>VXBU01018903.1:719167-755293 GCA_013400315.1 Bombycilla garrulus | reverse complement strand
TTTTTTTTTGTTTTTTTTTTTTTTGATTGGTTTGTTTGGTTTGTTGCCTTTTAATTTTTTTTGGATTTTTTTTCTGGAAAGAGACCCATCTGGATATTTTCTGTTGGTTTTTTTTGGTATTTTTTATTGTGTCCAATGAATGTTACATTTAATGCAAAAATATTTTGCAAATCAATTTGTAAAATGGAAAAACCAAGACCCATTGAAACAGCAGAGGGTTTTTTTAAGTATCTACAAGAAATATATAATTCATTCCTTGCTTCCACATCCAAAATTAGATTTTATTCTTTGTTATTGTTGCCAATGCAACTGCTTGCAAATCAATCTGTTTTGGGGAGAAAATGGCTGCCTTAAGCTGAAGCTAGATGCTGCCACCCATAGGATAGATCCACACACTGCCTTGACTGAATGCTACTTGAACTCTATACTTTTTCTGAAACTTGCAGAATAAGCTAGGTTGGAAAAGACCTTGAAGATCATCAAGTCCAACCTATGACCTAACACCACCTTATCAACTAAACCACGGCATTGAGTGTCACATCCAGTCTTTTTTAAACACCTAAACAAAGTAAACTACGTAACTCTCACTTGGCATGTGCGGTATGAAGGATTTGTAAGAATGCTTATAACACTGCAGCTGCATCCGCATGGAAAGTTAATGATTATGAACTCAGTCATTTTCTAAGATGTTTGATTTGGGTAGCAAAGTCAGTTTTAGGCAAAGCTTCGCACGAAGACGAAAATCAGGGCCCCTGGAGGATGTGCGTACGGCAGCTGCTCTGATTGTTCCATTGCTGTGACAATACTTGTATATTATCTTTAAAAACCTCCCATTCTCCCTCTAATTTTAGAAATTGTTTTTTAAAAAAGCCGCAAAACAATCAAGTTAGCAGAAAAGGGATGGCCAGCCTGGAGGGGATTACAATCTATTGATAACAGTGTATTAAGCTTTGTGGTTATCATAAGAACTAATGAGAGCTGTGGGAAAATATATTCTTGAAATAGTTTTGGTATTCTCAGCTCATCTCTGTGACTTGAATCAATGAAAAGGGGAGGACTCAGGGAATTTTGTTGGGAAAACTTCACTTCTCCCAGTGTGAAGGGCTGGCCTGACCTCTCAGCAGATCTCCACTGCACTGTGCTCTGCACAGGCTTTAGAGGTTACAGACCCTGCCTTTGTGAAAAGCAGGGATTTATTCGTGCTACTGTCCTGCTGAATATTTGTTACCCCTGACTCCCTCGTGCCTGCCGAGAGCTATGTTTCATAGCTGTGGGTTCTGCTATCTCACAAGTAAAAAGTCTGCAATGTAAGCACTGGCAGAGCAGTAGAATGCTGTGCAGGTGCAGCTTCTGGCACCCTGCAGAGTGTGAAGGACGGTTTGGTTGCTCTCTCTTGTTTGACTCCACAGAAAAATGGGAGCTCGGCAATAAGTGAGGTTATTCTGGGCTCTCTCCCTGGAAAATGCCTTTGTTTATGGAGTGTCTTAATCTAGGCAATGATTACTGCTGATTTTCTTGTTTCTTATTAGCCAATTACCCCAGCTTAAGATGTAGCTGAAATAAATTAGAAGAGAAATAAGCCAAAGATTCTGTGGTTGCTTGAATTGAGAACAGGCATGTGCATCTGATCACTTGTTCCTTTTGATTCTGCAATTTGTGTTTGGGAATTAAAGTAGTGAAGGAATCTACCCTCTTATTTCTGTCTGGGGAGAAATACAAGTTTTCTATGGAAGGTGTAAAAAGAGTGTTTATACTTGGTAGAAGCCATTTTACCCCCACTTAAGCTTCATGTAGGCTTCTCCCTGTAGCTTTTAGAAAGCTACTTTCAGGATATTCTTGTCCAACTCGGTTTGCCTGTTCCCTTTTCACCTGGCAGAGAAGAGGTGATACTGTCACTGTGGTTCAGCTGCAGCTGAGCCAAACACCTCCCCTTGCTGCTCCTGTACATTCCTAGCCACTCAATTTCCTTGGCTTGGCTGGCTTTCTCTGCTTTTCCCAGCAGGAAATGCATGCTTCACAGCTGGCTGAGTGGCTGAGCAGGAGTCCAGCAGGCTCAGCTGGAGGAGTGGAGCTTGCCTATCACACCCCACTGGTCAGTGGTGAGGATCACCTGTGCTCGTGTAGCATCCAGCTGTCTGACAACACCATCAGCAGGAACACAGTATCCCCACTGAGGTTGTGCCAATCTTGGTGGGACCAGGACCCCCTGGAAAGGAATGAGAAGGGTTGTTATGCTGAATAAGAGAACAGCTGCATTGGTCTGGGACTCAGACTCTTACAGAGTTGTCTTACCTTGCTGGTTTAACAAAACCTTGGGTACCTGTGCTGAGGCCTGGCACTTGCTTTAATTCATGACATGTGTTTCCTCAGCACCTTCTCAGGTATGAGACTTGGCAATCCATGATGTCACCTAATTCCCTTATCTTTCCTGATACAGATGTCACCCTGATGCAAATGCCACACTTCCCTTGTTTTCAGTGGATTTGTCCAGTTCAGCTATCATGTAATTTTCCTGATCCATATCATGTCACTGAGCTATTACTTTTTCAGCTACTTTTTCAGTAGCATGTAAATGGCTTAATGGACAGATGGAGTTAGAGTCCCGAGAGAGAATTTCTAAATTCTTAGTGCTTCAAGAAAACAGCTTGGTAAATATGCATTCAGGAGGAGGATGCTTTGAAGGGGACACAATGGCAAATGCCCAAGATGGAAATCACAGGAAATACATAGGAGCAAGAAAAGTGTTGTGGATCATGTTTCCATCTTCATTAGGTACTCTTAGCTCAGATGCTGGAGCTCCTTGGTAGAAGGAAGGAGGGGAGAGTCTTCTGCCTTCCTTGGCTGCTGTATTTGGCAGCCAACATCAGGAGAGGCAATGGCTTAGTACACATGGCTTAATTGCCCAAGGAAGGGTTCAGGTTCCCTGAAACTCTATGTGCCTTTGTCTCAGTAAATTCCAGGATCTGCCAGTTCTCTGACATTCCCTTCAACTAAAAGAAACATAATATTAAAAAAAAAAATCAATCAAACTATCTATCTATCTAATCTATCTATCTATCTATCTATCTATCTATCTATCTATCTATCTATCTTTCGGTCCAAAGTAAAGTTACTTAAAAATACATGTACTGGAAATTTTGGTAATTTCAATATGGATTAGAAACTATGGCAGGGAGACTTAGTTAAAAATTAGAGTTATTTTGTGAAGTCTGTATAACAGCTAATCCAAAGAGCAACTTAAAAATTAATATGTTAATATTACTACTGGTAAATCAAGACTGGTATTTGTTTGATATTCTGACAGTACCTCTCTTCTGGTACAAACAATTTGGGTGTGGAGTTTCTGGGCTCAGTACAAGCACAGTGACATTGTTGACCTGGGTCTTATTTCAGCTGCAGCTATGCCTCCCTTTTAAGAAAGGAAAACAGAGAAGTATGTTGATTTCTTCTACAAAAATAGTTGACTTCCAGAAGTGTTAATCCCCTTAATATTCAAATGTGTTTCAGATGTTTTTGCATGTACAGGATGGATTGCAAAGAGGGAGAGGAGAAATTATCCTCAATTAAGTAATTACTCCTAATTATTTTCAGCGTAACAGACAATTGGCTAAACAGCTGTGTTTCTTTCCTGCAGCCTCCTCCTCAGATATATGATAAACAGCTGGATGAAAGGGAACATACAATCGAGGAATGGAAAGGTAATTGCAGTTTAGAATTACATGGGAAGGGGAAATTTAGTGGAAAAAATAGCAAAAAATAGAAAAAATACGGAAAATGTTCTGAGGGCCATCATTATCTACATAGGTTAATGTTAACACAGGAGGTATGGATTCCAGTGCTTCACTGAAATTTGAGGATATTATCTGGAGAACAGAATACTGTTCAGCAGGGCAAAGCATCAGAACTTTAGCCACAGCAAAAGGTGCTGTATTATTGTGCTGCTTCCCTTCTAGATAGTGCAGCATTAAACAGTTCTCTTGCTCTGGTTGAATCCCATTTGTCTCAACTCAGCTGCAAAAGGAGATGAGAGGAGAGGAGGGGAATGGAAGAGAGAGGTGTTAGGTGAGTAGAGCTGTCAGACTTGGGAAGACAAGGCAGGGCAGACTCAGGGAGCTCAGGGCTACAGCACGGTGTGGTGGTTGTTTTGTTCCTGATCACAGGCACTGGCCTCTATCAGTAATTGTCACAATTCTCTCTTCCAGAACTCATCTACAAAGAAGTAATGAATTCTGAAGAAAAGACTAAAAATGGAGTAGTAAAAGGACAGCCTTCTCCTTCAGGTACTCAGCCCCATGGAATAACTCTGACATGTGTTCTGTACTGGCAAACAGAGAATGGAGATTGCTGAAGCACTTAGGCTACACTTGCAGTTATGCAGGCCAATGAAGAAGTTTTTATGAGATCCAGTGCTTTTAATGGGTTGACCTTTATTAATTGTACTCCAGTGTCATGTTAGCATAATACTTATACATGGTCTTCTTGCTATTTGAGAGATAGTTGTACTGGTATAGTCAGATTATATTGTACAAATTATACAGATGATATTCCTCTGAATGTGGAGGTTTCTCCCACACCAGTATTTTCATATTGCTTATGGGTGGATAACTGAACCAGTACTTTGCTAGTTGAAACAAGCAAAATCGGTGATGTTAGCACACATTAATCTGTTGGCCACACAACACTGATCCCCACCCCAGCCCCATGTAGGTGTCTGGTACTAATCTGGTAGTTTATCCTCTCACAAGTCCGATCACATTACAGCAACTGGCTGACAAGGTTTGATGACACTTCAGTGAGAAAGGAAAATTGTCTTCAAGCTCTGACTCTAAAGTCCTGTCACAAAAAAATCACGACTAAATTTTTTCTGAGTAAAATTCACATCAGCAGTCTTTTCACAGAAATGCAAGCTGTTACTGCCAGTATGCAGAAATACATATTTGTGAAGGTACAGTTTCACTGGCAAACTTGAAGTGCACAGATTTTGAGCAACGTGTTCCAGCAGTATTTACAAGTAACACTGCCTTTCCTCAAAGTATGATCATTTAGCTCAGTGTTCTCTGCATATTTTGCATATTTCCAGAGAGATTTTTTTTGTGCTCTCACTTTTAACTTACTGCTAAGCCAAGGTAATGTTAGAACAAGAATGCATCGCTGGTAACTGACAGGACAAGGAGAAACATGGCAATAATGGAGAAAGTTAATAAAGTGCTGGGTGGTGATGTTGGAGCACAAGCCCTGCACCTGGATTTTGACATGGATGAAGTAATATATTGGAAACAATCCACTGTGTTCTTGCCAAGTAGCATACAAAGAACAGAACTTGCAGATTTAATTTACCAAACTATGGTGCCACCACTGAAAAGAAGTCTAGGACCATCAAAATTATCTGATAAATCCTCCTTCTTAAATTTTTCTCTCTTGCAGAACTGTGGTTTTAGGTTGATTTATGATCAAGATACACTGTAGTTTCTTGTTTCAGGAATTAACTATCCAGGGATTTCTTTATCTATTTTATATTCTGGTTTTGCCATATGGAAGGTTTTTCTTGTTTATGTAAAACATTTTCAAACATACAAAATTGTCATTTTTTACCTAGTATTTCTTCTGATGTTTCCCTTTGACTGTTTTTTGAATATTAGGCACCAACAAGTTCAGAAAATATTTAAAAACTGCTCTCAGATGAGGCTGTTTCATGAAACAGTAGATTTCCTGTTTTTCTTCACTTTGTGTGCCTGACTTAAATTTTCAGCTGAATGAAATAGTGGAATAAAGAGGTAAAACACCAGTTCTGAGCATAAGGAAAATGAGAGAGGCTCTACTCATTAGTCAGTGCTCTTGGCAAGAATTCAGAAAGCTGGGATTTAGTGCCCTATCAATAATCATGGCAAGCAAGATGGAGATTAGTTTGCATGATTACTTGATCAGAGTTTTGGGGGAAACTGCTGAAGCTGACACCACCAGGAATAATAATTGCCCATTGATAGAGCCACTTAGAGTGCCTGTGTATCAGGGTGTCAATCTCTTGTTCTGTGAAGCATTGGTTAGTACAACATATCAGCTTGGAAACTCAAGTACCTGCCCCTCATGCTTATGTTCAATGAACAAAATCAACAGTGTCAAATATTGTTCCCAGCAGAGGCTACCTTTGCCTGTCTGAAAAAAGTGTTTCTGTTATTATCAAACAGCAGTGTTTGCAAACAAAACATTTAATACAAGGCTGTTGATTATTTAGAATTAAACTTAAGTTCTGTCTATACTCTCTAATCTCCTCTCACACTCTCCCCTAGCCTTCATTACTCAGCTGTAGTTTCATACATAGCATTGTCTTGTCCTTTCTGGGTATGGAATATAGTAAATAGCACAGATCTCAGTGCAGCTTTTTTTTTAGCGTTCCTTTTCTAGGTGAAAATGGATATTTTATTCTTCCTTTCCTGGCTTTTACTTGCTCTCGGATTTGCCATAACCCAGGAACTACTGGATACCTTTACTAGCCCTCTTCTGTCATGCACAGACTCTGAATTAAGCAGCTGATGGACTTGCCAAGCACTGAGACACTCGATTCCAAGAGCTGCTATTTACACAATTTATGAGAAGCTGAGCAGATCCCCAAGACAGACACTGGGCTTTTTTGGAACCTTCAAAATCTGCAGTTCTCCTTTTAGTTTTTTTACTCCCAAATCTGTATCATTTCATAGTTTAAGTCTCAGAGGCACTTGCACTGGTGCTGTTTAACAGCACTTCCCAGGAGTTCTCTGAGGAAGGAATTCCTTCTTTACAGCACATGGGCTGATGTGTGCCTAAAAAGGGAAGCTGTCAAGGTAATAGCAAAGCCAGGAACAGATCCCAGGAGCTGTTTCTCACCTTTAGCACTTTTCCTCAATCTTGCAGCCAGTGAGAAGCTTCCTGCCAAACAGCAACTTCATAAATGGGGCTCTTTTTCTCTTTTGAGTGCCCCTCTGTCATATCTGCCCTGTCTCACCTGGCACACATCCCTCCAAGGACCAAGCTGCTGCTGCACCAGACAGGTACTGAGCACAGCAAATGGAGCATTCCTTGCTGACTGGGACAGCCTTGTTTGGGCTTCTGAGGGTTACTGCCCAGGTCCTGCTTTGTGCTGCTGAGCTCTTTAATTCTGTCTCTTTAATAATTAGTTAGTGTGGTTTCATTTATTTTTGTGGATACTTTGTGAGTCTGGGTGCTTTGGGGCTGCAGCAGGAACTATCAAGTCTATGAGTTGTGTCATGTGGAATTGTGTTGAAAGCTAGGAATAGCCATAAAAATGCAATTTCCAGAAACTTGTGAGCTGCACTGATACTTGCTGAGAAGATCATAGCAGGGTCTACTGGATTCAATAGTGCTGAATCAGACAAAGTGTAACAAAATCTTCACCTGTACAGTTTCTGTAGCTATTTCTTCAGTTATTTTGCTTAGCCAAGTTGAGTGCACGTTCATCAAAGAAAGTGGCACAGCAAAAGTTTGATCAAAAGTTGATTCAACCTACTGGAATTCTTTCCATTTTATTCTTAGAACAGTATCCATGACTTAATGGCAAGCTTCTGATCAGCATGGTAAACATAGAAAAGTAATATATTGCTTAGTCATTAATATAAATTAATTCAGTCACATTTTGACTACACATAAATGAACTTGTCTTTACTGTTTAGGAATTTCATAAAATGCTGAATGACTAAATAACATGCAAGCATGAAGTAAAAGTATTGTACTGGATGGTGAGGTACATGTAAATAACCCTTTGAAAAATATGTTTTCTGACAGAGAGGATGGATAATTGCTGTCTGCAGTCACCAGTCAGACTTCATTAAGATTGCTCTTCTTTGCAAGATAACTATGTTATTTTCCAAATGTTTCAAGAGAGTAAATTAATTTAAGGTTGGTTCTGATGCCATAACGTACTACTAGAACAGCAGAAAGCAACTCCCATCTGGAGCTCTAAATGTGAACATATCTGTCTCTGTTTTGTGCATATTTACAGTGGATGAGTATTTGAAAGTAATGTTTTTATTGCAAACTGGAAAGTCACAAAAATCCTTTCCTTTTGCCCATAGCAGCATATATTTTGCCTAGGCTGTAGAGATAACTTTTAATCTCTGTATTAAGCACATATGAGTTGTGTGGTTTTACAAGATAACAGATGTTAGTTTCTAGCCATTTGGTGGGAATGAAAGTCTGTAAAAGTTGGCTGAGAGAACTTTTCAGACATAAGAATGAAATGGCATCTATCTGCAGAAGAAATACCTGTGTCACCTGCTTAGCTGTAATTTCCAGCTATGCAAGATCATAAAAAATTACACATTTTATTGTCAAGGATATTTCATGGAAATTAACGTATCTCCCTCAAACTGAAGACAGTGATAATTTTGGTATAAAGAGCACAAAAATACCATTGCCTGAAAGTTCAGTGGAAAAAAAATACCAATCAAACAGGTTTTTGCTACTCTGAGAACTTTAGTTTAAGCTGAGGTTAATAAGCAGTAACAGCTGAGCAGTCATAGGTGCACAATAAATACATTCTTTACATGGCTCTCTATTTGTCCTTCATCTGTCTGAATTTATCAGACAGATAATTTCTTATAATATTCAGGGATGTGAGGAATGTTCGGTTACATTATTTATAATCTCAGGAAGGTTCATTCTTCATTTCATAAAGTCAAAGTGATTTTTTGGTATAGTATCTGGTACCATCATAATTTTAGAGAGGCAAGGTAAACTTGGATGTCCAAAAATACAGTTGCAGCTGAAATCCTGGGCTTAGTCACCTAGTCCTTAGCTAAGGGAAAGAAACCACTCTGCATTTCCACTGGGTGATTTGATCCCACCCAATCTATTTGGCTGCCACTTGGAAAAACTGGAATTTCATGGGAAGAATATGGAGGAATAGGTGGGGTCTGTTTTTGTTTTGATCATGCATTGTATGATCCTGACATGCCCTCTGACTGTTGGGTGTTTTGGAGCTCCAGGCAGGCTAGAACGAAACGGGGTGACAAACACTGTACGAGCTATAACTTTTCAAAGCAGACTGATGAGGGACAGAATTTCCTGGTAAGATATTTAACATTATCCAATGTCTAAAGTTTGTATGGCTGAGGTTTGCCACTGTACAAAATAGTCTGTGTACCACCAGGTATGCACCCTCTGCTCTTTAGCGCGCGACACCTTCTGGGGTTTCGGGTTTAATCACGTCGGTGTTCGTTTTCGTAGCACAGGTGCAGCAGTGAACAGCAGTGAGAGCCTCCCTCCATCCTCATCTGTCAACGACATCTCATCCATGTCCACGGATCAAACCCTGGCGTCTGACACAGACAGCAGCCTGGAAGCTTCTGCGGGACCCCTCGGTTGTTGCAGGTGACTAGCCGCCTGCCTGCGAAACCCAGCGTTCTTCAGAGGATGATGGAACCTAGGAGGAAAAAAATTATGGGAGCTAAGAGATGAAAAGAAAGAGAAATTAAATACAAAGATTTAAGCGAAACAAACAAAGAAACAAACAAAAAAAATCTTTTCAGCCTGCTTCTCCTACAGAGTTATGTAATGCAGCTAAGCTCAAGTGTGTATTTAACTTATAGTTGCTCTGCTTTGGTCTTCTTCCAGTGATGCTTGCCGGGGGGGAAAAAGGAAAAAAGGAACTGAAAAAATCCTTTTTTTACCTCCCTCCCCACAAGATGTAAAATGAATGGCTGCAAAACCAGCAACCTGCAACTGTCCTTTTCACGCTGGCATGACAAGGTGTGCAGTAGCCACGCTCCTCCACAGAGTGTGTGTCTGCCTTCACTCTCTGTTCTGCCGTCTGCCCGGTGGGGCAGGCAGGGACCTCCATGCATTTTTCCTCACACACAAACAGCACATACACACACGTGCCAACAGAATCCTGGCAGGGCACGCAGCTGTGTGCCTGCACATCTGCACAGGCACTTAGTGTGCGCTCCACAACTATAAATGGCCCATTCCAGGCGAACTGCTTAACTACACTTGTGATCTTACAGAAACATTCTATCCGTTTGCTCATTGATGAGGTTGCGTATACTGTATGAGGACTTGTGGAAGTGTAAATAACCACATAGAACTGTGGCTCCCTCAGACACTTGAAGATGTAGCACCAAATTTCTGCTGAGAGTTGTATATATATTTTGAAATAATAACCAGTTTTATTGAAAGAAGAAGAAGCCACAGAGCTTCATAGAAAAATGCTAGTTTGTGAATGTTAAGACTTGTTGTTCTGATTTTTAGAGCAGATATGCCAAGATAAGACTGGGTTAGAAGGAAGCACATGTATCTTTGCAAGCTACAGGAAACAAGAATGATGGGATTTTATGCATGTCTAAGCCCAGAAAGGTATCAGTAAGCAACTTTTTCTGTCAATGTTAAGTGAGTTATCATCTTAGGTCATAGATAGGCTCGCTATTTTGAAGTACATGTATGTTTGTAAATTAGAGGGTATGACAGGGTTGGGGAATGAGCAGACTACGATCAAAAGGACACACACCAACTTATTTTTATTTTACGCCTAGGTCTTTATTAGGTTAGCTAGAGAAAGGATATTTGCAGCTCATTCCCTCTCAGTGTATTTGCAGCTTAGAGGTTGTTTTCCCTTTTCATCATTCCCTTGCAGGCACTTCTGCTACTCAGAGAACAGGCATTCTCTGGGCGCTGTTGGCTGTTCATTTCCTGAGGACAAATCTTTGGACTCCCCAGGAAGTTTTAGCATCTGCGTTACACAGAAAAGAACCACAGAGTGCACGGGTCTAGCTTTCCTATATTCTAACAGCCAAGGTTGTCAGTCAGCTCGTGCGCTGGGCTAAAGGGTCACAACCAGGGGTCTTGGGCAGCTTGGACAGGTTCTGAAGAACCCAACAGTGACTGAATATCAAATTGAATTTGCCAGGTAATAAAGCAGAGGATTTCCTATGGTGAGTAATGGCAAATGTTTTTAGTAGAGAATGACAAAATTCCACACAGAATTTCAGAACAATTGAATATTTTTCCAGCCAAAACAGGAATTGGCATTTTCCACTGGGAGGTCATCATTATCTGAGTTGGAAATTAACTAAAATCCAAGTCATCTGTCCTTTTACCAAAGTGTGCCATGAAATGAGCTAAATCCTACTCTAATGCTTTTCCAAATGCCAGAGAGAAAAACTGTTTAGGCTATCTTAGTGGATATTTTAAATTCACTAATTCTTTTGTATTTAAATCTCTACCAAATAGGACTGTTCCATTCGGTGGCTTACAAGCCTGCCATTCTGTGGTAGGAAAAAAAAATAGTATCAAGTCAGATTTTGTTCAAAGGGAAGAAAGGAAAGAAAAGAAAAACAACTCTCCAGAGTGGGGAGGAGAGGAGATAAAAAAGAAGAGGATATAAAATAAAATCAGACTTGGTAAGTCTGAGTTGTATCAGAATTCCTACTGGAAGTGGGGGTCTTTCCCGGGTTATATTTTTGGTAGATTTTTATCAATTTTTTTTTAGAATAAAATTAGGTTGTTAATGTTCTAAAAACTCAGAGCAGTAATTTTAAAAGCAATAATTTACTACTGCTAAATATATTTAGCAATATTCTCTCTTAAGCCATGAAACATCAGGTCATTATTGAGTGGTGTAACTCTCACTCCAAAACAAATGATCATAAAAGTATTGAAAGGTTAACAGCAAAGCTCTGTAGGTATGTAGGCAATAACACCAAGGGTGACTTCTTAGCAATAATTATATATATCACCTCCAGATTTAATTCACCATAGATACATAATAATGATAATATTCAGGTAGCTAGAATCTACTTTACATTCCTTAGTGTGCACCATTTGGGTGTGTTATTTAAACAAATCTAAACTAAGTCTCATTGAGGCAAAACTGCAAAAATATCACCAGTATAGACTGTAGAAACTTGGTGTAATCCCAATTCATTGCCAGTGATATTATGGAGATGTGGCATAGGCAATAGCAGAGAAGCCATTTACACTAGATGGAGACTTGTAGACCTCCCATGATTCGTCTCTTGAAGCCAAATCTGTGCTCTTAGTCTCATGGTATAATTCAGTCCTGTTTGGGTTCATGAGTGTGGGGTGGAGAGACAGTCACCAGAGAAGGTGTCCTTAGGTCGGCGCTGAATGAACTCACAACACAGGAGCTGCATAATCAGCCCTATTGCCTGACCCTGCTAAGCACCAGTGCTTGTTCCAACATCTCATGGAGACTGTAGGATGCTTAAAAGAATTTAACTAGCGTGTGCTTTTGTCCTTTGCTCAGCAGTGATCGACATCAGCATGTGCTTAAGTGCCTTGCTGAAATGGGCCTGAAAGAATTACTGCATCTCTTTTTGTCCTCAAATTAGTCTCCTTCATGAGAAGCTCTGTCTGGGGGAGGATACTTGGAGCTGTCCACATTGGATGCTAGAATAAAAAGACATCAATGAAGAAAATCATTAGTTCTTTACAATTCTGGTCCTTGTATGTCCAAACTGAAGTAGGAACCATCAAGCAGGAATAGCATCCTTTGTTTTGCTTTGTGCCAGGAATTCGGTGCTGCCAGCTGATACCTTACAATAACACATGTACTCTTGAATAAAGGACTGTAGTGATGATGATCTGAGGCTGTTTTAAGGGAAACCACTTTTTTTTTTTCTGATTCTAGAAGTTTTGATACTTCCCTCTTAAAGTCTGTTCTCCTTTATTCCAAAATTTTGTTCAGCTTGATAATGATAGACGCTTTTCATAGTTTTGCCATTGATCTTTTAACCCTACCTCTGCTTAACATGTTACTAAATATAGTACTTTGGCAACAATTTTCACTTAATTTTCTGAGGTTTGCAGTTGTAACCATTATTGCCACTCCTGCAGAAGTGAAGGAAATTGGAAAGCCAAAATCTATGACAGATGTTCCGAGGTATTTAGGCACCAAAGGGGGAATCAGAGAGCCTGTGCCAGAAGTGGCATAACCTGCATCATCCTGAATGGCATCTCAACACCTTGGCATTTCTGAAAATATGCCTAAGAGCCTCTTGGTATCATAAGTGCCTCAATACCCTAGGAAATTCTGTCCCAAGTGGTTCACCTAAATCATGTGTACAGGCATCAGCAGGGTGAGGAGAATGCTTCGAGCAATATATGTCAGTGACTGCTCACAGCACTAGCTGCATTGAGATGGTAGAGAGGAAAGTTGCTGCAAACATCCCTGGTTTGTTTTTTTTTTTCTGATTGAGAACTCTGGGATAGTATGAGGGAAAAAAAAAAAGAAATAAGTCAGAACAGCTCTTAAAAGACCCTCCCTCCATTTTATTTCTCACTGCTGAGTTTAAAAGAGGATGAGGCATTGATTTATTACAAGTTGATGGAAGGTAATATATGTTTTCAATCCAGATTTTTTGGTAATTTTTGAGAACAGTCTTCAGATACTGACTTGGTAGCTGCAATAGTGTTTTGTGAGTTTTGACTATATTCCATTACATGTATCTTCAGAGAGTTCAGATATTTGAGTTGATCACTGTGATTTATGCAAATTGTATTGTGGTTGATGTTCCCCCCCTCCTATCTAGAATTCCATGAACCAGATCTGTGAATCATAGCAAGTTTGCATTACATAAAACAGACTTAAATTGGAGTGCAAGTATGGTAGTGTGTCAGAAAAAAAAAAACACAAAAAAAACCAAACAGCAAAGTTACAGAAAGCCTGATCAAGTTTTCTAAGTCCTAATGCACTGATGGTTTTCCTCTGGAAATCACCAGTTCCTGCACAGCATTGGCCTCCAAAGGTTACACAAGATGGATGATCATGTCATTATGTCACTTTTCCAAATTTAGAAGCAATTTGGTTCATATGTATTCCTTTAACTTCATATATATTGCTTTACTTTCTAATTCTGGGATAACAGTACTGAAGAAATTAGACCTGTTGCAGTGCCTTCAGGGAATTTCCCGAAGTAGTACTACTTAACTGACTTGGATTGTATTCTAAATTTGTCACTGAGCACCAGTGATTTCTTTTCCACCAATTGATTTTCTCACAAAAAACATGCTAATAGTAACTTTTAGAACAGCATGAGAGAGTCACTTTTAGAAAACCTCCCAAATTTTGTATTAGAAAAAGTGTTTTGAATATGCTGGCATTATTGTAAAATGGAATTGGAACATTTTAATTCAAAGTTATTTCTAGTAACCAATGCTAGCTTGTATATATTGCAAGCTTCACAATAGTTCAAAGGATCAAAAACTATTACAGTTTCAGATCTATTTATATTTCTTCATGCTTATTGAGAGTTTAAAATTTTCTGTGAATTCAAACATGCAAAAACAAACAAACAAATAAAAATGGCATTTTGGAACAAACTGTGCTTCCAAGGAGAGCAATATGAAAGAAAAACCTGCAGGGACCAATTAGATTTTATTTAAAAGCCTGAGCTAGTGGTTCAATTTATGTTTAGGCTTTTCTTTTTCTTTGCTTCTGTAAATGTGTATAGGGAAGAGAGAGAGTACATATGGATTTTTAGAACCTCTGTTCCACTCGTGCTTGATCCAAGTTCCCAGTGTGGATAAAGAGACGAATTGCAACATAATCACACATCTTCAAGAATCTGATGGCTGTGCTTATTTGAACTTCCACCACTTTACAAAGGACACAGTTAACTAACTGCAAGCTCAAGGTGATCTTTTTCACACACAAACACACACACAAAAGAAGAAAATCATTGTGCAGTAGGTTTGAATATTACATAAATATATAATTGTCTTAATTAGTAAGATGCTTGAGGTATGCAGGGGAATGGTGAATGTGTCATCTTCACCAATGAGCTGGAAAACTGACCTGTCCAGTGGAATTTAGTGGAATCTGCTTAGTGTTTTAGGAACTTGCCAGTGTGGCCTGATTTTTCTTTCATTTCTGTTGTTGGTTTGGTTTTTTTTCATCAAGTATTGATTGCAAGAAGTGAAATGTTTAACTTAATGCATGTTCAGGCTCGTTGGCCTATGGCAAGTTTGAATTTTAAGGAGGGTTTGACTTGACAAAAGAATGTTGAAAAACTTCAACTGAGGCTAATGGTGCCTTTTTACCTGAGAGGGAAAAGCTGAAAAGCACATATTGAAGGAAGACACAGTCAATTTGGGAAATAAATGTATCCTTACCATGCTTATCATTTCAAACAGGTCACTTTTGCTATTTTTCACTGAACAGGGCCATTCTTGTCTTCTGGAAAGCAAGATATTTATAATGTAAATAGTTGTATGGATTTATTTTTTTCCTTCCTCTGTAACTAATATGTAATAATCCAACATGCTATTTCTGTTAAAAACTTTTACAATGAGGCTGTTTGCCTAAATATGGTTGACCTCTGACCTTCTCCTGAGTCAGTCTCATGCTGATAAAGGAGGGTGCTGGAAGTTTCAGTGTACATATAGAATCGTGTATATTTAGTAAATTGGGTAAGTGGGACTTATGGCCAGTACACATTAAGCCACAACAGTAACAAAGCTCCAGACCTTAACTAGCAAAAACAACTGTTCACCTTGCCATGTCCATCCTGTAATAAGATCTAAGTTGCACCTGCCTGTAGTTCTGCATGATCAGACTTCAAAGTATAACTAACAAGATCTGTAATGTATCAGTGTTGATAAACGTAGATGTAAACAAGAAAAAAAAAAAGAAAAAAAAAAGAAAAAGGGAAAAAAGAAAAAGAAAAGAAAAATTAAATAACTTGACCAACAAAAGAAAATCAACAACAGCAACAGCTCAGTATCAAGACTGGAAGATAAGACATGTCTGATTTTGTTGCACAGTTATAACTGAAAAGAACGACCGGTGTCAGTCAGCATAAATGGACTACAGTAAGACATTTGTTAAGGAACCAACATTATTTCCACACTGTTTTGTTCTTACCCTGTTTACTTTGAGTATCTGTTGTTCTCTGTGTGTGGCACAGGGGAGAACAGGGCCTCAGTGATCAGTGTTTTATGGGTCAATGTTGCATTAATGATTTCCGATTTCTGTTTGTTTAGCAATTACTGAACGAAGAAGGGACTCTCATGTTCTCCCATGTGTCAAAAGGAATCCTGTCAGAGCTTCCTCATGAGGATACTCTTCTCACTGCTGTCTTGACTCCTGTCTGTTGAATGACTTTGCAGTGTTCCCAGGACAGAGCACAACGCAGCAGAGACAGCAACTGAGGGTTCCAGTGCAAGCGTGTTGTGCTTTCGTGGGGGCTCAAAGTCACTCAGGGACAGGACTCAATTGAAATATGGTATGTACTCTATGCATGACGCCTATATTACACCTTTATGACCTTATAGTGGTAAAACTGATGATCTTTACAGATGTGGATTTGGACCATCTCTTTTTTTTTTTTTTTTTTTTTTTTTGGGAAGAAAAATGTCCTTATACCACAAACCACTTGCTCCTATCCAGAGCAGCTAAATGGAAGTTAAAGAGGTGCAAGGGCCTTCTCGGGACTGTGCCCATGGGTGAATTTCATGCTGTTTGAATGTGATCTTGCCAAAAAGCCTGTACGTCTAGCAGGGGAGACTGTGACTGTCCTATAAGGAGTGTTTGTGTTGTTTACTTTAAAACAAGCTTTGCTAATTAAAGTAGTGTATTCCGGAGTCTATTTGAATGGCATGAAGGGTATCAATGAAGAAGGTGGAAAGAATGCTCTTACAGTTCTCCTGGCTTGTTTCTTTTCCTTCAGCCCTTTCTAGGGGACACAGATAAAGCAGTAAACACATGGACGTTGCCAGGATTACTGAATTCAGTGCTGCTTTGGGTGGGCTTTTTTTAAGAAGCATTACAGCACTAAAGAAATGTAAAGGTATCTTAAGACATGTGAGACTCAGACATTCGTCTTTGGGTGGCTTTGGAGTCTATTCCTCTGCCTGACTGCCAAAGAGTATTGGAGGAGGTGGGGGAACATGTCGTTCTGACACAACTGGTCAGAATGAAGAAAATCTGCCAAGTAAAACCTAGTCCCTCTCCCAGCTCTTCCCCCATTAAAAAATGTAAACCAAAATCAAGCCAAAAACAACAAACAGAAGAAAAACAGAAAGAAACCACCCCATCCCTAAGCGCCCATACCAATTGCAGAGCTACTATTTGGAGACTGAAAATTCACAAATTTGAACATACTTCACTCTAGATGAAAAAAAAGAACGAATAGGAGAGAGATGCTATCATTTGGAAAATATTGCTGTTTTTTCAATTCTTGCACAAGCTAGCTATATGCATAACATTTTCAAGCAAGTCAAACATAATACACAAAGGAAATTTTTATATTTGGATTCTTCATGTATAGAGATGAAAATTAAAATACCAAACAGCTTTCTGCCAAAACAATTCTTAGGCGAGAGCTGCAGAAAAGGATGAATTAAAGCACCTTGTAAGAACTGTAAGGAAAGAAATTCTTATAGCTGTTGGTACTTGAACGTTGTTTCAAGCCTACTATGCACGGTAATACTCCTGTTTTGACTTGCTACTCTTCTCCCAGTTCATATGTGCAGAGATTGGCCAAGCTACACCATCTAATAGAAACCTCTGATTTGCAGTAGCTGGTGCATTTTGGCTTTGTGATTATTGCTGCAAAACGGGGGGGAACCCATTTCGTATAGGAACCAGCTTTTTTGTTTTACTGGGTACCTTTCAGAACAATTGAAGGGTCATCTTTTTTTGAGAGGTTTGCCCTTTTCAGGAGTCACAGCTTTTATGGCCATATTTCAGTGATTTGTACATCTCCAAATCCAGATCTGAAGCTGTGATTTAGCTCCCCACAAGCTCGCGTGCTGGCTGGAACAGCCCATGTGCGGCGCGAGGCCACGTGTGCTGCGCGCTGAGGCCTGCGGCACATCGATGGAATCGTCTGTGCAGAAGGAGATCAAAGTGCCTCTGCTAAATCCTCCCTCCCTCTCTGCTTGAGGCAAACCAAGGGGATGAAGGCCAGTGACCAACGCTGTGCTCCAGCTGGTGAACATTTACTCCAAAGGGGCCCCTTCAGTGCACTGGGACCAACCAGCCCACAGTGCCCTCACGGTAAGTGGAACTGTGTGATCTGCACATGGCTCTTGCTTCTTGTTTGATGGCAGAGGTGGAATTCTGCTGCTCCTGTGGAACCCTCTGCTGTTCAGTTTTTATTGTTTCCGTGTGCTGATGCTTAGAAAGCAATGATTCTCCATCCACTGCTCCGTGGCTGGCACTCTATTCAGGCACACACAGACAGACACTTCTGTCGCTTTCCAGCATGCTCTCCCAGCCCCTCTGTTAATGGCACAGCTTAGAGCTTGAATTGCAAAACTGCTCGGCCTCCAAGAAAACATGATTTCCTGTACAATGGAAGAAGACAGGGAGAAAGTTTAGCTGGTAAATTAATTCAAATTACCTAATGTATTTGTCTTATTTTGAAATTGACTGCTGGGAAGAAGTGTAGCTTGTCCCCTGATGCTTCCATATGATGTTCTGTCCTTTTCCAGGAGCACTTATATATGAAATAGAAATTAAGGTCCTGGATAAAATAGCTCTCTTTCTGAATATGTCTATTTAATGGATAGACTAGGGCTTTTGTTAAGTCCTTTTATGGGGAATGGTTGATTGTTGCTGTCTGGAAGATTTTAGCCTTTCTTGCATCATAAATCTGTACTAACAATGGGGGAATTTAACGGTTCTCCAGGCTAAATTTAAAATGTGTGAAGTTATTCCCTATTCCACTCTACATCTACCAGTGGAAAATAAGGGAAATTATTTTTGATACTTACAAAGCCATGAGGAAGAAATTACGAAGAAGTAGCCGATGCAACAAAATACCCTTTCTATTTTCCAGAACAATTAATGGCTTAAGGTGTAGATGAAGTAAAAAGCTGTGCAAAGACCTCTTTCTGCTGTTAATGCTAACTAGGTAAAGACATGTCTGATGTTACAAGATTAAGCTGATAGTAATTAACAAATTGATGGCTTATAAAAATGTCTTTGAGTCTTGATTCGCCATCACCAAATGTTCAGAAAGATCACCTCTGGAATTTTTTTTGCCTTGGAAGATTCATTTATGCCCATGCTTTGATGTGTTTGTCCTTAGCATTCTCTAGACAATACCCCTGCTCTTGGAATAATTTATCTTTTCAGTTCAGTTGCATCATCTTAGAGGGAAAAGAATATGTTTTAAGTGTATCATCAGACTGCTAAATCACAGCTAGAATAAATGTTCATTTTTTTGTTGTTTAGGTTGTTTTATTTTGTTTTGTTTTGTATTAGAATAATTATCCAGGGTGCCCTAATGAAAATCCTGGAGGTATCTCATCACAGGGTGCTGTTAAATGTGCCTACCACACATCTGTTCTCCAGGGAGCAGTTTGCCTTTCAGGGAAAGATTTGTGGTGTTCAGGGAGAATGGAGACTCTTTCTTAATATCATCCTAAATTCAGACTTAACAGGGTTTGAACACAGATAAACTCAGAGTATGGGCAGAAGCTCTCTTCAGTAAAATTGGAAGTACTGTAGGGTCCAGCATGTCACTAAGTGGACTAGAGGATGAAGCTCTGGTTTTAAAATCAAAAAGCATTATGAGAAATAGTCCAGGAATCAGACTTAATGTCTGAATACCACTAATTTCAGAGTTCCAAGCAGTCAGAACATTGTCCAAATTACTTTTCAAAAGCCTAAGGCCATGTAAAATATCAGAAAGTACACCTATGTTCTCAAAGCAGGAGTACTCTGAGGGTTTTAGTGCATGGCTTTCTGGAATGCCAGCTGGTTGAAGGATTATTAGGATTCTCCACATAAAGGAAAACACTATTTTTTGGCAAAGTGCAGAACTCCCATGTTTTCCATCAGAAAGGAGAAAAGTACCATCTGGAACAACACTGCAACACAATACCATGCTGCTGACTGCAGGTGGGTCAGTGGGATGATGCTGGTCAGGTTTCAGCATAGTTGTACTCATCAGTTTTAGCTTTCTGACATTTTGTCACAAGAACAAGAGAGGGTTAGGGGACACAGCAAATTACACCACGCGTTGCTAAAATAATTCATCTGCCAACATTGTCATGTGATTTCTGAAATATATGAAGGCTGTTTTAATTTTCCTTCTTGGTCAAAATTATGAGCATGAACAAACTGATAGGACCACCAAGCTGTCCATCACTTTTAGTGTTGGATTTCTAAGCAGTTATCACACACATACATGCTGCAAAAATTTTACTACCACTGTTGTGTGACACTAAAAATCCAGCAGGACTGTGACTGTACATCAAATCTGCGTTGTGTTGCAACCAATTCACAGGAGCATCGAGCAACTGGGTGGGGGGGGAAGTTAAAAAATCAGAATGTGCAGTGTGCAGGAGGGCAATCAGCTTGGTTGTTCCAGCTTCTGCTCTGTGTTACATCAGATCCCTCATCTTATGTTAATGTTGCTTGCTTCTCTGAATGTGGTACTGCAGAGCTGTAGCAACAGAGCAGCCTTGGAAATTTTCTTCACTTGGCTGGTGTGACGCAGACACAGCTCCCTTCGGCGAGGAGGACGCGCGGTACAGGTGAACAGTGACACCTAAAGGCACAAACGTGCTCAAGGCTCCAGCAAGGGCAAACTTCAGCGAGCTCTTCAACCTATAAATCATCTGCTTGTTGGATTTCTTCTCCAGCAGATGGACCCTGCACAGTTCATCATGTACTTAATGGTCTGGAGCATTTCTTAGACGCTCCAGATTTAGGGGCAGCACATAATTCTACTTCTTCAGTAAGTTTTTGTCATTTTTTCTTCTCTTTCCGATAGCTTTTCTGTATGGTTGAGTGTAAAGGAGTCCCTGTAGCACAGGGGTTAACAAGAAAGATGGTCAAGTGAGCAGAACTGAGGAGTAGAGAAGAGAGTGGTGCTAAACCACTTGGGGTGTGGGTAGATTTAGCCACCCTCAGTCTTTTCAAAACTGTTTGGAGTTCTGAAAGTAAGAGGCCAAAATGAATTCAGACAATTACCTTTTATGCATTTTTAACTCTCTGGTCTGTGACCAACTAGAAATTACACAGTGAAAACTACATAGTGAAAACTTCCAACAGAGCATGCAAAGCTCCACCCAAATAGACAACTTACAATAGCATATTCCTCTTCCTTTTAGATAGATCAGCCATCAGACAGCAGGACAGTCGGACAACACTACCACTTTGGGAAATTCCTTTGTGTTGAGTTATTTTTAAATCTACACTCTATCTGTTTTCTTTTTTTTTCATTATTTTTTATTTTTTTTGTGCCAGAGTATCATCACCCCCACAGTAAAGAATTTCTTCCCAATATCTGCACTTTTTTTCAAGCCACTCACTCCCCCCTTGTTCTGTCACTGTACTACCTTGTAAAAAGTCCCTCTCTGACTATTTTGAAGGCCTCTTTAGGTACTGGAAGGGGCTCTAATGTCTCCCCAGAGCCTTCTCTTCTCCATGCTGAACAACCCCACCTCCTTCAGCCTGTCTCCATAGGAGGGGTGCTCCAGCCCTCTGATCACCTTCATGGCCTCCCTGGACTCACCCGTACAGGTTCTGTGCTGAGGACTCCCAAGCTGGATGCTGCACTCCAGGTGGGGTCTCACCAATACCACCAAACTATAGAGGTCAAACTTATCCTAGTAGTAATTAATTATTAATTTTCCCTTACCTTTGAAACAACTTCTTTAGCAGTGGAAACAGCCAATGACTAATAGTAAGAGGCTTAACTTTAATTCAGATCTGTACAATGGAGCCTGCTGCTCCCACATAGAGCAAACATTGCGACATTTTAAATACCACACATCTTGCCAAGTGATATAGCTTTTTATCTTCTGTTTTATGCTCTAGTGCATTTATTTATTAGGGGCCACTCCATCAGCTCAGGAAATGAGTTCTCTTAAAGATAATAGCATTCAGTAATTATCACATCTCTCATTTCACCACGTCAGAGAAGCCATTTGAAATGATGATCACATGCAAATTCCTGCTACACTGCCTGTAAGAAGTGTATTACAAGTAAAGAAAAAGAATGTTACAGCATAAACATTGCAATTTTGCTGTGAGGAGCTGATGATTTCAATTAACTAGTGAAGTCCATGCAAGAAATTCATACTGTCATTGATTTGATGTTTGAGGTGGTCTAGAGCTAATATGCAGGGAACAGGTACACGACACAGTAAATGCACACAAGAACACACTTTTTTTCTTCACAGAGGAGCATTAAGAGGAAGAACAGTCAGAGTAATAATAACATAGCCACTAACTGAAAGAGTGCAATTCATTTGACAAGCCAAATGAAAAATATTTCCTTACCAGCATTTTGTGAAATAGAATCCAGCAAGGCCTGTCTCAGGCAGCAAGTTTCTGTCAGGTGTTTCTTTAGGCAGGAATTACCTCTTAACTGTGCTATGTGTGTGTGAGTTAGTTGTATCACAGTGCTTAGTATGTTCAAAGGCAAGTTAGAAAAGCAAATGACATTGCATGTAGGCAGCAGTTCATTACAATTAGTGTGGTGTTTGCAGAAAATATTCCTGGAAACATTTTGGCACTATAGCTTTTTTTTTTTTTTCTTATAACACAATAGTGAAATGAGGATGCAGATTTGCCCCAAGGTCACTGCAATGCAGAGGATATTTCATGTTCTCTTTCTTCCGCTTCTTTTAACTGCTGAGGAGCACAATTGTCTCTGTAGGATTAACAAATTAATCTACCACAGTGGCATTTTTTTTGCAATAATCAACCCAGGTGAACTGATACACTACTGGACTAATGAGCAGCTGATTGAAACAGCTCTGACAGCACAGGCAATTTGGTTGTTGATGCTGTGTTCAGCATTTTCAACTGATGAATAAATACCTGACAGCCACGCTGGTTTCAGTCATCACTCTTTTAGGAAATACCAAGTTTAATGAGCATAATGGAACAAAACAACACCTGCCAATGGGAAACAGTCTCCCTGTAGGCAAATGGTTGTTAATAACACCAAATCAGAACTTCACCTTCAGCCCAGGTCAAAAGTTGGTTAAATGCCAGGTGCGTTTTTGGAGCTTTAGGCTTTTGTAACCATATGTAAGATTACCCCTAAAACACCTTCACACAGGAATGCACATCAGGGTTAGGAAAAAGGGAGAGCTGGGAGTGGCCAACACATTGTCCCATTGTGTGATAATTTTGCCCTGCAGAGAGGCAGTGAATTCTCCATCATTCCTCTCCATGCCAAGAGGAGTTCTCTGATTCTGTGTGGTGCTCTGAGAAGAGTTGCTGGTTTGGGGCTTGTGGCCTTCGATGCCAAATAATTTGACTTGTACGTTTCGTTTCAGTTGGCACATAATATTTTCCCTCAGGTTCAGTAGTGGGAACTGGAATGTTTATTGTCACAGAGGCTAAGAACTAGTCCATGGTTTGCCTGTGGGAGGCCTCTTCTGACAAACTCACATAATTCTGACCTACCTATTCAGAGAGGTTCAAAATTAAAAGACTAAGGCAGGCAGCTCTTAAGGCTGGGAAAGAAAATTACTATCCTTCAACTGAGCAGGACTTAAAATAGCAATTAAAAGGACTAATGTGACAGTGAAAAAGTATGGGAGGTGTATCCTACAAAGTATCCTTTAAAGTTTAACTCTTTCCCTCCATGTTCTTGACACACTAAAATCTTGTCTTGCCCTTTCAGGACAAAATGTTGTAGGAGCAGTGTTCACTAGTGAGATGCATTACAGTCTCCTCCCCATCTGAGTCATGGATGCCATAGCAGAATAGAGCTAAAACCTCAGTGAGAAAGGGAAATTGAGGCACTTGCTGCAGCCATCTCTGCACCTTAGACCTCATGGGTACATTCTCCCTCACTAACACCACTCACACAGGATCCCTTCTTCCAACAACAACTCCTCCTTCACTGTCTAAGAGATTTGGCTGAACAAGGTCAGAGCCAAGGTCAAGACTTATAAAGAGATGAAGGCTGAGAAAGAAACTTCTAATCTAGTGATACTTAAGCGTAATTATTTTCTGAAATGTAACTAAATAAATAGCAGCTCAAATGGTTTTGGCTCATTGTTCTTTTTTACTGAGAACGACTGATTTTTTTTTTTCTGGTGTGGGAAGGAGTTAAATGCAGTTTACAGTAGTATGGTGCAAGAGTTTGACAGCTCCATCTTTTTCTCTGCTCCCTGCAGTACCATCACCACCAGATTTTCAGAATGGTATAATAATTTCAGGAAATGACTTACATGTGTCTTCCATCCTGAACTAATTATATTTTTTTAGAAGAAATAACTGAAAAGAGACTCAAGATTTAAAAATGTCTTTGTATGTGACTTAAAATATACGTAAGTCTTTGAAATCAGAGTCATAGAATATGAAGGACCTTCATGCACTTTCACGTCTGAAGCCCTGCTTTTCAAGAGTATCATTACAATCAGAGGAAGTGCAGCCATGTTTGGCAATTGCCCTCTGGAAAACAGCAAAACAAATAAAAAATACTTTGTCTTCCAGTGTAGATGTACTGGATATAGCCAATTTCTGTGCTGTGGGAATACTCTGGCCTGTGGTAGTAAACATTTGATATGAGACCATATTTTCAGCCACTTCCTTTACAAGGTAATTGAAGATTGAATAATATACTGAAGAAGAAAACAATTTACTGCGAGGGTTAAGTCTATCTTGTTTATTTTCAAATACTTTGATATTGAGAAATGGTATAAAAATGTTGCCTATACTTACTCCAGTGCTTTGATTGAAACTAGGATTTTTTAACTACTGAAATCCATTTACAACCACAACTCAGTTTTGTTTTTCCTCCAGACATTCTTCATAAATACTTTTTATATAAATCTGTGACTTTATTCAATGAGAGATTTTATTAGAATGGAAATAGTAAGGTACTCTCAGTTAAAAAAAAATAACATAAAGAATAAGTTATTTTCATATTTTATCTTGATTTTTTTTTCTTGTAATTTTGGTTAGGATACTAGATATAAATGAAATGTCTTGCATTTCCAACAGTTGGCTGAAGATTCAATACCACCAGGATATTAAACCGGGTTTTATTGAGGGAAATCTGAAACTCATTCTGTATCAGCATTAGATTTTTACAAAATTATTGGTGCAAACAGCACAACTTTAACGTTGTACATTTGCATAATGGCTCTGTTATCCACAGCACCCTGTGATTCCCCACTTCTCTAAGTAAGAAGTGCTGCAAATCACAACAGGCTGTCTGTGAGCCTGTTGCAAATTCAGTCTCCGGCATTTGGAGCTAAACTTCCCAAGATGGCTACAACTCCACTTAAACCATGTGCAGGAAATCAACCACCTCCTTCTTCCCTACCTTTTTTTATCAGAAATAAGAGATTGTCAAAGGGGTTGCAAGTAACAACACTAAGATGTACATTAAAGTACTTTTGTTATGCTGATGATGCAAATACATTTTTTATTATCCTGCACATAGTCTGAAATAAATTTGCCTGGGCCTCCCTGCATTTAAGAATCTGCAAAGTCAGACACCTCATTATAAATTATAAAAAGTTAGCTTGCATGCCTACAGAATGTAGAAACAGAGGTAAGGGATTTGTTATTAACTCATTTATGGATGCTAAAGCACACAGGAGTTAGCAAGAGACTGCAGGTAAATTTAACTGCAACAAAAGTAAAAGAGGGTACAGAGGAAATACATCCATGAAAAGATTTTGTATGAATACTACTGGAATTTCAGCCACACCCTTCTGTTTATTTAAACGTCATTATAGGACAATTGGGTTATTGCAGAAAGCTGCCTATTCTGGAGTTGGAAGGAGACCAAGGTTTTAGTCACATCATTCATGTTAATGGTGTGCCACCTGTGCCAAAAGAATGCAGTTACACTGCAAGTACTTGAAGCAGATTATATAGAATAAAAAACAGGCTTAACACCCAGTCATGCAGACAGCAAAATATTAGACTGGAAGATTAAATAACATGCTAATTTCAAATGCATTTGTAAGACTATCTGCTTTTGTTCATTATTTGCTTTAACAGTGAAAAAGATGAACAGGGTGAAAAAGAAGCTGCTTTGTTTCCTTCAGACCAGAACAGATGTACATCAGATGCTGCAGTCCCTGCAGTCCATTGTGTAAGAAATACATTGCTGCCTGCTGCATTCCCAAGACAAAATGAACAAAATCAGCAGAGTTTCAGATTTCTTTTTTTTGAACATCTAGCTACTTGACTTGAAGTGTCTGTGGAACAGGTTTTCAGTACACATGTTTCTGAGGCAGAAAAGAGTATGTGCAGTGTTAAGCCAGTTACCAGTGGGCAAGTACATTAAGACACCTACTTTTGGATTACTGTTTTGCTAGCGTTCCATAATAGAAAGCTTTCCAGCAGTGTCATAAAAAATATCCTCTGAGCCCCTTCTTGGGTAATAATTACACAACCAGTGGTAACAAGGACGTCAGTCTGAGTTTTAGCAGACTCAGTTAATCAGTGCAGCTCCATTGCTTTCAGTGTATTTGTGGCAGTATCACTAAATTAACTTACTTGGAATAATCTCCTTTCAGAGAAAATCCACATTGAATTCCATCTTCTAAAACAGAATAATTCTTATTATGTTTCCTATGTTTCATACCGTATTTGAACATCAGAAGTATTAGAAAGGCAAAGACTCTGTCATTGGAGTAGACTAATGCACTTCAAACAAAAAAAAATACTTCAAAATTATATTTTCTCTGTATAAAATAAAGTGGATGCTGCACCATTGGTGAAAGCACCTCCCAGCCCAAGCAGGACAGAAAAGAGATGGAAAGAGATGAGCCAGTGGATGGAAATATACAGAATGTTTCAAGTCAAAAGATGAAAGACGTCTGTAGGGAATTGCAAACCCATGAGCAGCAAGCATTACTTGGGAAAAAAAATGGCTAAGAAGGCAGCCAAGAGTGAAGTCATCTCATCTGCACTCCTGGAGAAAGCGTGTGGACAAGCCACAGAACTCTAACCTCCCTGGATCTGGGAATGTTTAGGTTCCAAGAGCAGATCACATGGACTTTGCATGTGGGGCACGACTCAGAGTCCTTTATCTGCAGTGAAGTCTCCTGCACCATATTGATTTACACCAGGGAAGGAGACTCAGGGGCAGGGATGTAACAGGAAACGCCTGCTGCAGGTTGGAGTGACTTGAGAGCAAGTTAATGTGTACAACTCAAATGACTGCTGATTTGCTGTGGCTCATCTATTTAGTGTTTAGGATCCCCATACAGGTTGCTTTGTTTCTTAATTTTTGCTCGAGAAAGAGAAAGGATAACTCTTTACCACAAAGGATTTGAGAATTTAAAAATATCTGCCCACAGAGTGGAATTTTGAAAGTGATTTCTTCTTCTGCCTTTTTCAAACAACATTATAGAGTGCTCTGGTCCTCCCTGGTTTTCTTTTGGTAAGTACCTCCCTTCTCAGTAATTTATGCATTTAGTGATACTCAAAGGACTTCAATTTAGGGCCCAACAAGGAAAAAATCTTGCTTTTTCTTACTTGCCATCTACATGTACTTTTCCTTCCCAAATTTGGGTTGCCTGCTCACGGAAGAGCAACCACTGCATTTGGCTTGGGTTTGCAGTCACTTGGTCTGCTGGAATAATTTCAAGGATTGAATAACCAAAGCACACGGGCTCATGTTTATTTACACAACTGCTGATCAGACCACTTAAAAAATAATTTCACATTTTATGTGCAGAGAAGTCTAAAATCAGAGGGCAGACTTTTCTGGCTGTCACTTCATAAACTTTTGAGCTAATGTAGCTCCAATTCTCAGCCTTGTTCCACTACCCAAGTAAGTTTGTTGAATATTGTGTCACTGACCAGCCTACTGTCAAAAAGAAGACCTTTGATTCATATTAAAATTGAGTAATGTCATGTCAGCTTCTCTTTAGAATGAGGAAAAATTACAATATTGGAAACTGTCAGGCTTTCTTAGAGAAAATACACTGCTCATATTGGAATAAGGCAGCCATACCAGTAGGGAGTATAAATCTTAAAGACTATTTTTAAAAATACTAATATTTTTCTCCAGGAACAGGCAAATTCTGCAAATTTTCATCAATCTTCAGAGAAGATAATTTTCAATAAGTTATGTTTTCACTCCCTCTCTTATACAGCTTAAAAAAGATGGGTTTTTTCCTCTGGTGATTTCATACCTAACATATTCCCGCAGTTATCTAGCAATGATAATTTCACTAAGATTAAAGTAAGAAATGAAAAATATATTTATTCATATTTTGTTTTCTGCATGTGCAGAACATATGGCTAAGTTTGCTTGTTTAAATCTCTGCCTGATAAGCCTCAGAGACAATGGGTCTATTTAAAAGTTGTAAAGGAAACAATTGATGCCAGAGTTTCCTGTAATAGAAGAGAGACTTCTCCCCAGTCACATTCAGCTAAGGGTTTGATCCAATAGTACAGGTTAACCCTCTTATCTTAAGCTTCCTTTTAAACTCTCATACAAACCAGGAAAATTAGAGATAGATTTGGTCACTGCAAATTTGGGCTGCATTTGGGTGCATTCCCCTGCATTTTTATTTTTTTTTCCTGTTAGTCTGCTGTTCTTGAATTCATCATGTTACATCTCTATGGAATTCTGGTACGTGAGGGTCAGAAAATAAGCTGTGGGCAAACATCCCTATATTTTTCTCTGTAAACAATGGCAGTTTCCCAATTCTGACCTCAGGTAGATCAACTATGATATGTATCACAGGGGACTAAGTGTTATTTGTAATTGTGCAATAGTATAATCCAACTAATAAAACCACTCTGTTAATGACAGCTCCTTTTTTTTTTTTCTCCAACTTAAATTGGCAATGTGGTTATGATTTGCTGTCATGGCATGCTGTATGATTTGGACATGTCCGTTCAACATATTTTGCATTCATGGTAAGTGTGCCTTCCCTAGAGCGCTATTATTTCTCTTTCCATACAATAGTATAAATTACCTTGAGATGTGGAC
This sequence comes from Bombycilla garrulus, assembly GCA_013400315.1. Lineage (NCBI taxonomy): Eukaryota > Metazoa > Chordata > Aves > Passeriformes > Bombycillidae > Bombycilla > Bombycilla garrulus. The sequence goes on along the minus strand of VXBU01018903.1, from coordinate 726,392 downwards.
AATACAGTCAAATCCTAGTTCAAGAAATAGAAAAAAAATCCCACTTAAATAGAAATGAGACAGTTTTAAGAGCTTCTTTTATTTTGGTTAGATTATTCTTAACACCAGTGGAAATAAAAGACAGAGAATGTCTCATGGCTGGCTGTGTTTTCTCATTGCTCAAATACCACGTCAAACACAGAGCAAGTCCTGGAATTTGCAGACATTGCTCTTGCCGACTTTCCACTTCTGTCCCTGTTCACTGATGACATGGAGTGCTGGGGCTAACTTTGAAAAGAAGGTGTTTGAGGTGCTTGTGGGTTCAATGACGCTATGAAGAGACAGGTATCCCATACTGTTGCTGCAGCTCACCCTGCATTTCTCCTGTGAATGGATTCAGCCAAAGCTGTGTGGATCTGCTGATGGCTGATTGTAATTGACATAATAAGATGCATTCCCTGAGTGTAAAGTAGCTGGGCTGTAATTAGTCATGTGATAAAGTAAGGATATGTGGTACATTTTGTGCTTGGGTTCTTAAAAATACAAGCTGCCAAGCAAAAAGAATGAGATACAGTTTCTTTGATTTTTGGGTAGTGTCGAGCTAAAGAGTGGCAACCTCAGAACAGTGGAAATTACTCAAAAGATCACAACGTTCTTATGCTCTGACTGCATTTGAACACACTGAATTTGCTTGCAAATGTAGCCTGAAATGCTCCTTGTGTGCAATGCCCTGTAATTTTTAAACATGCTGAGTAAAGATTTTATTTAAAAGCATGAACCAGTGGTTCCACCATAAGGAAGTATTTTATAAAGAAGCCCTTTGAAATTTAAATAAGATAGTCTTCAACCGAACAGTCTCCACAGTTGCAGGGAGAAAAGGGTATGTTTTAAATAAAAAAAAAAATACTACCTTCACTGTGGAAGGTAGTAAAATGAAAATAGATTATTAACTACTGCTATATGTAGCCAGAGGAAAATCTTCCAGAAGAGCAAGAGTCTGATTCCTTCTGACTACCAGCTCTTTTGGAGGAAGAGTGTGGGACTGGAAGTCAAAACTTTACACCAAGTCAGTACTTTGTACCAAGTAATCTGCATAACCCTGAATATTTCAAGCCATGCCTCAGCTTTTCCTTCTTCAAAATGTGGATAATTTTACCCTTCCATGTATTGTGAGATTTAGCGATATCCATATAGCCACCTGCTTTAAAAGTTTCAAGAGGAAGGAGTTACAGATGCCAAAATATTATCAGGCATACATAAAAATATAGAATTGGGATTATAAAGTCAGAATTGAAAATTAGGCAATTCATTAACACTTCACCCCAATTGTCAAGTGTTTCCTTCACAGGGATTAAATGATGACCTCTCTTGGAGAAGAGAGAAACTTTTCCAAGGGCATGTTTCTGTTACAAATTGTTTCCTGTCTCTGCTTGTTCTGAAAGTAATTTATGGCCAGGGGATACTAAAGAAATTTCTCTTTGGGGCTAATGACTTTAGAAAATCTGTTTGTGTTTCAAGTTGTGGAAATACATAGTACAAAAACAGCATGAGGAAGACTGTCCATCACATGGCTCCATCTGTTTCACACTTCAAAACACTTTCCGGTTAATAAAGCAGTAAAACATTACTAAGAGAAGAAGTGTGACACAACTAAATGGAAGTTGGAAAGATTGTCCAAAAATTATTGCAAAATTATATTCATCAATGTAATTTTTTTGATCACCAAAGTGTGAAATTTTCACAAGATATTCACAAGCAATTCTCACAAAAGTCAGCTAGAGTGGTTGGCCTATGTATTATTGGAGATAAAATTTACCAGGGTGAAGGGATAGCACTCACTCTGTGGGAGGAGTTCTCTTCAAAAGTAAGTATCTTTCTTACTTTTAAAAAAAGTAAGATTCTTATTTTAAAATCCATGGAGTAAAACTAAATGATAATGAATTGCAAAAAAAAGTAAAATTACCACAAGAGCTTGGTGTTAATAAGCAATTAAGAAAGAAAGGTGAAATCCTGAAAAAATGCACAAATGCAAAAGCACATACTTATTATCGCTTATTATTCCAATAAAATTAAAAGCAATCCACTTCAGTGGGTGCAACTGTTTGAAAACGTTAACTTCTAGGACAGAACTCAGTCCCTTTAGTAAGACAAAATAGTTTTTTACCTAGTCAAACTGAATTTATCATCAGATAACCCAGCACATAACTTTTAAAAGCAGAGTTTCATACAACAATATTCAAGAAGTATATTAAAATACTCCTTATTATTACATAGGATACAAGACCACTTTTTGGTCAAATTAGTTCACAAATTTTTATAGCAAGTGTGAAGAGAAATGTAAATAACAATGGTTTATAGAGTAAGTAGGTGTCACAGTAATTGTCACCTACAGTCAGATTATAGTCACTGTAACTTCAATGTAAAACTGCACTGATTCCATAGATTTCAGTGTAATTACTCTGGAATAATTCCGGTGCAACTGTTGTGGAGAATGATACCCTTGAGTGATTTACATACAGGCAAAAGAGATTTTTATGAGTAAGAAAATAAATTCAATCACTGTTAGAGCGAGTACAATATTTCTATGTCATTGGATTTTTTGTTGTTGTTGTTTTCTCCTGATTCTTTGATAGCTCCTTTGGTACAGGGGACTTTATACAGGGATTCCATTTTTTCTATGTTTCTCTCACTATGTTCTCCTGGAGTATATCTTCAAACATTTTTTGGGTTTCCAAAGCATTTAGTGACTCAACAAACATGTTTGCATAAGTGTATCTTTTTATTATCTCTTCATCCATAGATATTTTAACCTTTACAGAAATACTTCATCACCTGCAATGTCATACATTTGTCTGTGTACCTTTGGCTGCTGCTAGGAAATGCAAGGCCTCTGGTAATGCCTCTGTAAAGATGGCACTGGGAACATTAAAAAAAAAAAAAGCGTAAAGAAAATATTGAGCACAATTTTCAGGACCCAAGGGTTTGTTACACTGTTGCTACAACCAGTGTCCCTGAATGAATGCTATCCATGACAGAAACTGAAAAAAAAAATCTTACAGATGTCAACAATCAGTGGTAACAAAGTTAGGACAAAGAAGGTTGGGCTATGTTAATTTGGTTTGCTAACTTTTACTGGGTTTACTATCTTTTAATGAAAAGCACTGCAATTACTGCATTCAGTTCTTATCCCTTCCAGTTAGGTTTAAGATCACCCATCTGAACATGCACATATTTGCTATGCAAAAATAGCAAAATCATGCAATCCTTAGTTTCCAGTCATTTCTATCACCTTAGCAAAGTGGGATTTGATCAAGCAGAAAAAATTCACATGAGTAGCCTGAGGAATTTCAACAGCTTGGGAAGTGTAATAAAGCAGTGCACACACTGTAAATGCTGGAACTATGTGTTGGATTGTTTGCCTGAAGACATCCACCTACTGAAACTGACATTGTGCAACTTCTGTTGCATGAAACCAAGACCAAAAATAACGGCTGACCCCCCAAATCACAGAATTTACCGCTAGATAAGCAGCATTTCTTGTTGACCTGTGAGCACTGGAGATCACGACCATATATAAAGCTGTCATTTGTACAAGTCAGCTCCTTCTCTGTCTCTGTGAAACTCTCTCCCTGTTCAGCAGAAGTTGTGCCATCACTTGCACACAGGATGGTGCTAAGTCGCAGTGCAGCAAGAGGAATGGATTGATTTAGGACAAACACAATGCTTGTAGATGCTGGAGGGTTACAACAAAAGAATATTCAAAATCCTCAATGCCTAGCCTTTACAATTTGGTCAGCAGAGAGTCATCTATTACAGAATTATAGAAATTACAGAAACACTACAATTTTGGAAAAAAAAAAATCTTTTTTTCTCTGTGCCCCAATGTCCCCCTGGAAACTTGTCTAGACTTTGGTCTGTTCCTCCATACAATCTAGCTACTGTTGATGTGAGAGCCTTTTCTTCCAAACAGGCTGCAGTCTGGGACAGCCTTTGTGCATTTCTCAGCCTTGGTGACCCTTCATCTCATTTCAAATCTCAAATGAAAACAAGTCCTTTTCTCCTACTCTCCCTATACATTTTAATGTCTCTCTTCCGCTGCTCTGATTTAACTCTTCACTGTAATATTCCTAAACAAAACCTTCATTAAGATAGACTCCAAAGTTAAATGCAGAAAGGACCAGTTTGAACAAGTAGTTTCTGTCCAGGCAGGAGTGTTCTCTACTGAATATTTACTACTATTTCAACCAGTCTGGTTTTAAGTATCTACAGCTAATTAGCTCATGTAAGTTAGATTTTCTTGAAGATTATCCTCAAGAGCTGTAAGTCTTGATGTAAGAACTACTTTCCTAGTAATCTTTTTTTTTTTTTTTTTTTTTTTTCAAGGTACCAATACTTCCAAATATATTTCAGGCATCTTTTTTGTAACTGTACTGATAGAGGGCCAACAACAGCACTACAGACTTCACTGGCATTAGCCTACAAATGGATTTCATTGCAGATGGGGACTGCAAATACTTCCTCCCACTGGCATTGAGCCTCATCAAATGTTTGTGGGCAGTATTTCCCCTCGATTGTCATTTAGCCAAAGAACATAAAACGGTCAATAGTTCTTTAGGGGTCTGTGAATCAAGCTGTCAAAGCTCAGATACCATTTGCTCTGTACTTTTTGAAAATGAGGTCCCCATTTATGCACCAAAACTGGGAAACACCCAAAACTAATTGTCGCTTTTGAAAATTCCAGACAGTCACTGTACTGTCTTAATATTTCCCAGAGATTTAATCTTTGTGGTAGCTGTTTCCCTTAGCTGCTTCTTTCTGAACCACTCATGTAATTTTCTTAGGATCTTTTAGATAGTATAAGGACAACACCTAACACCGACAAACAGAGGGTGCTTTGTGGGCCAAGTGTGTGAAGATGCACCTATGTTGGGCTTTGTTCTTTTTTTTTAGTTTTATGGTTTTCCTCAGTCACAAAGTGTGAATTGTCAGACTTAGTCTCCCTATAAACTGACCTTTACATGTACACTGCAGCGGGTGACACAATTTTTGGTTCTCAGCTGCTTGCACTCTTGAGCTTAAGGGATGGTTCTGTTCAGTTTATGTACAGGTTTTGTCCTAATACACATTCAAAGTGTGGCCAGACATGCGTCCCAAATCAGGAACTTGGAGGTTTAGGCAGAGGTAGAGACTCAACTTTTTATTAAGGAAGTTTCAGCATGGACAGTAGATAATATAAATTGGCTTTTTTTTTTCCTTAAGTGAAGTTGCACTACATTAAACATAAGCTATAAGTAAATCATGCAGGATTTTGATGGTGGAGTAATTGGAGGATATTTATTTGCCAGACAATCTCTTCAGAATAAAATTTAATCTTTGCAACTCTGGTTAGCATGGAAACTAGGAAAAAGTTTCCTAGCTAAGGAAAAATTCACACTCAGGAATCTCTTAAGTGCTGGAATGTCAGTCTTTGCAGTAAATGTGTTGTGTTCACAACAAATCCAAAAGCAGTGCACTGATGAAAGCCATTTCATTTTTCCACAGTGGAGTCATTCCAGGTCATCTCTCTTTGTGTATGACATGCTATGTCTTTCTTTAAGTCGGTGATGTAAGAAATTGGCAAATTATGGCAATGTTTTCCATGTATTTGCATCCCTGTAAAATGCACAGTAGGTGAAGATGGTAATTATATTTTTCATTGATCCTAAGCTCCAAGTTTCCTTGTTGAAGATGTTTAATTAAAAATATAATCAAATAGTCTAATGAGATAATTGTTAAGGCATTCACATATATTTACAAGGCCAAGGAAAATGCTGTCCCAAACAGATGCTCATTAGGAGAATGAAGAACAAGGAACTAAATCTTCTTTTAAGGAAAGTAAATTACAATCAATTTTACAGTCTTTTAAGAGAGGTAACTCTCTGGGGAGGAGACTTCTATATTCAGAGACAATATAGAATATTCTATATTCTAGTACAAGTGTACAATATTGCCTAGTTCTGTAGGTTGGGCTTAAACACAACCCAAGTCCCACTTCACTCATTCTGTTTCCTTGAATTAATAATGCACCTTTGCAAAAAATCATATTCCTACAAAGAATTCTTTCTGTGGCCTATCTTCAAATACAGTGAATAATATGGAGTGGCATGGGTTAGGGCCACTATGAATTAATCTGAAACGTGGAAGCAGAGTTTTAGGATAAAATCTATTACAGACCATTAACACCTACAAAAAACTCTCTTTCAGTGAGATAGTAACCTGTAGAAAGAGGAGGTCCCATAGAATGTATAAATGTACAGGGAGCAAAATGAGCTCCTTTTGGAAATGTGGATATCAATATAGTCAGTTCACCTTAAAATGTAAGTAGATAGTTATCAACTTAGAGAACTTGTATTACAAGAAAATGTTATTTAAATTACATAACTAACAACCTCGCAGATTACTGTAGCCTCTTACTATGTAAACTAGTTCTACTACTCATCTTTATTTTTGTTATGACTTACACAAAGTCCCTGATGCTGTTAATACAAAGCAACTGGTCTTTCGCTGGGAAACAGTTAGTCAAACATTTTTATTTACTCNAAAATTAAATAAAATTTTAAAAAAGGCAAACCCCCTAACTTTTCACCTAATCAAATGGACTTTTCTCTCACCAAAGTTTCTCTGACAGCTACGGACAATCGGCCGTGTTTGAAAGCTTTGCCATTAAGGCTTTTGTTCAAGTTTGCGGACCAAGACGTCCAGCTAAAGAGCTAAGGTCTNATTTTTGTTATGACTTACACAAAGTCCCTGATGCTGTTAATACAAAGCAACTGGTCTTTCGCTGGGAAACAGTTAGTCAAACATTTTTATTTACTCTAAAGCAACTGTTCTCAGATTTTTATTTTTTTTTCTTTTTCGAAATTACTCTTCCAGACTATCATTCTGGAAGTTCATTTTTGCACAGCCCGAATTTTGGGGGACATTTCTGGTGGCATTATTTTTTGCGACTTTGCAAAAAAAAAAAAAAATTGTTGTGTGACTATTTTCTTCCAGTCTGTCTCTGTCTCCACAAAGGAGGAAGCTTCTACAGAAACTCCAGAGGAAGCCACCGGGGAAGCTCCAACCCCACTGCACAAGTGGGCAGTGGATTCCCGCAGTGGATTTCACATTCGAAGTGGAAAAAAAGGTCTTCATTAAAAAAAAAAAAAAAAAAAAAAAAAAAAAAAAAAATTTAAAAAAAGGAAAACCCCCTAACTTTTCCCCTAAT
>VXBU01018903.1:701712-718716 GCA_013400315.1 Bombycilla garrulus | reverse complement strand
GGAGGGAACACGGAGGGAAGGAGGGAGCCCGGGGCGGGGAGCGCCGCCGCTCCCGCCCTCTCCGCGCCGGTCTGGCGGCCGGCGGGAGGAGATGCTGCTCCGCGCTTGCAGCGCAGCCGTGCGCGGCCGCTCCGGGCGAAGCTCCGCGCCGCTCGGCTCCATCGCCGCCCTGCGAGCGCGGACGGCGGCTCTAGAGCGGCGGTAGGTGCGCGGCTGCCGCTCCGAGCGGGGCAGCGATGCCGGCGCCGGCCTCCGCCGAGCCGGCGTCCCCCGGAGGGATGGGGGCTCTCCCGGAGGGATGGCCGCCGATGGGCGTGTGAGCGCCTGGCTTCGCTCCTCGGGTCGCGGCGGGCCGGCGGCGGGGGGCGAGAGAGGTGAAGAAAGGCCGCACGCAGCGGCGGAGGATGCTGGTGCTCCCACCGCCACTTCCAGCCCGGGTCCCGCGGGGTCGCGCTGGGCGCTCGGCAGCAGCCGGGACACGCTCTGCCGGCCCAGGAGGGCTTGGGTTTGCCCGCGCCAGCCGAACAAAGCAGCCCCCGCAGCCCTCGGACTTGTTAACAGAGAGGAAACTTTTTCCTCATTAACGTTTTTGGAGGAGCAGAAATGAAGGATAAATCTGTTGGCCGGTGATGAGAAATAGCGTAGGTTTCATTGGCTTTTTATCTCCTAGCAATCGACACCTCCGCAGACCGCAGGATAATCTCTCTCATATTCTAGATTGTGTCATTCTCTTTAAATTGCATGTTTAAAACAACAAAGGCAGTGACTTCATAGGGAACCGCCAGGAGCTGTTCTGTACCCCTCCTGTTTACTGGGGAAACATTTGGGAACCGGTTTGGTTTTGTAGGTAGGATCAGGAGTAAATGTAGGACATAGAAACTGTAAGGTTGGTTGCAGGTAATCTGTGTCTAGCCATCTTATTAAGGTGTGAGTTTTGGAGAAGGGAATATGAAAGTCTTTGCATGTGGAACTAGCTGGGGCAGTAACCGTGATCAGTTCCTGAAACCTTTTCAGAGAAGAGGATGTGTTTTGTGAAACTCTGCAGCGAAACTGGGTCAGAATACACGGACATTTTCCCGAGGGTTGAACCTCATGTGAGAAAGCTGTCATTGAATATATATATTCTGAGGTGTCATGACTCCCAGATGATTTGTTGGGGCTCAGGTTGGTGAAACAATGACGTTTAGTACCCGTTCCAGAGCAGGACTGCTGTCCGTGTTCACATTGACCATCAGGCCTCTGACTGAATGTCACCCATGCAAGTCTGTCTTTGGATGGCCAGAAATACTTTCTAAAGACATTTCTGCAAGAGTTAGAATCAGCCACGATACAGGCACAAATGAGAAAACAAACAATTTGCATCTTGTGCAAGAAATACTGATGAGGAAAGAGTAAATCTAGGCAGCAGATCTTTTGGTAGTGCAATTACAACAGAATTTGCTACCACTCCTAGTGCTTTCAATCAGACATACCTGTTCAGCTTTCACATGCAGCAAATGTGTTTCACTTGGAGTGTCTTTTCTTTATCTGCCAACAAGCATGGCTTTCCATGAACTGTTCTAGAATTTAAGCAGTAATTTAAGGAAAGCAGACAATGACAGCAAGAGAAATAAAAATATACAGTTTCACTTTTAAAGATAGTTTATTGCTCATTTTAACCTAAAAACCCTGTTTGGTGAGTGGAAAGGCATGTAATGTATTCCCTCCATAATGGGACTTTTTTTTTTCTTTTTTTCTTTTTGCAGTGCATGATAAAAAAATGAACCTTATTTAGATAAGAGTTTTTATACTGATTTTTTTCTAATCAGAGTGTGGTTGTTTGTTTTTTTTTTAAGTTGATGGTGGAGTAAAAGTAAACACTTTTAAATATACCGGATGTAAAAGGAGACAGAGTGTATCACAAGGTGTTGTTCTAACAGCTTAATGTAAAAAAAAAAAAAAATCTCTTAATTCCAAGGTGTTGTTGAGTAGAATCGAAGGCTGTGAAAACCACAGGCTCAAGGACCTTGAGTGAATGGAAGAGCAAGAAAGTATCTGTGTGAAAAGATTGGAAAGAATGTTAAAGCGTAAGTGAGTACACTGTGTGTCTTCGCCAGGATAACAGAGCCTGGTGAAAGGATGTGACCCAATAGTCTATTTACAGCTTTACTGGCCTTTGAAAGTAAAAATGCACTGTATGGATGAGTGGTAAATAACCACTGTGACCAGTCATCATGAGCCTGTGATAACTTGTGCATAGCATTCTAACTTGTGTGTAGCATCGTCACTTTCAATGCCTTGAAGGGAAGTAGTGAAGAAGCCTAGGAAGGGGAGGAAATTGCATTCCTGAGAGTGGGAAGCTACCAGGGCACAAATGTTACCTGTTCTGGTGTCAGGAAATTGTAGTGTCTTTGCTTTTTTTTTTTGCTTTATGGTGGGATTTTTTCAGTCACATGGTTCATACAGACTGACTGTCACAGAGAAGGCCTGAAAGTAAAAATGCAGTCTTTTAGCTGTTCACTTTTTAAAGAGCACAGCAGGGCAAATATTTTTATTTTTACATGTGGAACAGAAATTACTTCGCACATAGCTATTTTTCTCTCAACCAAATGCAGGTATGAACGATAATAATTAGTGGTTGTATGGTACAATAAATCTTCAAAGTGCCTTCAAATCTTAATCAGCAAACCTTAATAGCATGCTATTCCTGCAAGGGAGCTAAGTAATTAGATAAAATGAGACTGGGCAGACTCTTAAATGGAGTTTATTGTTGAAGGGCCTGTCAGTTTCACAGAGCTCTTCTTTATCACTGAGGTCTCTGAATGCTGCCACACTTAAATGGCTTCAAATATTTATATGTTGAAATACACAACATTATGGCCCAGAGGGCCTTGTTAGTATTGACATTCTCTTGTTCAAAGTTCTTCACAGTGAAGAGAATCTTGCACTCAAGAGCCTCTGGAGTGGTTGTTCCAGAGTACCTGTGAAGACTTATTAACCTGAACAAGAGTAAGGTCAGCTCTTTATGGGGAATGATTTTCCTCAGAAGAGCTTTCCAGTTTACTTCAGTGACAAGCCTAGAACCTTTAGCCCACTGATGGTGAAACTCAAAGTGATTTTGCCAGTAGTTTGTTAAACCTAAGAACATTAAGTATTGCTGCATTTTTGGAAGGAGTGTTGGTTATCAGTTCAACAGTCTGTCACTTTTTTTCCTCTGCTTACAGAAAAAATTGACTGGAATTCTACTGTTTCAAAGTGAGCTAGTCAGTGAGACTAAAAGGTTGAAAAGCAAATCTTGGTGTAGGGTGTCATGGTGCAGAAAATATTTGTAAGCAGTTGCCCCAAGCTGTCGCTTGCCATGGGACAAGCGAGGATGGAAAGCTGTGAATACCAGCGTAAGTTAATGTTGTATGTCGCCAGTTAACTATTAATGAAATCTGTGCATCTGTAAAGAAGGGTGGAACTTCTGAAAGAAGTGTTTCCCAGCCCCACCTCCTCCTGAAGTACAGAGAGGGAAGCCGGCATTTACAGATGGGAAGGGCACAAGACGACTCTTTGGTGCCTTTTTTATTTCATCTGGGCTTCTCTTTCTCCTGTGCCACTTAAATACATGGTGAAGAACCAGGCATATTCTTTGTGCATCACTATCTATTAAAATGTTTTCATAAAAGGCAATTAATTGAGTAGGTTGCCTTGGGACAATGATATGCCCTGTGAATTTGAAATCCAATTGGTTAGGATAGAGATCTGCTCCAGTTGTGACACTCTATAGAAAGAATAACAGACGTGGGAAGGCTTTGTTCTCAGGGTTTCATCTGTCCTTTATCTTTTATATGTAAATTTAATGTTCCACAGAAATGTCTGCAAGTAATAGGTCAAGAATTAAAGGAGACCTGGTATTAAAACTGCTGATTTTTAATTCCTGGTATTTATAGGGAATATTGTAGTTTTGCAGGATGTTAAGTATTAAGGAATTGCGGGTGGTAGGGTAATTGATGTCAGATTTAGGACTAGGTGCTGTGTTAGCTCCTGGTTTTTGCTTGAAACAATTGGTTATTAAATTAGGTGAGATGGGACACTTGGAAGAGAGAGGAAAGCTTTATCTCCTGTTTTGCGGCTAAAATTAAAGCTCAGGGAGAAGAACTGACTGACCTAAAAATGATGAAAATTTAAGTGCGCGAGTTTGAAACTGAACACAAACCTCTTCATGAGCTATTCTGATGCTGTCAAAAACATGACGCTTTTTTAGTAGACTTTGAGACTTTTAATTTCTGTTTGCTTTTGCCTTGTTGTAGGAAGGACATGGTTTTCTGGGGTGCCATGGTTTCTTTATCCAACTGTGGCTACAAATTTTTTTTGTGTGTTTCTTGGAGCTTGCCTTCCTAAAGAGCATTTGTCTGTATCTGTGGGAGAAATATGGGCAGGAATGTTCTATAGAGCTGGCTGAAATTTTTGAAAGTGAATCTGGAAATGGCTTTCATGTGGTGTTGACATCCTCTCTGAGTATTTGTATGTAGTGTGGGTGCTTGGCTTCAGGCATGTGCAGGGAGGTACATTGGAAATGGTGCATCTGAAGTCTGGTCTATTTGCAGAAGTAGATCTGGAGCCGGAAGTCTTTATGGATGACTTTTCTTGAGCAACACTGTTGCAGGTGACTTATATTTGTGCTATAAGCTTGAAATTGATGAGCTCGTTAGGAAACACTCCTGTTTATTTCTCAAGCAAAAGAACTTAAGAAGAGACTTTTTCCCATCAGACTTTTCCTTGAAAGCCAGTTTTGTTTGTTGAGGGGAGAAGGCTGTTGGAGCATACAAATTCCTGATTTTTTGATGTGCTTTTCATCCTAATGAAAGCTGGATAAATCAGTGGAAATAGCAGGTTCTCGTGTGTTTCATATGCAGTTTCACAACAGCTGTTAAAGCTTTTTTGGCTACATCTGTGTATGTATATAGGTGCAACTGATGTTCTCTAGCAGGCAGATGACAGTAATCTTCCAGGCACACTCCAGGGTATCCTTGCGTGCTGGAATCTTGGCACCTTGCTGTGTGCTGTATGAAACTGACAATAAATACTAGTTCATTGCAGTAGCATGTGGTTATGCCAATGTTGTTGAAATTCTTGCGTTTTCTGTCTGAAAAATTTCTGTCCATTTTCTGCATTTTCTGTCTGTTTCAGAATTGGAATTGAAAGGCGCAAAGATTTTGTGGGGAAATTGCATGCTTGGAGATGGAAGCTTCTCTGAGTCTCATGTCCATTCTATAGTCTGTCTTTACATTTATTCGTGTAACAGCCAGTGTTCTGCTCATGCGGTGGGCAGGCCCTCAAAACCTGTCAGAGAAAAAACCCAAGGAATTGAGTGCAAAGTTTTCTGAGTTATTGCTGAGTACAGACAGAGCACAGTTTATCTCGTAATCTTTAGGGATATAGACACTCTTGTTTGCAGCTCCTTGTTTGCACAGGGGAATTGGTTCCCAGTGGCTAATGTTATGTTTCAGATGAGGATTTTTTTTCCCTTTTTAATAATTATTTCTTCAGCATCTTAATAGCATGTGCATATTGCACTGTGTTTTTTCAAGTTTTCAGACGGAAGTGAATGGCTACGTGGAGGGCATAAAAACCCACTCTGGTGAACTTGTGACACACATGGTTCCAGGGGTTTCTCAGGGTCACCAGGGAAAGGTAATGGGACTCATAAAACCATGTCTGTTTTACCCTGGAGAACATTGCTGTTGAAATATTAACTACAAAATTTCAAACTTGAAAACAACCTCCTTTGGTGTTGAATGTGTTCCATCTTTCTTGATGGGACTGTTGGCTTTTTCTGCTAGCCACTTCTCTACATTGTTTTAAAAGATGAAATGGACTAAAGAGAGAGCTAAATTAAAGTCTGAAACTTCAGCTGTTAGAAATAGTTGTGCTTCCTGACAAAGTCATGCCTGGTTTAAATGATGATAGATTTGGACTTGGATATTGCCTTAAGCAATAGAGGGGTGAAAAAATGAAGCATGTTGATATTAACCACGTCATGCTTAGTCTCACTTTTCTACCTAGTTTGTTCATCAGAGTGTCAGTGCTGTAAAATATCTTGCTGATTGTTCTTTTCTCAGCACAATTCATCAAGGGCCAGCATTATGTAATTACTGATTTTACCCATTTCTCTCTTCACAGAATTTAGTGTTTCAACAGAGAAAAGTTAGAGGAGGGAAATGGAGCAGAAGTGTTGCCTTTTAGTACCTTTACTGTAAAATCACTGGGTGGAAAATCCCATCCTAGTGCTTGAGATTATGGCCAGTGGAATAAAAGTTCTCTTTTCTCAAGTCAGTGCAAAAGCTGTATTTGCCTCCAAGGAGCTATCTTGGGAGTTTGGAATTAAAGGAGGCAAATGGTCCATAGGATGGTCCAAGCACTGCTTTTATGCTTAGTTTTTAAATGTCAATGAGGAACAGCACATGGGTTGCTTTGAGAGACATCTCTGTAGTATGTGTCACCGACTGGACAATTGTGTGGTTAGGTTTATGTGGAGCTATCCTTCCAGCAGCCTAATTAAAGACTGCGTGTAACTTCCTTAACTGGGGTGATTCAACAGGTGATAAGTACTGGTTTCTCCTTCAGAGGATTTGTTATGGTATGTCTTTCAATTGCCTTAGTGTGTTTTAACTCTTTTCCAGTGATTGAGGTACATTTTCTGTTTGTTCTTCTGAAGCCAGTTTTCTTTCAGCTTCTGTAAGTCTCAAAATGGGACTTCTTCATATTAATTTGACATTTAAGAAATAGGAGAGTACTGTCTGTATGCATGCATTATGCAGAGATTTATTTGTTAATAAGCTCCCTGTGCACTTTTCAATAAAGGATTTGTCTTGAGTAGGTTTCTAGGAGGAAAGAGATATTGTCCAGCCTTCATAGAAACTGTATTAGAGTTTCCAAGTACCTTCAATCATCTTTGCTGTTCTTAGACCAGTGCCTAGCACCTGAAGGGCTTTCCTCTTAACCATAAGAGACAGAGCTTCAGAAAAACTTGCACAAACATTCAGCTTAGTGTTAGAAAACTGTACAGAAAGTGGAAAGCAAAAAATAATAGCACATCTAATGAATCCACTGAAATATTAAAAAGAAAATGTTGCAGTCTAGGGAAAACATAATTTTTTTATTATATTTTTCCATAAAAATAGCTTTGATATTTATGGTTGGCATATGAATTGATACACCCTGAAGAACCATGAGGCTCTCCCTACTGACTTCACTGGAAATTTGAGTGGGATGAAAGTGGAATGCAAATGCTGTTGACATCCTTACTGATACACAAGATTGCAGTAGACAATGCAGTAAATGTCTGAATGTCTGTAAATCAACAGTGCTCTGTACAAGAATAGCAGTCAATTGTGTGTTAAACGGCTTCTATCTGAAAGAGGAAATTATTTTACAAGGTAGCAAGAATACCTGTACAGCACCTAGAAAATTTTGACCTAGAAGGCCTGGCTTGTGAAAGCTATTAGGAAACCATTATTTTTTGGGGAGCACACAGTCTGGAACAAAAGGAAGGTGGCGTAAAGAAATGGAGGGAGAAAGAAAAGGTTGGGCTCATTCAAGATGTGCTGGGACACCTTCAGCTCCCTCTAGTTCAAGTTTATGGCTTTGCAATAATGTCCTTATCTCGTGCTGGTGGTGGAGGCTTCTGTGAGCTGAGGTTTCTTCCTCATAAAGATTGGGTTGAGTCTTCAGACCTTCATAGCTGCAAGTACCTTTGGTGTTCCCAGCTTAGTGGCTATGTTTAAGGTCTTCAGGGGTTAATAATTATCTGATTTCTATCTTGTGTTTTTTTATTTGTTTGTTTTCTTGTTTTTTTTGGTAGGTTTTTAAAAATCATTTATTCTCTTACCCCTTTTATTTTGTAAGGTTGTTCAGACTCTGAAAATCAGAAGTTTGTCTGGGAAGTCTTGTTATAGTGATCTATTTAATAAGATTTGCAAGAAGTATACACTGTAAGTTTTTGAGGAACCCCAAAACTTCAGACTTAGATTTCCTGAAAGAGGTTTCTTCTGATGCTATAATCTGGCATTACTTAGCAAAACAATCTAATAGCAAAGAACCTTAGATTTTGAACAGCTTCTTTTTTCAGTGTGCCCTGTCATTGAATCCCTTAAATGACCTTAATAAAGAATTTAAAGATTATCTGATTATAAAAGATTTGCTAGTTGGCAGTGCTGAAAGTTTGTTTCATCAGAAATATAGACTCATTTATTGAGTGGCTTTGCAGTTAGGTTATCACATGTGTGGAACAGCCAAATCAGCCTGGAGCTTTAAGCACATGGGCTAACACGTAGAACTGAATTACTGAAATAGCTGTGTAAAGCTCCTTTGTGTCAATTGAAAATGTGTGTGCTCACTGTGATGGGCACAAGACTTGGGTGTTTCAGAAGTGTGATGCGTTATATATATTGTCTTTTTTTAAAAAATTACTCTTGTTTTTAGAGGTTTTCTGATACCATTGTATCATGTTAGTTTGTTTCAATCTATTGGCAAACAGTTTTGGCAAGAATAATTTTTGTGGGTTTTTTGTTGGCGTCTGATACAGTTCTGTCCTCTGTGTATTTGAGGAATATGGTGTGTAAAGGAGGAAAACTTTAAGCTGGCCTTTTTGTTGTTTTGTCAGAAAATAGGAAGGAAAATCCCAAAAACGGCTTTATAATAATTGTGAAATTTTATGTTCATGCATTGCCTCAAGAAGGTAAAATATTTAGTATGCTGGAAAATTGATTGCTTTGTTGGAAGAAACCATCTTCTGTTTTTTTTCGGTAGCTGCAAACATTTAGTGGTGTTTAGTAAATGTCAGACAACTTTGAGGCATGACCGGGTCCTTCAAGACCTTTAACGTGTTCTTTTCTAGTGAAATTTGAGAAGTAAGTTGCTTTCTTACAGGAAACAAAAGAAAATACTCTATGGGAACTGTTTAATTGCAGCTGTGTTACTGGAACAAAATGTCATGTGGAGTGAAAGTGTAAATGTGCTCAGAAGGGGATTAGAGAAGTTAACAGAACAGAGACCATTAGTGACTATTAGGTTTGACTGTGCAGCTTGAGCTCAGGAACTCAATAAACTGGTGATTGCCAGCAAAGGGGATGGAGAGCTGGCCTGATCCAGTTGAGTACTTCTCGTATTAAACACTGCATAAGTTTCTGAACCCACAGAAATGGGAAGCTCTTCCCAACTGAGAACTTCTTCAAACCCTTAAAAAAAAAAAAAAAAATAAAAGGGCCCAGAAGCTTAATAATAAACCTTTTGTGATCAGCCTCTGAATCTCATGTGTGTCCACATGGGCTTGACTTGATGTTCAGAGAAGAACAACTGTCTGGTTCCAGCTGAAATTCCTTCCTGTTTTTTTCATCCTTTGTGTCATGGAATCTGTATTCCCTTTTGTTCAGATTGCTTAAGGAAGGATTAAATGATGGATGATCAAGTTATCAGGGGAATTAATTTTCATGCATATGACTCTAGAGTCAAAGTAGCTGCTCAAGAAGAGAGGAGAAAGACAGGAACACTGTCACAGTCTAGGCTGTAGTTTTAGTTGTTGAAAGGGAAAGTGAAAATATACCACTAGGTAAAATGGTAAAAACATGTAAGTAATTGTAATATTAAATGGCATCACATGAAAAGTACAACAAAAACAAACTTGTGGAGACATAAATAATTGAATTCATTTTACAGATGAAACATATTACTTAAGAAGGGAAGGACATTCTGTTTAATAAGAGGCATTCTTTTTGTTCTTGCTTCCCTCAACATCAGATTCTTGTGTTCTGTTGATACTACCACGTGTGCTGTGTGTGCTCTTTGGCCTTGCACAGAATAATTGAAAAGAGCATTTTTCAATATAAAGCCTTTAGTTTTTGATATTGTCAGACAGTGAAGGAGTTTCTGTCTTCAACAGAAGATAGAATGAGCAAATTGAATTTAACGTGGTATGTGGAAATTTCCCTGGTGCTTGCGCAGTGCAGAATATAGTTTGCAATGTTATAGAATATATTTTTGTCCTTGACATCAACTTAAGTCTTTGATATACACATTAATTATCACTGATTCTGTCCCACACATTGTCTTTGCTTTGAGAATATTAAAGAGCTGAAGATCACAGAATTTAACTTTTTACTGTAATATGAACTACTGGTTGGGAAGTCTGCTGCTGATGCAAAATCTGTTTGTTCTGCTTCCCTCTTCAGTGGTTTGGGAGAAATGGAAGAGAAGCTATTGCCTGTCTAGACTTTAATAGTTTATATATATATATATTTGCTTTTATGTAGACTACATTCATTTCAAAGCTTATGATGTATTTTCAGTGATAAGCTATAAATGCCAGTTAAAAAAAGTAGCAACGAACAACACAATGTTTGTGCCAAGAAGTATTATGCGTCTAAAAAGAACTATTGCTTTTTACAATAGTTTTGGAATATAAAATCTTCCAACTCTTTTCAAAGAATTTGTGGAATTCAGATTTTGCTGTGTGAAAAAAGCTCTACTTAGGCACCAGCAGGTGCCTGGGTATATATAGCAACTGTAAATTGTGTGTGACTTCTGGGTGGGGAAAGTTTGGGTTTCCTTCACCTTCCTTTTTTCCCCACTCCCATCTGCCAGTGGGAGAAATTGGAGTTTTTTAATTACCTGTTCATAGACAGATGGTGTAAAATCAAGGGTGAAGTCTTACAGCAATTTCTATAAAGTAATTATTATAAAAGATCCCTAGAAAAAGGGAGAAGTCACTCATCAGCATGGTAGGAAGCAAAAGCCAGGTTAATGCCAGCTGTTTTCAGTTAAATTTTCTGCCAAAGCTCAAATTTTCAATCTATACCTTTTAAAATGCAGGGTGTGAATGGTTCTATACATTTATTTCCCCCTGAATAACTGGGTTAATATTCAGTGTGGATGAAAAAGAGTCAGTAGTGTAAAACCAAGCGGTAAAGAAATTTTTTGAGGAAAAATTACTTTTCTTCTGGAATTGATTAGTAATGGTCCACCGAATCCCTTAATTTTGCCAGCAAGGCTTGGTATCTAAAATGATTTTTAATTGATTTTTCTTGTGTGAAAGTTTCTGATGTTCCTGACTGCTCCTTTGTCTGTAAGCTGGGTATTTCTTCCTAGGCTAAAACAGCCTGTGTGTTCTCTCTCAACTCTCTGATGAAGTTTTGGCTCTACCTTTGGTGCATAGTGAGGAATCTATGGATAATTTCCCACTGTGGACTAAGATAATACATTTTCTTGTCTCTAAGATTTCCGTCTCAAGACTATAAAATTTTGTTCTTCCCCTCCTTTTTTCCCCTTCCTTGCCTCTTTACATTAATATCAAATTGGGTATTTCTGTAAGTGGTGAACACTTGATGCTTCTCATTGATTGCTGCTTCTACATTTTCTCAGGTTAAGTGTGTATGCAACTTGAGGTAAACCAGTACAACTGGTCCAGTTTGATAAACTCTCATTCAAATTCAGTATTTTGTAAGCAAAGTTTATGGGAGAGGATGTTTTGAAACTATTGGTAAAACATTTAAGTTTTGAAATCTGTTTCAGACTACTCTCCAAGTGGTGCCTTTTAAATCTTACATTTATGAATTTTCTATGTGATTTATCAATGCATAATCTCCAAAGTGTTCAGTTAGCAATGAAGAATAGAAATGGGAGTTGTAGAGGTTCAGCTGATGTTTTTTTTCACATATTCATGGAAATATTTTTTATGAAAGCTGAATTTTCACCTAGGAGTTAATGCCATTTGTATACTGAAAATGTAAATAATACTTTTAAAATAGCATACCCATTTTCTTAAGTTTGCAAGGAGTAAATTGAAATACTGAATTCAGGACTGGAAGAAAATTTGGATTGTTCTCAAGATTCTAGACATACGGGGAAAGGACGAAAGCTGGTATATTGTATGCAGACTAGATTATATGAGACTTGAGCGCTAATGCTTTAAAGGGAAGATTTTTTTGGTGTGTGTGTCAGTTGGGTGTTTCTCTTTATTTCCTGCGTTGTGGTTACTGTTTTCTTGGGTCCCCATGCAGTAACAGTTACAGAGTTAAGCTGTCTTACACATTACCATCAAATTGATTGGGAAGGCAGCAAAATTTGATGCATTCTTTAACTGGTCTAACTCCCTTTGGTCCACTTGTATGAATAAAAGATTCAAGTGCTGTTATATTATCCTTCTATTCTCCTTTCACTTAATTCCTCACTGGGCTTCAGAGATTAATGTGACCTTCTGCTTGGTTCTGTTCCAGTACAGCAAATGTAATTTGTACATGGGCAGTACCTGTGTGTGTCCTCAGCCTGACTGGCTTTCCATTACTATTCATAGGAATGTCCTTCAAAGAAAAGGAAAGAAGGATGGTGCTGTGAATCACTTCCCTCTCAGTTTCTAGGGCTGTAGAGGAAAAGTTTCTGCTAGTTTGCCTTTGTTATGCAGCCCAAGGGTGTAATATGGGTTTTTGTCCTTCTAATATGAATGTTTATCATCCAGACAAAGCAAAACCTCCCAGAACTCTGGGGTTTTTTTTGGTGATAGCAGGCTTGGTATTACATCATGGGAGGAGGTGCTGTTGTCTTGTTTTTCCTGTTTTTTTTGGCAATACCATCCTCTGTAGCTTGTTCT
The DNA here is from genome assembly GCA_013400315.1 of Bombycilla garrulus. Lineage (NCBI taxonomy): Eukaryota > Metazoa > Chordata > Aves > Passeriformes > Bombycillidae > Bombycilla > Bombycilla garrulus. The sequence continues at coordinate 706,109 of VXBU01018903.1, read as the reverse complement.
GTCCTGTAATCTCTCCAAGTACCAAAACATTATGGAGTGCAGATAGTGATCAGATGGAGTTCTTTGTCCATTCTGGTGTGTGAAGCTAAATCAGATCTGTTACACCACTGACTGTCTACTTGTCTTTGCTATACATCAGGCAGTCTGTTTTGTGCAGAAGGTCTGCTGAGGATTTGTAGAAATCACTCTTGCAGGTTTTTTCAAGCTGCTTGCAAATGATATTGAAGCTTATGTTCTTTGTGGTGAGGGTCTTTCTTTACACTCCAAATCCCATTTGCTTTCTTGGCTCAGAAACCATAAGCTTGGTAAGCGTTTGAAGCTGGGCATAAATAACAACATTTCTCTTGTGAAAGAGAAATGCCAAGTTTCCCCACCTAACCGGAAAAGGACTAATAATCACACCACCTTTGAGGGCAGTTAAGCCATAGAGAATATTGTGGCTGTAGGACTGAATAAATCATGCGTAACCGCTGAATTTAAGATGAATCATAAATTGGGTGTGTGTTAGAAATTTGTTCAAGGGGCAGTATAGTCAATTTAACAATTGTTCAGTTGTAAGCATATACTGAATCATGCAGTATATAATTACATATTTTTCTGAAGTGTGGGGAGCAGAGCGCCAGGCTGAGGGACTCAAGCTAACTGGTCAGGTTCTGATTAACTTGTATGATTTTGGCACAAAGCCATATGTGCTGTGTCAACTCATGTTCTGAAGGAAGATCATGATTTTCTAACCATAGGCATTCCAAGTCTTCAAGTGGCTTTGTCTACTAATTAATCTGGAACTAAAACCTCCTAATTACAGGATTTAAACTAGACGGTATAAGCTGCTCGGGAAGGTTTTGGCCTCCATAAAGAGCTAATTTAAAAAGCAAGCTTCCATGACCAAAAATCTTCATGTTTTATGTGGAATCTTTGAACTGATGGCTGTCTCTAGATGTGCTGCTAAATAGTTGTCACACCGACCATACTGTTCTCAATACTTGGTGTATACCACATCTAAATGGTTGAGTGGGCAAAAAACAAAAAATTTTGATGTGTGCTATCAGTTGCAGGAAATGGATCAGCTATGGATGGTTGGATAAAGAAAATCAGCCTTTAAAGTCCAGGTTTTTTCAGTATTTGCAAGATAGTGGTGGGTAATGTTCTTAAAGACTCTGCTAACAATAGATTTAACAGAGTAGTCAAAGAACTTGGAAAATAATGAAATATGAAAGCACCTGCAGCAGATAATTCAGAATTTAGGGAAATCCTATCATGAACTCATAGGGAATAATATCCTTCATGTGAATCTTGTCTTCCATTCCCAACATGGAAGCGTACACAGCATATTTTCTGTTCACTCTCAGATTTCCAAGTGCCTTGCAGATTGGTTACTGGTTGGGAGTGTATATGCAGATAATAAGCACAGCTTTAGTCTTACATTCATTTCTGTGTGCTTGAGTATGGAAGGAAGTGGAGAAAGAAGGGATCTGCAGTCTGAGAGGACGAATGATCACCTTGTGATGTGCAAACAGTTTCTGTGGTATGCTAGGTGCTAGCAGGTGCTAGGCAGAAGAAGAGATCTCCATATTTGCCCTGTGTGCATTTAACTCAGAGGTCTGATATCTTCTATATTATGTTTTAACCAAACACTGGACCTTATTGGTAGGTCACCTAAATTTCATTACATAGACAGATTCTCAGTTACAGGGGGAAAAAAATGAGATGTATCCTGTTCAAGGGCAATTTCCAACAGTCTGCTCTTGAGCTCAGCACCACTTGAGGAAAGGGAAATATCTTTCCTATCACTTGAAGCAATTAAATGCTTTCAAGAAATAGCAGTTGAATAGGTTTTTTTTTCTTTGGAAAATTAGTTGCTTATGGACAAAAGGAAGTGCTGTGAAGTCTACTAGGACAGGGGTTTTGAAAGATGATGGACACTTTTGAAGTTCTCTGTAGGAAATGGTTCTACCCTGTAAGACTTGCTGGTGCTACATTTGCAATACTGTGTGTGTAGAGTGAAGAGCTTGTTTCTGGACAGATGGAGGTCTCTAATAAGAGCTGCAGCCCATCTGCTGGTACCAAATCTGTTTTTCCAAATGCTTACAGAATCTTATTTAAATCTGCCTTGGCCAAAACCTTTAATAGGCTTTAGAGACCCTCTAACAAGTCTTTCAGGTAGTTTATGTTGACTTCTCAAAATAGGTCAGTGCTCCTGTCCATTTGTAACTGTCTTTGTCCTTCAGGGTTTTTCTCTTGTCCTTCAGCAGAAACTTAAAAGTGAAATATTTGGTCTATATATGGAGTATATGCATGCACCCAAACATTTTATATAGATAGCTTGTAACACATGCATGTGTGGGGACACGCACACGCTTTCTCAACATGAGTGGGCACTGTAAAAATCACATCCTTCCTGAAGGCTGGCAGATGTAAAGTGCAGAGAGCCAGGGATGTAATGGCACTTGCCAGTGCTTCTCATTTCCTTAGGATCAGCTTGCCTTCATTTGAGGCAGCATGGACAAGTCAAATCCAGCTGCCTGTTCACATCCCTGCCATTCCCTCAGAGTGTTCATGTTTCCTGATGAGGCATTAGGGTATTGTCAGTTATGCTTCTCAATTGGAACTCTATGAAGTTGCTTTATAAGATTAGTCACTGATTCCCCCTGCTTAAATCTTTGTAAAGGTTTTCACACCTAATAGGAGGATAATATATAACAGACATTTTAAATTGTATTTTCGTGCATATAAAAAGTATAAATCTCCCACCTCGTCTGAGTGTCTACCATGTCTGAGTAGAGAGGCTCTCTGTCTGAGAGCAAAATTACTTTTTTACTTCTATTACAGAAGAGGGAAGAAAATGCTGTACTCTTTGAATAAGACTTGATATTTGCTATTGTGCTTGAATTAGTATTTATTTAAACTTACAGTAAAGCAAAGCAAGAATCTCTCAGCTTATGCTTTGGTCCTAGAGACACAGATTTTCTTGTGTATAGAGTTCTTGACAGCTGAAAGCTCTGTTCCATCTTGTCTGTTTTTCAGGCTAGAAATTCAGACTTTCACAATAATAATTACTCATCATTTGTGTGAATAATGGCTTTACTCCCAGACAGGTGAGTTCACAGATAAGATATCCATAGTGTCATCTCTCTGCAGACCTTGTACTGTTCTGTTCCTTATGTCATATCTCCTTTTTTTTTTTTTCCCAGAAATGAACCTAAGCAATCATAACTGTCTGAGAAGGCAACACACTACTTTTTTTTTATTTTTATTGCTGCAACTCCTGGGTGTCTGTGGTGTTACCCATATTGTAGAGCATATGTAATTGCTTAAGGAAATCTAAATTTTTTGAGCATCAAAGACTGAAGACTTGGTGCATAATAGACCCTCCAGATGATCTTTCTTCATCAGAAATTATTTGGACTCATCAACTATTTTCAGCAAGTCACAGGCAAAAAAGAGTGTGTGCGGATGTAGTTCAGTTTAGGGCATTGGTAAGAAAGCCATCGGAGTATTTGTAAGAACTGAGTAGCTGCAGAGGATGCTGGCTAGGTAGTAACTTTTGAATTGGTTGGATTTTGGTTTTTTTTTCAGTTTTCATAGCAAAACCCACACGAGCATGCAAGTGCAGTTTAGTAGAAATATGGTAAGTGGGGTGATCCATGTGGGAGTTTGTTAGCTCTCAAATTAAATGTGTGTTTAAACAAAAAAATCCTGGTGTTGTAGCAGTGCAGCTTCTTTACCTGAATATACCTGAGGTAAAGCACTGGAGGAATCAGATGCAGATAGATGGCATTCAGACTTGATTCTTTATTCAGACAGTTTTATCTCCATTATCGAATATTTTTTCCTTTCCAGGCAGGACATGAGGTAGCTGTTAGTATGAACTCTCCTCTGAATACCAGGATTTTTTTCTGGTTGAGTACAAACCAGCTTTCTTTCTTCTTGTGAGTGTGTAAGGTTGCTGCTTTTAAATGAAGAACACAAACCTTATTTCTGAATCCAGTCTTTTTCATGAGTACCATACATGAGGTCATTTTTAAGTATGAAAAAACTCCTTTGATATGCCTTAGTGATATATCTTTTGTGCTAAGTTCTTTTTCCAAAATGTCTGATAGTCAAATGTATGAGGCTGGCCAAGATTGTTTTGCTCAGATCCACCTTTCTCCCATGAAAGGAAGAAATTTCAAACCCCAGGTGAACCATGCAGTTTACTCACCTTAACAGCCTAAAAAGCCATTTGTGGAAGGATTGGATGTGAATATATAGGATTAAAGTCAGGCTTTGAAATACCATATGCTAGGGTCAGTCTTTATACTTCTTAAGAGTATGTTGCTTCTACATTATTTACAAATACACTGCAAACCTAGCACTTTTCTTTATGACTAAGGTTGGTGGGTGCTAATGATTCCCTT
>VXBU01018903.1:664787-701699 GCA_013400315.1 Bombycilla garrulus | reverse complement strand
CCCCCCCCCCCCCCCCCGTGCTGGAATTGGAGCACTTTAACTTATTATTTTTGTACCTATCTGAACGACTTTGGAGTGCCACGTCCAAGAAAATAGAGAACTCTTAGTCACTTGGCTTAATTTTTTTGCTGATCCAGTTGTGCTGCCTCTGTGACACTGATTATTACATTACTGCAAGATGACTGCTGTACCAAGAAGAGGCATTTTTAAAGGAAGATACCATTCTCTGTACTGAGACTGAAAGGATTCTGACAGAATCTGTGTGCTTTGGTAGTAGAGAATTTGTCTAATGTAGTAAAAGTTATCACTTCATTACCATGGGGATGCCTTAAGCTAAGCTTTTAAAAATCTGCTCTAAAGTAAGTTGATCCATTAGTGAAACTTACTGGTAGAGTCACAGAATTTCTAATCTGTGGCAATGTATATCTTGGTGTTAAATATTTGAGCATTACTCTTCTCAACCATTGGAAACTGATTATGAATAATATTATAATACAATTATAATGTACTGAACCAAAAAGCAGTTACTGTACTAAGTAATTATCACTGCTTCCTTCTCGTGTTCACCAGAGCCCCAGTGTTTTTATTTGTAGATAGCTTTGGAATATCACAGATGGTGGGAAGCAGTACTTACTTACTTAAAATAATGCTTTCTAGTGGCTCCATGACATTTAAATCAGGTGCCTGCTACTATTTCTTCTCCCCTGACAAAAGCTTTCATTCCCTCTTTAGCTGTGCTGAGAGCTGTGAGTGAGTAAGGACAGACTTCAGTCATGACCTTTTCACAGTATGTGAGGAATGCGAGGCTCTGCATGCAACAATGGAATAACTGCTGGACTAAAGCTGGAGGTGCCATTCTTAGTGCCATTCTTTTGTCTGATAGACAGCACATCATCACTCTATCCTGTAGTAAGATGCCTTTTTGCTTCTGGTTATTTCAGGTCATTAGAAGGGTTTAATTTGTTATGTGTGAATGAAGGTGTTACTGGTACCTGTACTGTTTAAAAAGTGTCGCTATTGCCAAGATGCTTTGTAGTCCTGAGATTTGGGTTTTTTTTCCTAAAGCTTGCCTTAGTCACAGGTCTTCTGCTCCTACTTAGCAATTAAAATGAAAGTTGCAAGTATGAGAAATGCATCGAGACTTGCCCTCTCCGAGGTGGAGCAGATCAACAGCAAAATAAGGGAGTTGCCCAGGAATCTTACACTAACAATTAAACAGAGAGGGATACAAGAGTCATGCTGCGATTTATGTGGATTAACCTTACTTTGTAGTGATAATTATATACTCTTCTGAATAAAATTTTAATATCAAATGTGAAACATCAGCTACCCTCATGTATAAAAAAGCATTCTGCAGTTGCCTAGAAAACATGACTTTCATGATCATTATATACAATTTGGACTGGCTTTACTAGTTTGCCTAACATGAAGCTTCAGATAAACAAGTTTATCTGGTTCTGATGGAGACAGAAGAGTAAAGGAGGGAGTCAGCACTAACCCTTGCTTGTCTTCCATTGTGTGTTCAGGCCAGTGCCAAAAGCTGATTTCTTTCCACCTTCCAGGAAAGAAAGCAAGCACTTTTTGAGTAAAATAAACACTGCTTGTCCTGAAGGTGTGAGCCAAGATTCTCGGTATGTCACATTCTTCTGTCTTCCAGATATGGGAATGTAACACTGATTTAAGGCTTTGGGAGGAGAAATGCTAAGATCTCATCTGTTCATCTGTGTGTGCTCAAATAAAGGCCAAGATTTATACTTCTGGGAATGTTTTCATATTGTGTTTTCTCACAAATTTGAGCTAGTTTCTATTCCTTACTTAGGTGGTCTCAGCTCAAGCAGCAAGCTGTCAGTTTGAAGAGGAAATGCAGTTTCAAAGAAATTTTCTTGGTATAGGTTGAGGATTTGCCCAGGAGCATAAGAATTTTGTTTTGCTGACATTTCATCCTGTCTGCCTATGGGGCAGAAAGAGGAGAGCATGGAAGCGAAACACGTGAGTGGAAGAAGCTAATGTATTACATAACAGGAGGAGGGGCGAAATACTTAGGTATTGTTATTATCTCTGCTGACCTCTCTAAAAAGAAAGAGAAGGAATAGTGCTAAAATAATATTATCAGGTCACAGGTTGAATGAAAAGCACCATGAGAGTATGGGGTTTTTTCACAAAAATTTTGGTTCACCTGATTTCTGGCAGCTCTTTAAATACTTTAAAAAAGAGGGGAGGAAATGGTTGTTGGATGTTGTGGGGCAGTGTCCCCCCCTCTTTGTAACTATAGGAGGAATGAAAAAAGTGGATGTGACACAAAGGTTTGTTTCCTTATCCTTCAAGACAGTAATTGAGAATAATGTGCAGTAATTAACTTGAGAGCAGGACTCTAAAAGAAAAAAAATTCTTTAAGCGCAGTTGACTTGATTAGCTTGTGTATTTGACTTAATTGCATGTTTGACTTGACTATTTGCAAATAATGCCTTATTTTCTGGATAGTCTATGCAATTTGGACCTGCAGCTATAGGAAAACCACATTTTATGTGTGGATTTGAAAATAAGGTTTCAAAGACTACTGAAGTGCAAGCTTTCTAACTTGGCTCCAGGGTTCTGCACTTCAGCCCAGTTTCAGCAACAGTATTATTTGGGATAAACTAATTGCTATATGCAGTCCAGATCTTGTTTGGGGGTCTAAGATGTGGGCCAATGTAAATAAATAGGATAAATGCCAGGATTCTGAAATTACAGGGCATGGGAATGGCTTAAGCTGCTCAGGTTCTGAAGTGGGAGAGACCAGACTTTCGAAACTGTCCAGGTCTAGCCCCAGTTCAGTGTCACTGGGACTCGTGCCTGTCGAGTGCTTTTAGAAAGCACTTCATGCTCAGTGAGTGCTGAATGAAAGTGTCAATGTTTTATTTTCAGGCAGCTAATCATGGCATAAGAAAGGTGAATTTTAAGAGGTTCTCTTGGATAGAATCGCCTTGTTAAATGTACTTCTGCCTCCAGGCATTTATATCTCTAGAGGAGGGGCCAAGAAGGGGCTCTTGACTCATCTGCTAAGAGAAAAGTCTCCTCAGAACCTGCTACCTTTTGCCTAAGTGTCCCTGTGGAGCAAGGGGGCAATATTCCTCATATTCAGGACAGTTAAGGTCAGCTAACAGTGTTTTATATGGGACAAATAAGGTGGGTTTTTTCTCCACTGAAAGTATTTTGTATGCATATAGAGCCTTCTTGCTCTCTCTTCTTTGTTTTAAATTTTGTCAAAGGATAAAAATTAATATCAGACTATCTTATGTGATTATCAAGAAATTCTAACAGTGTTTGGTATTCTAGATTCTTTTCACTGTTTCTTGCACATCTAGAAACCCCTGCAGAGTACATGCCTAGAGCAGCTGCTTTCCATGTTTCCATCATATTCCTATGAAATATCAACTGTGAGGTAGTGCAAGGCATTTCAGTTAGCTGATGTTAAAGCGCAGCTTTTGACTAAATGGTTTTGGTCTGAAGTTACAACATTGAGGACAAATGTTGATGCACAAGGTAAGGAAAAAAAACAAGGGATATGTTACTAAAACCAAAATACCAAGTTGTCAAGCATCAGTTAAGTTGAAGCAATTTAGCCTTTTGACTTTTAGTCTGTTTTTAGGAACTTTTTGACAAAAAATACTGTATTATAGTCTTTAACAATCACAGTTAGGGCAATAGCTTCCTAATATTTTGGCTGGTAACAGTTCAATAAAATTTGGAAAGAATAAGCCTTTAGGATTTTTCAAATTCTTTGTTGCTGTTGGAGACCTTCAATTTCAAATTTAAAATGTGTGAGGAAAAATGGTGGTGGCTGGGGGAAATGAGAATTCTGAGCATTTAATTTCTGCCAACATAAGCAATTAAAAGTAAGGTGGTGTGAAGACTTTGTAAGTGGTAGAGAAAAAGGTATATACCTTTCAAACAGTTACTTTGACAGAATTGCCTGGTGTGGAGGATCGCTCCTGTTGTGCTTTCCATGTTACTTGGGACAGAACAAGTGAAAGGCTGCCTCATGGGGTTGGCACTGTCTGGATGTTCCATAGGTGGTGTGCTTTTAACATGGATTGCTGGGACTTGAAAATGAGACTTTTTAAAGCCAGGAGGTCACTGAGCTTGTTTTCAGGCAAGAAAACATCATCTTGAGCCTCATCCCACTCGCTGGGGAGTGTGTGAGCTGTCTGTCTAGAGGGAGAAGCTGGTAGCCGGTCCTCAAGAGGGAGACAGGCTCTTTTCAAAAAGTGTCTGAGATACAGGAGAGGCCTCTGGCTTAGGCAGTATTTTCCCCCATGACTGTGCTGCCTGCATGGCTTAGGGCTGAAGGGTGCCGAGAAATTGCACCCAGAGCTTGTTAATACAAATGATTTACACCTGAATTTACTCTCTTGTCCTGGAGCATAAAAGCTGCCTCCATATGATGCAACTCCCTTCCTGTGGAAATAGTATTCCTGTGTGGTCTAGGAGTAAATTCTGCCCCAGAACAAGCAGTCTGTCAGGTTCATGTCTATGCACCTCCAGTGCTAACTATTTTAATTTGTCCACTGCCTTCCTATGCTGTGTTGTGCTCTGCTGTGCAAATCTCCCTGGTTGGATATGCTGTGGCTGTGATCTCATGTGAGTTTTGGGGGTGTGGGTAATACATGCCCTAGTTCTTCATGTGGAGTTCATACCACACACCCCTGAGACTTGCCTACCCTGATCCCATCTCTGTGGGGCCTCATATTAAGATGCCATCATAACTCTGTCCCAAGAAATGGGCGAGTGAACTTGTCCTTGGAAGGTGCAAATTTCTGTGTTCTTTAATCTGCCCATCCTTATTACAAGGAGTGAAAGGAACAGGGCACAGGATTCCAGATCTTGCTTTCCTAGATAAAGAGGAGACAGGGAAAGGACTTGTTGCAAGAAAAATGGCTTGACATGAACTGACTGAGAGTCCATAGAGAACTTTATTGGTGTATTTAGTTTTCGTTGCTGATCAGCCTGGAACACTGAAAAACTCAAGGACTGCCAGGAGCATGGTTTTGATACGGTATTATACAAAGTCTTTAAATGATTTTCTCTTAGAAAAATTACTCAATGTAGTCCTTATGTTGCAATTAATCATAATTTTTGGGTATTGCATAAAACCAAAAGCTTTTGCATGTATCGAGCATTTAGGTTTCTGAATTCACAAAGGACTACACACTACTAAGGATTCCCAGAATCTTAAGGAGACAGTGAATTTGGAAGAATTGTGCATTGCAAACATCAGCATTCCTACAAATACCTTCTTGCGAAAAACATCTGAGACAAACAAACTGTTTGGGAGAGAAATATGTATTGAGCCAGGCATTTCCACTGTCAGCTCCAAATCGGTGCCTGTCTGATGACAGGCGGGCTGTACAGGTGGAGAAACCTGGCCTTGCATTTTCCTGCCAACAGCTTCACCCAGCTCCCCTCAGTCGGTTCCTTGGTGCTAGAGAACCACTTTGTGGGAGGTTCTTTAATCCTCATAACCAGAATGTTGGTCTGCCCATTGCTGAGACAGACGAGCCCTGCAGCTTAAAGATAATTTTGAGGAAGAAAAGTAACAGAGAAAGTTACCAAAAAGTTACTGAAACAGATCTTCTTCAATGAGAATCCCACTCAAATCCCAGTTTGTGGCATTTTGCACGTGGCTTTGCTTGTAATGATTGGGTTTGTGATGGATTTTGCTTGAGCTTTCAAAACCGGTTTGAAATAGTTTGGTTTTGTTTTGTTGTGTGTTTGATTTTTATTTGTCAAGCTCCTGTTATCTGTAAAATGCAAGATCTTGTTGCTTGCACTGCTACAGCTGAGGCCTGGGTGGCTGGGTGTGTAAATTCATACTGCTTCTCACTGTCATCAAGAAACTGTTTGTTGTAGAATTCTTTTACTGTGGATGTAACATGTTTGGGAGTTTCAGCAGACACGTTTATGGTCTCTGTTGTGTTGTTAAATAGGGAATTGGCTTATATCTGCTACAGAACAGTCCACACTATTTAATCACAGCTGAAAAGATGCAGCATTTTGCAGAACGGGGAAAAGGGGAGTGGCAGAGAAGGATTTGGGGCGGGGGAGAGGGGATTGTTGTTTTTGTGCTTGGAATTCTACTTTAGAATGTTTATCACAGAAAGTTTTCATTTGCAGTTCATGTATTTTTATTCCTTAAGAGAAAATGAGATATTTTAATTTGAATAATCCAGATAGCTTGATTCTAGATGTATCTATTGAAATTTGAGACAGTGGCATGAAAACACAAAGTTTCCTGGGACAGTGAGACAAGACACCCACTCTGTGCCGGGTTTATGTGAATCTCATGCTGACTGGAAGCACATTTTTCTCTGGTTTTCCATCCATTTATTGCAAGTCTGCATTGGTCCCTACCTTTGAAGTTTCCATGGTTTATTTATTTTTCTCTTTGGGAATTCAGATTTCATCTTTCTTTTAAATGTGATCCGCATCTGCTTTCCCTTCCATTGTCTTTTGATGACTTTTGAACATTCATTTTTGAAAATATATCTTGTTTAGTAAATATGCACAGTAATTGAATGCTACAAACTGGCAAGTTGTGAAATAAGGAAAAATAAGCTGTGCTGAAAAGCAGGCAGCAATATGTAATTTTTCTGTAGTAGTATGGGTTTCTAAGTGAAAATGCTAGTATTTTAGCAAGTATTGTCATGTTTTCAGTTAGGAACTGCAGGTTATTCAGTCTTTTATGTTGCCAATATATGTGTATAAGCCTGGTTATCTGTAATTAAAAACACATGGAAGGCGTAAAGCTGCCTAGACGGCTGGGAGACGAAATATAGCATGTAAGCCTGTCCCTCTTTGAATTTGTTAGGTTAGAATCCATGCACCTGAGCCAGGATTGTACGGTGTGATGGGGAGGCTCTGGGTAGGTGATTTAAAGGAGGGGGAGCAGCTTCCAGCAGTACCACTGGCTAATGTAAAGCTGTTAATATCAGTTCCTGGTCTCCAGACCATAAGCATTGCTCGTGGAACTGTGTTTTCAATTTCCAGCACCAGCTTTGGAGCCCTTGAGACTGAGCAAACTTAGCAGGGATGACTGACAATACACCTTAGGCTTTTGCTACAGCTCACTGCCTCAAGATCTCATTCTCTGGGCTTTGGAGAGAAGTACAGATAGAAGCCACTGCAGCTGCATCCTAATCAGAAATATAAATTGACAGGAATGCTCCATCTGAGAACATTCCATAGAAAGCGGGAGTAATTAAGCAGACACATGGACACATGGTTTATTTGTTCCTGAGCTTATCACAGATGAAGCTTTGCTTTGCCAGAATACTTAGGGATGCATTCTTCAGTTATCAAATGGTTTTGGACAACAGAATAGTATATTGTAGTGTGGTGAAAATGGTTTAGCTCTTGTAAAAAATACTGAAGCATTACCTCATTTATCTGGGAAAATAAATCTTTCATTTGTTTTCTGGGGATGTAATAACTAGAGTGCTGCTAACAGTTTTATTTTGTTTTTTAACTGCAAGGAGCTGCTCCATAGCTATCAATTCCATAGATATTTTGCTTGTAGTGCTTCTCATAAAATGATCATGAGATGCTATCAACAACCCTGTGAAAGCAGGAGAGTTTCCTTTCCTAACAACAGCTTCACTGACTTAAACCTGTCAAAACTGTGTTAATAGCTGATTTATTTTAATAAACATGTAACTACTGATTGATCTGTCATCTTTATAAACAGAGCAAGCTCTTGCCCATAGCATATTGATTAATGCCAGCTTGTTGAATTTATGGATGTAGAGCCTACAATATGAATATGGATCATTATTTTCTTAACCTGAGAGTTTTTTTGGAGTAGGTGCTCAAAATTCTTTATCGCCATAGGCAATGCTTTGTATTCTTTATGTTTGATGGGTTCTGTTAATGCTAGAGAATTTTTGTGACTGAGGGTTGAACATGGGTTATTACTACTTGAATTCTGCATGCATGGAGAAGAAAAGATGTTATTTAGTCTTACATCAGTCTGTTTGTTTCCCAGGTAACATGCATGTGTCACTAGCAGAGGCTCTGGAGGTTCGGGGGGGACCATTGCAAGAAGAGGAAATATGGGCTATTTTGAATCAAAGTGCAGAGAGCCTTCAAGAACTGTTCAGAAAAGGTAAGCACTTTTTAAGACTGATAAATACAGAACTGGAAACATCTTGGTTCTATTAATGTGCCTGGTCCTTCCTAGACTCTAAACCCAAACAATACCTTGCTCCTGGGTTGTCTCTGGGTAAGTGCCTCTCTGCACCACAGCCCAAAGTTTGCTTTCAACCTTCACTTCAAGTTCTTCCAGAACCCATGGCACATCCCATTTCTTGTGGTTATAACTTCAATTCTTTTAGACCCATTGATGTGAGATGGAAAAATAGGAAAAAGGTGACAGATAAGTGTGAGACCATTGGAACACTTTGGTACTGAAGGGGACATTGAAATGGGTACAGTACTGTGCAGTCATGACCAGCGTGCTCTGAAGAGATTTTTGTCTCAAAGGTGAAAACCAGAGAACTTCACCAGAGGGCTAGATGTGATTCCCCAAAATGCAAGTGGCAACACCTACATGGCTGCTGAGAGGAATGTGGTGTTGCCTTGTACTTCAAAGGAGTACAAGTATTTCTTCTCCCTCCCCCCTCCCTCCTCAGTAGGCTCCAAGCTCAGCATCTGCACTACTGCTAATAACACACATTTTAGCACTAAGTCTGAATATGGAACTTTCCCCCTTCCTTATGCTTTCTTTTTTTTTTTCTTTAAAATCTGCAAATCCTTAAGGCCCTTCCTTCCCTTTCTTGCTTTTTTAAATAGCAATAAATGTATAACTCACATACTGAACTTCTTTAACATCTTTAACTTGTTCTCAGACAAAGTCTATGTTCCCATGATGCACCCTAATATTTCAGCACCTTTATGGGGGGGTCATCCCCTTATATCTAAGCATGCATATGTAAGCTGATTCAGTTTTATTAATGAAAAATCTAAGGCTCACACTTTGAAAATAGTCTGTGTTATGCCACACTGCTATGCAAGGGGCACATCTTTGTTATTTGGGGCAAAATATTTTGTATTTTTTGCAAGTATTTGATTTAGAATTTTATCAAGATTCAACATTTAGGTTGTTTTTGGCTGGTTTTTTTAAGACTTGGTTTAGACAATCTATTGAGTCAGACACTGGCTCTGTGCATTGCACAGCCTCTGAGAGTGGTCTCTGTTGGCAGAGAAGGCAGATGTGGGCAGAAACTGCTATGTGGTCCCTGATTTCTGATCACACTTGACTTAGCTTTACAAATATGAATTTTATCAACTTCTCCAACATATTTTTTGTCAGGTGAGTTATAGGTAGTTTTGACAGCCCATTCAAATTTGCATTCTTCCATTTACCAGTGTTCTCACAGTCCATGTGTGCTTTCCCTGTTAGGAATGCTGAGTTTATTGCTGCAGTTTGACCAACTGACCTGTCCTGCTGCTTCTCATATTGCAAGAAAAGGAAAGCTGGCCTCTGCTTTCCTCTCTTTCACTCTGTTGTCTCTTGGAGACAGTCAGGAGAATCATTTCTTTTAAGAAGGCAGATTGTTAAGACTTTGACTTAAGAGGGAACTTGAATGATTAGAAGTTTACTCTGGTAAACTTGATAGGAGTTGACACATGGAGCTCCATCTTCTAATCCACCTGCAAGATCACAGTTGCACGAGCACATAGTGGTGAAGCCACTTAAAATTTTATCCTGGGTCTAAATTTTTTTTCCAAAAGAGAGTCCTCACTGGAATAAGAGCTCTCCCTTTCTTGTCCTGAGAGTAGTGCAGAAAAGTTATTATAATCTCTATGAAGACGGCATGCAAGCATCAACAGTGAAAACACAGTCACCCCTCCTTCAGAAGGACAAGTACTGAAAGATGAGAGCACAAACCAGAAATCTGCCCTAGGACTTCTGATATGTGTTTTTAAGGCAGGGGAATATTTGCCAGCTAAGACTGGCTAAGGTGGCAGAAGCTTCTGATCTTACTTCCTATCCATGAAGACCAAAACACATATTTAGATAAAATCAGTGCCAGAAGAATCTGTCTCTTTTTTGGAGATGAAGCCATTTTGTTGAGTTGTTTTTCTGCTAGTTCAGCAAACTAATTTCAGTTGCATGCTGTTAATTAACCTGGGATATAGCCTTTGGTAAAACACACTTCAAGAGGCACTCAAATGAAAGAGCTTTTCTGTGTAGCTAAGGTTGATAAAGGTAATCTAATTCCTCCCAGCAGGAGCTGGATAACCAGACAGTCTTTAATGAATGTTGTCTTCACTAAGGAAGCAATCTAGAAACTTTTTTTGTCATCTTGAATATCAGTTTCTATGCTGGCTTATGAAGGTGGTGTTGACATGCTGGAACAGAAAATGTGGCGGTTCCTGTAGGCTTGTCTGACTCAATTTTGTTCTTGATTTGTGGAGGACTTGTAGCAAATGGGGGATGCTAAAGAAATCTTGTTTTCCTTGGTTAAATTTCAGGCCCATTTCTTCCATGCATATGGTGTGGAAGAGCTATTTTATGGCAGAAGATGAGTTTCCAAAATTTTCAGAGTAGACTGATCACTCCTGGGCAGAGGGAGATAGGGCAGGCTTTTAGCTTCTGCAAGATCACAGCATGTTCAGCTTTGACCAGCTCTCAAAAGTGTTCTTCCTCCCTGTACACAGTCCTGGAATCCCTGAACATGCTGTTCTGTAACAAAATATAAGCTTTGCTGACTGTTTTGTACATTGTTTCCTCAAAAAAATTAAGTTAGGCATATTGTTCAATAGCCTGTGCTCCAGCTGTTTTGAAATGAGGGGGATAAAAAAGGCTGTGGAAATAGCCAACTCTTTAATTGCCATCTGTTGGCAGCCTCCCCACACCAGCCCAGGAACCACAGACACTTAAAGGAATTACCAGCCCAAGTAATTATTTATGTGTGTGATCCTGGTAGAGTTTTGGTAGTTTGTTTCAAGTTGGGAATCTTGCTATCAGTCTGTAAACTGAGAACTCATTCTTCAATTAATTTCTTACTTAAGCTATTTTCTGGAAATTAGAAAAAATGTCCAAAACAAGCGTCTGTTACAAATTTGATGACTTCTTGATATATAAAGGTTGTGATATTGAAATGTAGAAGTTCTTTTAGTAAGTCTATCCTCTTATCCATCAAAGCACTGAATAAAGGAAGCACAGAATGAAAATCCATTGTCTTCATGGTTAATTGCATATCACATGATGCCTGATTCAGTAACAGATGCAGAAATGTGCATATTTTTATCCCTCTTTGTATTTATGGTTCTAACAGATGTTGAACTCCTTAAAAATACTTCACAAATTTATTTCTATCATTATAAAAAATGAAAGCTTAGATTGAAATGCCCAGTTGCTAATCACCAGTTTAGAAGATCAGCTCTGGTAGCTGTCTTGTCAGCACATTATAAGCTGTTAAATGAAGGAGAAAGAGAATCTAGAACTCAGTTGCAGATCTGACATCAGTTGCACTGGTGATGTTGAGATTAATCTGGAGATTTGAAGAGGCCGATACCAGACCTGCCCTTCTCTTACATCTGTCTAATTGTCTGCAATACCTATTTTGTTGTTGAAAGGGTGTATCAGCTGTTTCAGACGTGCTGTATCTTGCACTCAGAACTCCATGAGGTCAAAGGAACAAGTCTTTGAAGTAATCTCAAATGTGAGTGTATAAGCATAAGGAGAATGCTGTGCTCGCTGCTCCTGAGAATTATAAAACAGGCGTCCCTCTAATTTGCTGGGTTTAACTGGAAAAGATTTATCTAAACTCAAAACTGGGAAAGCCTTCATATGTCAGTTAGGCCACTCCTGTTCTAAAGAGTTCATTGAGGATTCTGAAAATAATTGGACTTTAAGTTTGCAGAGATGTATCTAAAGGAAGGGGGAAGAGGGGAAGTGAGTCTGATCTTAAAAAGAGGTTGAGCAAAGAGAGTCTCTGCAAGTTGAATGTCTTGCAAATTTGCATATTGGAAATTATTTATGTAAAGAAAAGTTTTATCATCTGAAAGTGGATGTGATGAAAGAAGATTATGGTTTTCGGGGACCTGTAAATCTTGTTGACTGGCAAACTATTGTCGTTGCTTCACTTGAGTAAGTATAATGAAAAGAGGGAAGGCAAAGTGTGAAATGTGTTGATGGGGACTAGTGGTGAGTCAAAAGTAATCACAGACCTAGTTGGGATGGAGCAGGAAATGGGTTGGTTTGGTTGACAAGAGGAAAAATGCCATAGGAAGGGGTAAAACCCCAAATTCTCATTTCCTAGCTCGTCCTTGTTGGCAGGCTATAAATGATTGCTTTTTCCCTTTGCCAGTAACTCTTGGAGAGTGATGTTTCTTTTTTTCATTGTCTGGTGACATTTGATCTTTTGGTTGCTGACAAGGAGAGAGATTGGGCTTTTGTAATTTTATTGGCATTTTAAAAATTTTTCAGTTTCTATTCCTCATCCCTTCTTCCACCTTCACCCACCCTACTCACACCACGGAGGCTCAGTGATTACTTGCACTCTTTGCAGAGCTCTGCTGGATGTAGTCAGCATGACAGTGCAGTGTAGTGTGGTATTTGCTTGTGGGGCAGCTCAGGAGCAGAAACTGATCTCAGAAACTAATTTTTTACCCTGTTTCTTGCTCCAGTATCCTCAGGAAAGAGTACATTTCAGTTTTCCAAGGGGTTCAGTGTCCCATTGGAGCACTCCCATCCCTTTGTGCACTCCAGGTGAGCAGGGACGTGCTGCCCCAGCCCAAAGAGGAGAGGATTTACAGCAGAAGTGGTCCCGTGTGCTGCCATAATCCTGGCCAGGCTGCAGGTGTGTCAGTGGTCTGCCTGCCTCCAGCCTGGCCTGAGCATACAAATTTTCAGGTTCTTTTGCTCTAGGAGAAATCTTACATGTCTCAGTGAGGGCTATGGAGAGGAGCAAAGATGTGTGTTAAACACCTTGTGTACATTTTTGGGTTGTTCTGTGCTTTTTAGAGATTTGTGTGTGTGTATGTGTTCTATGCTAATGGCTGTGGCCTAAGAGAAGTGGGGGAAAAAGATCCTGAGGGCCTGACTTGATTTGTGGCTGTAGCTTGGGAATTCAAAATTACCTGCCATTATTGTTGTAAAATATATCCATTTCAAATATTTGTCTTCATCTCTTTTAGAATGTGGTGGGTCTTTTTTTGTCTTAGGCTATTTGTATGCTATTAAAGCACATAAAGAATTTTTTTCTTCTCTCATTTGTCTGGCAGATGCTTTGTAGCTGAAGATTATTTCTGATTTTATTGTGTTTAAAGCCAGTTGACTCTCACTTTAAGTAAGACCACGCTATTTATCTCTGTCTTGGCACTGCTTGAAATGCTGTGCTCTCACAAGTGTTTTGTTACCGAGTTGCATAGTTCTGGAGTTAACTCAGAAGGCTGGCAGCTCTAGCACAGTTGAAAGCCCATTGGATAGAAAATTGACCAAGAGCCATATCCTGAATTCCAGTGCCTTTAGAAAAAGGGGTTTGAAACACTTTTTTTTTTTTTTTGTCATTTTCCTCAGTATTTTTGGGAGTATGTTACCCTTACTGCTTTTGTGAATTATTTTGAAAGCCTAAACAGAAGATGACATGAATACTACTACTGAAAAACAGTTTTTGTTTTCCTATACTTGCTGACTATTTGATGCATTGCATCTTTGTGTCAGAGTAGTGTTACTAAAAAGTATTTCCATAGGTATATCTGCCTGGTTAGAGCTTTGAGATAGTTATTTTGGTTTGTGATGCATTAAGGTTATGGTGCCTTAAGGAAGGAACTGGAGAATTAACTGTTTTGTCCTCATCCTTCATAGCAATAGATTAGATTCCCTGGAGCTGTGATGTAGGCACTAAGATCTGCTGTATTGGTTATAAGCTGCTGAAAGAGGAAGCTGAGAAAATGTCAGTAAAATGAGCCTGGCAAAATCAGCCCTTTTTCTGAACTTACTATTTATCACATTGATTTTATGCTGCTTCAGGTCATAAAGATTTTTGAGTGGGGGTGGATCAATAAATTCAGACTCTACATCTGTAGGGGAAAATTGCTCTAAAGTTTGTTGAAATTAATATTGGGAAGACTTCAGACTAATTGGGGGAGTTAATTGTTCTTAAAACTAAATAAATTTTTGTCTTAGTAGGTTTCAGAATATGAAGAGGTTTTTATGTATTTCAAGTATTTGTTGTACAATATATTAAATGAAGATTAAAGCCTCTACATTTCTTAAGGTTCCTGAGTTGGGACTCATAAGGTGAAATCTTTAAATATTATAAGATGTTGCTTGTTTAGGGTTTTTAAATCAGTGGTGAATACAGACAGAAGTGCTGCAGAATGCAGTAGTTACCCACAAGATAATTTTTGAAAGTCAAAGGCCAACTAGCATAGTCTTCCTAAAAATGTTTTTGGAAGCTTTGCTACATAATGTAGCATTTTCTTGTTACATATAATAGGAATGGTCTGTCCATCTTTACGTTTCTTTTTTTTAACATCTGAACTTGCTGCCCCAACATTGAACAGCGCTTGTGTTTGTTTCAGAGGAAGTGGGGTTAGAAAATTGAAGGACTTACTTGGGAGAGCCTTTTTCACCTGATACCTGCAAGAAGTAATTTAATACATTTCCTAGGAGATTAGAAATATTCTAGATTACAAGATAGTTCAGCAGTCTGGGAACCAGCACTGTAGGAATATCCTGAGCTGGAGAGTGGAAAATGTTAGTGGTGGTGCTAATGGAGGAAATTATTTTTCAGCTGGTTTTGCTTACTATGTCAAGGGAAAAGGACATATCATTCAAATGCACATTTCCTCAGATTGTGGATATATTGTGCAGCAGAAGACAGCTATTGCCTTTTCGCCTATTAAAAAATACAAGTTAACTTTTTTTTTTTTTACTTAGTAAAACCTCATGCTTCCTTTAGTGAAATTGAGTTGATTCATGGTTGAGGTGTAGAAAAAGTTATTTTTGACTTAAGGAAATGTTCTTTCTTTTTATTAGTTTGACAGTAGCAGTATCAGACATCAAACACCTAGCTGGCAAATTGCATATCTTGGTTACTTTTGGTTCTGCAATTTCAGTGCTTGTTTTGAAATTTTCAGGTATTTGTAGTATTTTTTCACTTTAGGCTAAAAAGGACTTCTGTGCCCCAAAAGTCTTCCATTTTGTCCCCTTCTATTAGCCACTCTAATGACAATTTCCTTCCCCACTAACTTTGTCTACTCTCTTCCAAACATTGCTGCTGCAGTAGTGCTGTGTTAGGATAGGAACAGACTCCATTCCTATTGTAGGAATTAGCCTTAATGACATGTCCACTGCAGAAAGGGAACATTTTATATGTCAACTGTAACATAAATGAGATAATTTCAAGACAGGAGATTATAGGAGATTTTAGTAGGCTCTTCCTGAGCTTGCTGGTATGAATAATAGCAAAGAATAGTCATAAAAGATAGGTGTTACTCCCCAGTGTGATTAAAATTGAGGTTGTTGTTGTGGTTATGAAACACCACAAGTGGAAAAGGAATTATGTATCTATTCCACTAATGGTATGTAGGCTGATAATAAAGTAACATCCAGCAAGGGCATTAAACAACATTGCTACATTTTCAGGGTGGTTTTTGTTGTTTTTTTTTCCCTTTTCAATTACAGCTGATCCTACTGCTCTGGGATTCATCATTTCTCCATGGTCTCTCCTGTTGCTTCCATCTGGCAGTGTGTCATTTACTGATGAAAATGTGTCCCAGCAAGACCTGCGAGCATTCACAGCACCAGAGGTTCTGCAGAACCACTCGCTGTCATCTCTGTCAGATGTCGAAAAGGTACAGTGCCTCTTCTTTGGCAGACAGCTCTGGAGTTCTGCTGTTGATCCCTTCACAAAATAGCTTTAAACTGTCCTTTTTGTCTCCCCATGGTTTGTGATTCATGTAATTTCTTTTGTGAGGGGAGGGAAGGGATCCTCCTCCTTTGTTTGTGCTGGTTAAAGTGGAATAGTGGTTATGGTTGCATGCACTTGTGAGAAGAGTCTCTACAAGCCCTGGCCACATACATACTTGGGCAATGGAACTGCACAGAATTTCCACTTCTCCTTTTTAACTCTCTCCCAAGGGTAAATGTTCAGACAGGTAAGGTTTGTATATGTGATCTCCTCCAGGTCACTGACAGGAACACTCAAAATAATCTTCTCAGCTGTGTTTTTGACAAGAATTTGCTGCAAATGCTAACACTTTCCCCAGAAAACCATTCTCTTGGCTTAGCCAAAGAGTTTTAACAATGGGAGTGAAAAGGAAGTTGAGCTATTTCTGATCTCCTTGGCTTCCCTGGATCAATAATCCTTAGAGGGAAGCTAGCCACAGCCAGTGTTGTAATCTGGGAGCAATTATGACGTTTGGCAGTGTTCCTCCAGGAAGAACAGCTCTTACTCCAGAGGAAAGTGGTATTGGCATCAATTGCTGTTGTGTGCACAAGGACTATTAAAACATATGTTTCTCTATTGAATATTTTGTTTTAGCAGCTTTTTGTATATAGTCAGTTTTCTTTTTCAGCTATATCCCCGAATACCTACAGAAAATCCACAGTTACTCCTAAGCCCTTTAGATACCCTTCTAGACATCCATCTTGTGAAAATCAATGGTATAAACAAATATGTTTATGGTTTTGTCTATGGCAAAACAGTTAGAAACCTAGGGTGAAAGTTTTAACAGAGAAGTAAAAATAACGCTGACATCAGTGAGGACTCGGGTTCACTTATGTAGGATGCAGCTGCCAAATCCTGGAATTGATTATTTTCTTTCAAGAGGGACAACACTTGAGGAAGTAAGGTTACCTCTAGTGCCAATTCTGAAGTTAATGTACAAAACCGGCCTTTAAAAATGGCAGAAAAAATAGTTCTGAAGTGATGAGTTTGTGACCTTTGTCAGAGCTGATTGCATTCTTTCTTCTGTGCTAGTATGCTACTTTTTTTCCTTTGTGAAATAAATGGAGGACAGCAGGAAAAGCCATGCTGTGATCTTTCTTAATCTTTAGGAAAGGAACATTCAGAGCATCCTCTGTGGCCTGTAAATGCCAACACAGAGCATATCAATAGACGATGACCAAATGCTGGCGCTCTGTACATGCACAGAGCTGATTAATCCTTGCTGATTAGGGCTGTGTGAATTCATTCTGGGTGTCAGCATAACCTTGCTTGCTGGGTGGAAGGTGATCCACTTAGCTGCTTATGTGGAAGAAGGAAGCTCCCTGAAACAAAGCTGTGTACAAAAACTGGTGTCCTTTTATGACTTTATTAGTTGAAGTTGGTAGGGCTGATAAATAGCTTATATGTGCATCCCTCTTTTTGATTGCTTCCCTTTGCATTCCTATTAAACTCTGTATCAAATTCCTATTAAGCTCTGTATCAAGTGGAACACTGGTTCTTTGTAAGGAATATGTTGACTTTGTGTGTCTTAGATCACAGAATCAGATCTTGCTTTGCTGACTGTGGTAACTTTTGACACATTTAAACTTTTTTTTTCTTCTGTCACAACTGGTTGTAGTTCACTGAATTAATTTACTGGAAATTGGTGTTTTCCTTTTTGATAGTTCTACTAAAACCTACTGAAGGCAGAAAAACATCTTGTTTTATAAGGCCTTGTATCAGAGAATGACAGGGTTGCCTTTGTCTTTTCAGTTAGGATCGTACTTGCTAATACAAATTAACAGTGTATTCAAGGAGAAATACTAAAAAAAAGTCAATAAATGAATACCCCTTTGATTCCAAGATACACAGTCAATTTGAATCCAAAATATGTCTGAGGTAACTGCAAGCTTATTGGAAATAGAGTAACCAAACCATTCAAAATTAGAATGGTGATTGATTTGGGAAATGAATTTCATGCTGATTTATATATTGTGGAACATATGTTAAGCATCATAGTACAAAAATTAATTAGAATTTTTGAATAAGTGCTTTTATTTTGAAAGCTGTTTTCAGATAGATTAGTAGAATAGCAAGTTTTAGTTTAGAGATCTGATCTCATTTCTGGAAATATCTTTGTGTATGTTGAAGCTCAGAATCATAGAGTGATGGAAAACCCTGAATTGAAAGGGATCCTCAAGGATCATCAGGATCAACTCCAGATTCCAAAGAGGGCAACCCAGAAATGTATCTCACTGTTGTACAAATTTTTCTTGAACACTGACAGGCTTTGGACTATGACAGTGTCTCTAATTAGAATTAACTAATTTTATAATAGTCTTTTTAATTGCTGTTCTTGCATTATTTGTGGGACTGAAAGTGTTGGGCAACTTCTGTTTTTGTTTGGTTGGGGCTTTTTCTTAATTTTTTTTGTGTCTTTTTTGTTTTGTTGGCTTTTTCTGAAATTTTTTTTTTTCATTATTGCCGTGAAAGCATATTCACCTCTTCTGTGTAGCAGTGGTTTATCTTGATATGTAAGGAAGATTTTGTAGCTTTTCAGTTGAAAGGGTAATGGATAATAAACCAGCTAGAGAGCAATTTTCTCGGTATTTGTAAAGAATGTTTCTGACTGGATGGGGCAATGGTTTTAACTTAGAAGCCTTGATGATTTTTTCTGCCTACTGTCCTAATTTCTTCAGATTTTTGTCAATTTATATATCTAGAATTTAAGTAAGTTGTTTTGCTTTTAGTTGGTGAAGAGGTTGATTTACATCAGCTTTTAATTTATCACTGTCCTTGTCATTGTTGTCCATTGCCTTCAGAACAATTCAATAAATTCATTGTTTAAGTACCACAAATATTACTAATAACATGGTATAAAGAGCGATCACTAGTGTTTACTTACAGTGATATTACTTACACAGTCCAGAAAAAATGTGCTTTCTTTCCACAGTTGCCTGTTTTGTTTTGGCAGTCACCTACTGAGCCAGCGTGTACTTGTGCTCTCAATTCTGCAGTATCTAAAGGTTTTATTCCCTTTACTGACGGGTGTATTATGTTGAAGATCTATTTATGGTTAATTATATGTGTAATGGTTAATGTATTTGTACCTTAAAGTATCAATTATAGATAAAGGTACTACTTAAAATGTTTATATTCTTTTGTTCATTCCTTCTTGTTCCTTTGATCCCAATCTTTGTGATGTATTACGATAGCCCCCTGCTCGAGTCATGCTAAGGTCTGCCTTGCCTTCAGAGGCAAGTTTTAAAGATCTTTGGACATAACCATGCAGTCTTTACCCCACACTAGCCTGATTGTAGGGATTATGTGAGTTTTTGGCTTCAGTGTGACATGAAAGCTTAAAATTGAACAGAGAAGATGGAGGCACTGGTTAGATGCTGTATGTTTTGTAGCACTAGGATTTGCTTCTCGGAACCTCATGTTAAGGAGAGGTAGGATTTGAAGGACAGCTGAGGTTAAACACCAGAAATGTATTTCTAAGCAAAATGATGTTGTTAGTTGCTCTTTTTAAAAAGTCTGCTTTGCATTTCCAGTTTTGTTCAATGAATTGACAGATACCTTGTGTCTTGTGGCAGGTCCATATTTATTCTCTTGGTATGGCACTCTTTTGGGGAGCTGACCACGAAGTTCCTCAAAGTCAGGTAAGATTAGATTTGGTTTTGTTTAATATTGCAGCCTCAGACTTGGTATTGTTTGACTGACTCTGCATTTGAGTTTGCATGGCAAGGTGTCATACTGAGACACTGAGGAGTAAGATGTCTTTCCCAGAATTTTACAGAATGGATCAGGTTGGAAAGGACCACTGTGGGTCCAACCTAACCTCCCTGCCCAAGAGGGGTCATCCCAGAACCCATGGCACAGGATTGCATCCGGATGGTTCAGTGGGGGAGACTCCACAGCTTCTCCAGGCAGTCTGTTCCAGTCACTGCACAGTTTTCTTTCCCATACTTGGAGTTTTTTATTGTGAAGTGTGGCCTTGTCTTGCAGAGAGAAGGTGCTGATAGCACATTTCTGTTAGTTTCCATGAAGATACATCTGGATTAGTCTATCCTGTAATACCACAGGCTGAAAGACAGCAGTTTAAGCTGCTGACAAAGGAGAAAATAATTTGTTTTGTTTTAGGCTTATATAAAAATAAATATTGAAGTAACAGTGTTGTTTTACACATCATAAAGCAACTTGTTCTCCGTGCTGCCATAGCTTCTGTGGGTCTGGATTTGGCAACTATAGATACTTACCTTTCACAATGGCCAAGAAGGGGTATGAATTGTTTGGAACAGGGAGTAGACTCTTGCTATTCACTTGTCAGTCAATGCAGACACAGTTGCAGACTGCTTAGAGCTGAGTGTTATTGCTCAATGTGGTTATTTTACACACCCAGATAATTTACACACACATAGTCTAATCTTAGACTGTCTTGCTGCCAAAACTGACTGAAGATAAATGTGATTCATTATCTTCCTCAGTGCTCCTTCCCTGTCTGCAATTAAACTTTTAGAATAAATATCTAGAAGAGTAAAAATAAGATGAAATGCTTCTGAAAAAGCATTTAATAATGGACTTTGCAGCTGTGGGAGAAGCAATTTGTGGTTCAGATTCAGATTTGTTCCTACTAGTTTATGTTATATATAAGACTAAGGAAGAAAATTCTGAAAGGCCTCAGCATTTTAGGTGTTCGGTTCCTAATATTTTCTTTAACAGAGTTGGTAGTTGGGATCTCAGTTGTACTTATTTGGAAGTAGCTGCCTGAATGCAGCTAAGTGAGGTAAAAAAAACTTCGAAGCTCTGACTATTTAGGGATACCTGTTCATAGTGCCTACTGTCCCTGTCCCAAAATTCCTAGAGTTTTCTTAGATACTAGGGCTTTTCTCTGTCTTTCGCTCTCCTGTCTTATAGGAGATAAAAGGAGCAGTATTCAACAGTAGTAGAATTACTTAAAGTAGTTGACTTTAAGTAGGTAGGTGTTGAGAGGAATGTAGGCATGAATTTTAGTCCCTGTTTTCTTTGTTTCTTCCTTTGGTGTTAAGAGTGTAGCAACAGTTTCTCAGTAATGTAGTGGGAGAGCATGCTCTACCTGCTAATAAGGAGTATTTCCCCAAAGACAATGTGGTGAGGTATGCCTGGATGGAATTTGCCTCTGGGACGTTGTCATGTGGATCCTCTATCCTGTGAGGTTTGCTGTTGGCAAAAGGACAGTCTTGTGTATGGCATTACTTTTGTGTGTTAATTTGCATGTGCAGATTTTTCCTTTTTTTTTAATACATTTTCTGTATTTGTCTGCCTCTGTTCATTAATGAGCTGCGTCTCTGCTGGGAGTGTGGCTGCACATGAGATTCATATCTTATTCACATACGTGATTTTTATGATTAGTTAGAAGTGATAAACAGATAGATGGGAAAAGCCTATATTAATTAAATCAGGGTGGTCCAGAGTGCCTTTTTTATGGTTCACCTTAAGAGTGCTCACACAGGGAAGATTGAAAGATTGCAGTTGTTTGAAGCACTCTGTGATGCAAAAAGCTTGACAGTGGTTGTACTTTGTGGGTAACCACCCACTTTGGGAGAGTTGCAGATCAGAAAGCTCTGGTCCCAAGTGCCTTCGGCTCCTGAGAACAAGTGTTATCACTGGCTGCTGCATACCCTGGGGAGGGATATTCCATGTGCAGTGTGCTGCATTCGCTGAATGAGGAGAGCAGAAAGACATCTAGATTTATTTTTTTAAGACTGTATGGGTGTTGTCCTGCAGTTATGAAGTTCTGCTTCATTAACCAGTGGCTTGATTACTCTTAATTCCTTACTTTTTTGTTGATACTGTTTGGTGATGTCACTGGGGTTTGGGAATGCTAACACATCTGCTGCAAAATATTGGTGAGGTGAGGAACTGCAGAAAATGAGCACAGAGGGTTATGCAAAATTATTGTGATGAGGTTTGGATTTTATACTTGTTAGAGACAGAGTGTTCAAAATTAAAGATTAGAACTTCCTCTGAACTTTTCCCCTTTTACTTTATTTTTACTTATTCATGAAATATTTGTGAAAGTTCATTGGTGTCTTGACCTTACAGATCAGGCAGCTTGTTTAGGCCAGGTCGTTGTAGAGTAGGAGTTGAACCCAGAGGCTGAATGCCTCTCTCCTGTTCTACAGCCACTATTTTTTCACCTCCTAGATGGTGCCTTTCAAAGTGGCACTCAGATAAGTTAGGCTGTAAATCTCATGAGTAGTTGATGTGCGTTATTGAGTGTCTTTTGTTTCTGAGTGTTCCCCAAGTCACTGTTAAAACTGATTCTCCTGTCTGCCCTGTTCTTGTTTGTCACTAGCCTATTAAGCTTGGAGACCACCTCAACAGCATCCTCCTGGGCATGTGTGAAGATGTCATTTATGCCCGCGTGTCTGTGCGGACTGTTCTGGATGCCTGCAGTGCCCATATAAGGAACAGCAACTGTGCCCCTTCTTTCTCATACGTGAAGCAGTTGGTCAGACTGGTTCTGGGAAGCCTGTCTGGGGTAAGTCTGTGTCAGCGTTTGAGGAAATAATAGAGGTGAGCAGGAAGAGAGCAGAAGTGCTAATTCAGAGTCACTCTGCAGTCATTCTTCCTCTTGTTTTGGTATGTTGCAATTTGGCATGGATGAGTGTTGAAAGGAGAGAACAGCTTCTCTCCCCATGTAGCAGTTTGTGCACTTGACAGTTTTCCTCCTGGAACATGCGTTCACGAGTTTCTGAGGAGGTCATTTCATGAACTGTCTTAATTGAAAAAAAAAAAGTAGGGAGAAACAAAAGAACAAGGTGATGAACTGTAGGGCAAGGCTTAGACTTGTTGCTACTTGAAATGCTTCAGGAATGATTGCTGTGAGTTTACTTTAACTTGAAGTTATGCTTGGTTTTTGGAGAGTTGCTTATTAACAGAAAGGATGACTGTTTAGGCAGTGTGCAGATTCTCTTGCCCTTCTGATCACCTCTTGAATATGAGAATTGTGGAGGGTTTTATTGTCTAATAATGACCAAACTGTTTGTAGAAGTGAAAGAAATTACGTGAACTCATCTTGCAAAGTTACTATTCCTGATGGACAACTTCTCTCTTCACCTAAACAATTACAGCATAACTTCAGAATAGTTAAATAGTTTTAAGTAAATAAAGGAAGACCATAAATTGTCACAGAATTGTAGAATGGTTTGAGTTAAAAGGGACCTTAAAGCCCGATTCAACCTCCCTGCCATGGTCAGGGATACCTTTTGCAAGACTCAGTTGCTCAGAGCTCCATCCAGCCTGGCTTTGAATGCTTCCAAGGAAAGGGCATCCACAGCTTCTCTGGGGAACCTGTGCCAGGGCCTCATCACCCTCACAGTAAAGAACTTCTTCCTAATAGCTAATCTAAATCTACTCTCAGTTTGAAGCTGTTTTCCTTTGTCCTGTCACTACGTGCTCTTGTAAATAGTTCCTTCCATCTTTCTTGTAGGCTCCCTTCAGGTACTGGAAGGTCACAATTAGGTAACCCCTAAACCTTTTCTTCTTCAGCCTGAACAACCCCAATTCTCTCAGCCTTTCTTCATATGGGAGGTGTTCCACCCCTCTAATAACTCAGTGTCGTTTCTCTGGACTCACTCCAGCAGGTCCATGTAAAAATTGGTGTCNCTAAATCTACTCTCAGTTTGAAGCTGTTTTCCTTTGTCCTGTCACTACGTGCTCTTGTAAATAGTTCCTTCCATCTTTCTTGTAGGCTCCCTTCAGGTACTGGAAGGTCACAATTAGGTAACCCCTAAACCTTTTCTTCTTCAGCCTGAACAACCCCAATTCTCTCAGCCTTTCTTCATATGGGAGGTGTTCCACCCCTCTAATAACTCAGTGTCGTTTCTCTGGACTCACTCCAGCAGGTCCATGTAAAAATTGGTGTCTAGAGAGACAGCACTGAAATTGCATGAAAAATAATTTGCTGGTGTGTCATCTTCTTTTTTTTTTTTTATATATATAAAAAGTATTATCTAATTGTTAAATAGTTTCTTCATCTATCTGGTTAGGAAATGTTTGCAGAAAGCAAGAGGTCCCCACATTTCTGCATTTTGTCTAGTATTTGACAGCAGCTGATTATGCCAGGCCTCCAGAATTAATGCTGAGCCTGAGTTCCACAAAGCATTGTCTAGTCTGTGAGGTATGTCTGTCAGTCCAGTGCTTCTCACTAGAGTCTTGTGTTGCTGCCAAGTGGAACTAGTCTGTGGTTCAGTGAAATAAAAGGCTACAGGGCCTTCATCAGTGGCGCTGTTAGAATAAAGATCCAAATTCTAAATGAGGCCATAAGCTATAGAAACAGCCACTCTGGAAAGTGAGTCATTATTCTCCAAGTTGTTGATGGCTGAGCAAGTTTTCTGCTCTCCCTCCTCCTGTTCTTGTCAACAGCTTTCAGGGAGTCTGGGGTTAGTGTGGCAGACTGATCTAGACCAGCCTGCCAAAGACATCAACGGTGCTCCCAAATACTCATTCTTTAATCCAGTGGAGAGCTGAATCCAGCAAGTGTGCTCCCATCTCCTCTCCATGTTGTTAATGAAGGAGTGGGACTAGCAGTTATCCAGTGCTGAAGCCGTGCTCATTTCCTCTGCCAGTAACCTTTTTAATTCTGAACGTATCACTGCATTGGCTTTGCAAGAAGACAAGAAAAAACCCAGCCGAATAGAACCAAGAGTTAACAGAGCAAGGACAGCATAGCTGTGCTGCTAGGTTTTTGTGCACCTCAGCCAGCCAGCCCTGCTGTTTTTAATGTTCAGTGCTCTGCATGTGTGCTGGAATTTTTTAAGTTAACAAGAAAAATGTATAAATTTTGTTTTTTCAGAGGCAGAGTACAACTTATTATTCCAAGATCGGCATCAAGATAATTTTGATGGGTCTTATCAAAGGCTCGAGGGGGTCTTATCTTTGTAACTGGTCATTTGGTGGTGTCCGAAGCACAGCTGAAAGGTCCCATTTGAATGTTTTCATTTGCCATGTTAATATGCTTTGTAAAGGGCAATATAGCCCCAGGCTGATTCAGTCTGTTTAATGTTAACTGTGTTGTATTGTAACTGTGAAGTCTGCTTGATTTCTCCTTCCCTCCTGCTGTCCTGGTTACACTCCCACTATATGAAAAGATCTCACTAAGAATGTTGTTGTAGCAAATGAACTCTTCGTTGAATGACTGTGCATGTGAAAGTTTTTCCTAGAGAAGTAGTGATTTAAGAAAAAAAAAAAAGTTAAGTGAAAAGTTCGTGGGAGTAGTTAAGCCTGACACATGAAAGGAATGTGCCTGAGGGGCTGAAGAGACTCCTCACAAATGGGTGCATGTGATTTGTCATGTGCAATAAGTCCTGTGAGGGTACAAGACAGTTCTTCCTGTTATGCAGAAAACTCATCTCTAGAACTAGGCAAGTTCTAGTCACATCTTAATCCTGGAAGATGGTTCTTGAGTGTTGCTGTCCCTTCAGTTTGCTGTAGGGGTGGAATGTGTTTAAGTTACATCCTTGTGAACTTAATTTATTCTTAGTGGAAAAAAGGTAGACCAAATGTGTAGTTAAATAATGCACACACTATTCAAATATGGATAATTCTAGGGGATATTCTCACTGACAAATCAGGTTTTTTATTAAAAAGTGTGAACTTCCATTCTGCACTCAACCGTTTGTCACTGACTGATATTGTGCATTTACATAAAAAGAATGCTTGTTTCATACTAATATGAGCTCTTCCAACATATTGACTTTGTTACTGCCTTTTTTTGTAGATGGATCAGCTGTCTTGTAATGGAGAGAGAAAATTGCAGCCAGACAGGAGCCAGGCTATTCGGGAGAGGCTGAGGGGAAAAGGGCTTCCCACAGGTAAGTGCTTCATTGCAGCCCTGTGGAAGACCAAACTTGGGCAGACTTTGCAAGCAAAGAAATCAAATAGAGGAGGACTTGCTTTCATTCACAGAACTCTGATGGTTCAGTGTCTAGCTAAATGTTGGTGATGGTGACAGGTGGTAAAGATTTTGAGAAAATATTTGTCTTTTTTCAGTTCAGTCCTTATAGTAGGAACAGGTTTGAAAGGTTCTTGGCCAATTCTTTTGTTTCTGGAGAAAGGAGATTTTCAGCTGAGGTTTTGTCAGCTAGAGGAACAGGAAAAAGCTTTTCCTTGTTCTCTCTTTCCTGTGGACTCTGCTCTCTCATTATAGCTCTAGTTACACAAAACATCTCTTCCCATGTCCCAGGGAGCCCTGGACTCTTTTCCCTGCACACAAAGCTCTTTTGCTGCCTTTTTTTTTTTTTTCTTTTCCTGAAGACAAGTGATATATGTTCCACCACAGGTTTTCTTTTCTGATAAGCTTTGACAGTGTGAGGTAGATAGGGAGGCCACGTAAGGTTGTACTTTACTTCAGGGAAGTAAGGAAAGAGGAAACTGGGAGACCAGGGAAAAGACAGACAGTTGCTGTTGCCATGTAGAGGAAAAAGGATCAAGGGATGTAGGTTGAATGCTGATGTTTGCCATCATTTTTTGTTGTTTAAGATCACTAGCAGCACTAGCTCTGTGCTAGGCTATTCAGACAAGAGGATGTATTCTTCCAAATGGTTGGGCTCTAGTTTTTTTGGAAGAATTGTGGAGCTGAGGAGGAACATTTTATGAGGCATCAGCTTCGACCGGTCTAAGTCATTGCAACAAAGATATGTAGCTCGAGTTATCAGTGACAATATGAACTGCAGAAGTTAGACACAAGTCTGGCAAGGGATTGGTGGTCTTCCTTTATTGATTTTTTTTTTTTTTAATATGAGGCTAGATTAGNCTTCTTCCTTTATTTTTTTTTTTTTTTTTTAATATGAGGCTAGATTAGGCTTCTGTTTGATATAAAACACTTATGGCAGTGGTTGTCAGCCCTTCCACTACAGCACTATGTGTTTAGGAACAATTTCTGGTACAAGCTGTTTCTTCATTTTCTGGCACAAATTTGCTGTTCTGACTGCTTTCTCTGTGGTTTTTTTTTCCTCACTGATTCTTTTCTTTTTTTTTCTAGAATATTTTGATGGCAATAGGGAGATCTTTTAGAAATACAGGGTTTGGGACTTGATCAATCCAGTTGACTGGATTCATAAACCGTGTAATGTCTGCCTTTTCTGAATTTCTTAAGAGATTGCTTAAAATAAGTTCTTTCCCTGATTCCCACTAATTTTAAGGTTTGAACCAGAACTTTATTGTTCTAGTTGTTAATTTGCTTATTCTTTAACCTTATGCTTCCCGGTCTCCAGTGTTGTCCAATAAAAAGTTTCTTTCAAGAAACTATTTTTCAAGAATTTTAATTAAGCACAGTGCTTTACTACCTCAAGTTTTTAATGTCTATACCCTCTTTCACCTTTATAGGTGATGGGCTATTCTGTTTTTTATTCCATAACCATAATTAATTGTGTTTTGGTAATGATCAAAATATTTATAAAGTTTTGGAGACATAGCAGGGTTGTCTTTCAGGTCTGTTCTCACTGCATTAGCAAACTCTGATTATTCTTTTCTTTATTGTTTCTTTATTGTTTCTTTATTGTTTCTTTATTGTTTCTTTATTGTTTCTAGTTTTCTGTTCTCTAATACAACTGACCAGTCTTTCGCTGTTATTAATTTTCTTAGAAAATCTTTAACTTTTTTTAAATGTTTGTGGTTGGAGGAGTTTTATTTCTCTGTCCATTTGTTTTCCTACCCACAACTTCATTTAAACTTTTTAGCAGATTTTTCTTTCTCCTGAAGTAATGCCTGTCCCCAGTGTTTTCATTATATCTTAACAAAAAACCTTTTGTTTTAGGTTCTACAAAATTCTGGAGATTGCTGTAGTAGCTCCAGCCAATATCTTGGTAGCTTTCTGGGTCAGCACTAGGGTGAATAGCATGTAATGTTCCAAACTTTCTCTGAGGACTCTGTCTTGAACTCAGAGGAAGTAAACTAGATGATCCAATTGCTTCCAATTGATTTATTTTTACTGTATTCTCTAACTTGAAAAAAATGTCATGGGTAGAATGTTTTTTCCTCTTATTCTTGGAGACTGAGTCCACTTGGCTCATCTGCTATCAACCAGTAAGTTTAACAGAGAGTTTTAAGCAACCTTGGTCAAAATTAGTTTCTGAAAGTAAAGTTCTCTTTCTAGGGAACTTCATACTATCTGAAGAGCTCTAATTTAACAGAATCTTTACTCAAATAATATTTGTGAGGGAACCTGATAAGCCACAGACTGTAAAGCTGGCTGAATAGTCCTCATCCCTTAACACTTCTTCCTGGGAAGCTCATTGAAAGTGCTTGAGTGTGTAGAGTGTTACAGATAGTGCTTGGCAGCCCAGGGAATAAATGTTTGTGCATCACTCTTCCAGTGCAAACATTATATTGTCTACGACATTCCAAGCCTGGTCTGAAAGGCACAAGTTACTAATGAGATCTTCTTGAATACTTGATTTTTGATACTCCTTTCAAGATTAACTGTCAATAAGCAAAAATGCCTTTCAGTTACCTTGTGGGGTTTACAGTATTTTGGTGTTATGGTTCTGGCTTCCCCCTATCCCTAGAAGCAGGAAATATTTTTCATGTTTTCTGGTATTTGAATCTTTTTTTCTTAAAAAAGATAAATTGAAATCACTCCTTCCTTTGTTTTATGTTTAGCCTGACCTGCTTCTGCTCTAACGTTTCCAATTTCTCTGTATCATGTTATTTACCTTTAGAACTCATTTTTCTCCTTTCCCTTAGAAGCTTTATTACCCTCTTAGCTTTTCCAAAACCTTTCCCAATTCCCCTTCTGTTATCAGTCACTTTTCCTGGTGTGCCTTTATAGCACCGTCTTAAATACATTGCTTGATCTCACTTTTGCTGAGACCTCAGGGAACTGCAATATAGAAAACAGAACCCCTCAAATAACCAAACCAGTTCTAGCTGTTTTCAGTTCTGTTTTTATACTGATGTTAAGTACACTGTGTCATGTATATGGAAGTTAGTGAGGACCCAGTGAAATGGGTGTCTGATATTAATGGGCAGCAGCTTGCATTTGATTCAGGGCAACTCAGTGCTTGTTATTTCTTTTTCTGCAATGGTGTCCTGGTTTGTTGGTGCAAATTCAGTCAATAACAGCACACATCAGCTGTCCTGGGGCACAGATGTAAATTTCAGGGAAAGGGAGCTATAGAATGTAGTGCTGATTATACTGGTTGATAATCTCATAGATTGAGGAGCCATATGTAGAAGACCAGGTGAGGGTTTAAGAAAAATGTTACAGTTTAAAAAAAAAAAGCCAACAAAACCAAAACAACTCAAGAAGGCACAAAGTCCTTTTCCCCTGATTTGTCACTGTGCTATTCTGCTGCTGTGTGTAGCTGAAATAAATGCTTCTTAGTTCAGTTGCAAATTGGCAAACATGTAGAAGGTCAGTAAGCTATTAGAGAGGATTATGATTTTGAGTGCATCTTTCTAACGAGTTAGAAGTTCTCTGAGTCATCTTCTACCCTTTTCTTGGACTTAACTGCTTTTAAGAACACATTTTGGGTCAAGTTTAGCACTGGGATGATTGGAGGAGGTGAGATGGGTGCACATAAGGATGTGTATAACTTTACTAGTCACTTCCCTAATGTATTATAAGTAAAGTAAATACAGTGAGCAGAAATCTTTGCTGGAAAGAACAGAAGGCTTGTCTGATATTCACTGAGGTGAAGTTCTGTTGAGTTGTTGTGAAAATCTTAGAATTCATAATGAATAGAATAGCTGTCATATAGAGAGAAAAAGGCATCATAAGGGGCATGGCACTCATTGTGAACTTTAGAGTATCAGAAAGTTACTTGGAGCATGTAACTTAAGATAGCTGATAAATCATGCTAAATTCATGAATATAAGAGATGGTTCAGTGAGAGAGCTGTGCTTCTAATTGGAAAGTAGCCAACTAATACCTTAGATATTTGTAGTCTTTGAAAAATGCTATGATTTTTCCTTTATTTGAATTTCATTATTATTAGGATCAGTTTTCCATACCACGTTAAATCCACAATTACAATTGCCAGGACTTTATTGCTGACTTAGAATAAATGTTGTGAAATTTTTCCACCTCACATGTTTAAATCAAATATTTTGCTCACCTTATGTAACCAGCTTTGATATTTTCAGCTATTCATTTCCAACTTTATGTCTTGAAGATAATTATTAAATTAATAAACAGCTTTGTGTTAATATTCTCCCCAGTTAAATTTCTTTTCTTTGTCTCCTTCATGACTCACTTTCTGTGGCTATCTTGGTGAATGAGTTTTACAGCAGAGCTGGCTGCAGAAGTAATTTATTGTAAATTAATATTACAGAATGTTTGCTTTTAGTCAAGTCATATTCAGAACACAGTGTTTGAGAGCTGACTTAGCCAGTAGAAATAAAAGCAGTAAGATGTGTCATGAGTCATCTGAACCAATGAGTTATTTAATTTCTGTACTTAAAACCACTTTAGGCCTTAAAAGAGTTCTCACATCAAGAATTATATGTGAAAGTTACTTAATTGGCTTCATCAAGTTCTTTTGGTGCAACAAAAGATTAAGTGACTGCCAAACTCTTCCAAACGTAAAGCAAGAATTAATTCACTGTGTTCTTCTTTGCCACAAATTATCCTTGAAAAGGATGTGTAGGCTATTTAATGCTCAGTTAAAATCTCCCTGTCTTTTACTTACCTGGAAACCTGCTTCCCAGCCGTCTAATACCTGAAATCCTGCACCTTGTGTGTTTATTTGCAAAGTTCCAATTTAAGTTGATGATCCATGAACACCAAGGACAGACCTTTGCCAGAGATGTTTCATCTTCTGAAGAGATGCAGCTAACAGGTGTCTTGGCTTTCCTGCCATGAGCATCCCTGATTTTAACTTGACTTTTATAATGTGGTAGACTGCCACAAATCCAACTCACGTCGTATAATATTACACTTGTATTCTGACCTTTTTCTCTGCCAAAAATATGTGCCACATGAATGAAGGCTTGGAATGAATTAAAAAGATCATTTAGAGTCACCTGAACTGTACACAATAGGATATGTTTGGAAATAGTGGTGAAAATTGTGGCTGTTGATCAACTCCCTGTTTAATTTGACTGTATGCACTGTCAGGTGTGACAAAAATGACAGGTGTTGTAAACTGAATGAAAATTGCTAAGGCTAAGTGAAGTTGCTTTTCATTTTAACAGTACTCTAGTGTTCAATTACCACTCCATACATCAACAAAAAAACTCTCAAATAAGTGAAAACTTACCCTTTCTGCTTTTGATCCCGGGAAGTTGACTGTGGATTGTTCTAGTTCCTGATCTGTGTGAAAACACAACTTTCAGTCCATAAAGAAATGGATTAGAGTGATGACCTCCATATGTGAACTGAAGTAACTTAAACATTATCTTGATAAATCCAAACACACAGACTTAAATTACCAAAAACTGCAGCACAAATTTATTTCCATTTACTTGAAAATTTGTCATCTGTAAATATTCTAAATATACTTTTTTTTTTTTTTTAATTTCCTCTGGCTCCTCAGTTCCAGAAAAAAAAAGAACTGAGTAGGTGGAGAATAACTTCCAGAGTTCAGCAAAACCAAATGAAAGCCAGATGAAGATTTCTTGTTGAAGGAAAAAAATAATTATCCTTTTTCACTCCAAAAGCCATGCCTGTTTTCTTCCAATAAGTTTCTGCTTGCATCTAGCAGTATTGGTAGAGACCTTTTAAATTTAGGTACAGTTTCTCCAGATATAGGGAGCTTCCAGCCTGGCACTACTGCAAATGCTGCCAATGTGGTGCTGAGGACGAAGTCAGAACTATGAAGATAAAACAAGAGTGACACAAAGATCAGTGAGGAAACCAGTCCAGAGATGCCAAATGCTGTCTCTGTGCAGAAAAGCAGCTGTATCCCTGAGCTTCTCCTGGGATACACAAAAATCCAGGAAGGGAGTAGCTTTGTGGATCTTTTCTTAACCAAGTAGGCAAATGTACCAAAAAAGCCCTGACCCATAAAGCTGTGTGAGAAGGAGCAATGGTTGTCTTTTCTTGCAGAGGTGCTGAGGAAGGGAAGAGGTTTATGAATTTGTTGCATTTATGAAATATGAAGTGCTGCTTGGCAAGGCTCGCTACCAATGTTCTGATCAAGATGCCTGGTTTTTGGAGCTGTTTGGTGTTTTTTGATAGAAGAGCTGTCAGTCCAAAGCAGAATGCAAATTGTTATATAGGATTTATAACTTGGCCATTACATACAGTGCTTCCAACAGTCCTTGTGTCCAGCTCAATTCTTCCTTTACAGAGAATGCATTGTTTAGGAGTACTTCCGTCTGAAACTTGGATTTTTCTCAACAATTTAGAAAGGAAAAGAAAAAAGGGGGTGCTGTTCCTAGCAGTCAACCCACAGGCCACATCTGGCTCTGTTGTCTTCTGTTTGGCTTTTAGCCTGCCCCAAAGGGATTGCAAACCCAACTCCTCCATCAGCTACCCACTCATATTTTAGAAACTAACCACATTGTCTGGGAAGAAAGAGGGGTTTTTTTCTGTTGCTTTGTTTTCTGCACAAAGACGGCGTGGGAGATGTTTTTTTAAACTCCTGTATAATAATTTCCTCTCCTGAAACCTTCCAGTCTGGCCATGATGGTGCATGTTCTCATGCACATGTGGGCAGTCTTTCCCTGCTCCCCCAGCCCCTCTCTCTTTCTAACAACCCCCACTCCCATATGTGTGCATCTACATACATCCAGAAGTCAAAATCCATAATAGAGTGGAAGAAGGTGCTCTGTTTTGTGCAAATAAAAGGAAAGGGCAGGCAGAAAGACTAAAGAAAATTGAGTTTAGTAAATATACTTTTATACAGTATGTGATGGTACCAACTGTTTGCCCTTACTTAATATTGGATTAATTGCCTGTATGATCAAGCTGGTACACAAGTAGTTGCAGACAGACTGGATTTAGTTAGACAACAACTCTTCCTCTGAGGAGAATCAACCAGATGTCTGTCAGCACGAGTGAAAGATGGTCTGTGCATGATACTGGTGTAAAAGAGGGTGTAGTTGCATTCATAGCTGAAAACACCAAAGAAGAAGGAAGCAGATCCCTGTTTATTTAGCAAATGTATCATCTGGCAGTTGAAGGTGTGTGTGGAAAACTAGTTTCATTTTAGCACCACAAGGGAATTTAATCGTGAACTCCTGGTGATTAACTGCTATTTATATTGTATATATTCCCTCACTATATATTATAGACTGGAATCATACAGTTACTGTAATTGCATTTGAATTATTTACAGTAATTATAAATAATTGCACTAATGTAACATCAAGTAGAGGATAAACACCCAAGGGCAGTATGAGGAATCAAGAACCCATATGCTCCTCAGATGAGCAAGGAGGAGAGTTCAGTGCAACAGAGAAGTAATTGGGGAAGGGGAAAGTATTCCTTTTGAAGTTGCTTATAGGCTGCAGCATCTTAATTGCTAATGGCTTGTTCTATCACCCTCACTGACAAACAGGGAGGCACTTCTCTGTCCTGTTACACACCTGGGTAACTGCAGCCTGGAGCAGCTCTGTGTGGTCTCAGGTGATATAATTAATGTCTTTAGTTGAGCCAAGATACATGGGATAGGTCTCCAGAGTTTCCATTAAAAATACAAACTTTTTTTTTTTTTTAAAGGAAGGTCATAACATGAGTCTTGCATTATAAAGATGCACAGGTTCCCTTATGCAGGTTCCTTTTGATCATTAGTTAGATATTTATTCCTTAGATATAAATTTTTGCTGGTGGTTCTTTCCTTCATTTTCCCATGTTTTATTATAAAAGCTGAGGGGGGGGAAAGCTGAAGAATAAACCACATATTGACTTAATGAATTTGGACTTGAGCATGCATTCAACTGAAAATGCATGTGTTAA
The DNA here is from genome assembly GCA_013400315.1 of Bombycilla garrulus. Classification (NCBI taxonomy): domain Eukaryota; kingdom Metazoa; phylum Chordata; class Aves; order Passeriformes; family Bombycillidae; genus Bombycilla; species Bombycilla garrulus. The sequence continues at coordinate 667,892 of VXBU01018903.1, read as the reverse complement.
AAAAGGAATATTATTCCAGTCTGCTCTGTTTTGGAGATACACTGTTTTCTGGAAGCTGGATACATGAGCCTTATGCTGAATGAGACTTCCTGCAGTCACTTAAGATTCTTGATCCAAGTAATGCTGAGGTAATGGAGGAAGTCCAGTATTAAAAAAGTGAAAATACCTTAACAGTTGATCATGTGAGTTACAAATAGTGCTTCAAAAAAGAAAGAAGGGATAAGGACAGATTTACATTATTGAAAACAGAAGTATTGGCTTGGACTGATTGCTGGTTGCCTAATCCAATTTTACTGCTGTTATCTGCACTTGAGTTACTTCTGTACTGAGAAGTCTTGCCCTTGATCCTTGGTCTCTGTGCTCTGGCAGTAAAAGCAGCATGCAGCTTTGGCTGGGATAATGTACAGGTCTGAGTTCTCTACTGCTGCTTTGTTTCAGTTTGTCCTCTCAAGATACCCAGGCTGTGTCTCTTCTTTACCATTCTCTGAGGATGATTTTTAAACAGCTCATGTTGGCACATTCAGTCAGTTTGGGCAGAGCTTGTTGAAATAATGTAATGTAGAGAGGGATGGGTTGTGCAGAGGAGGGAAGAATTGGCAAGGCTGATGAAAAGCAGAAGCGGGAATGGGGAGAGTAATAAAGGACTGATGAAAGACTTCCAAGAAAATTCTGCAGTCTCAAGCCTGAATACTGAGGCCAGCTGTAGATTCATTTTGGTACTCTGTAAAAATCTTGTGCTGACTGCTTAAGTCAGTGTGGATCTGAGTTAGACCTGTAGAGTGGAAGAGCAGCATGGAAGTGGAACAGCTCCTGCACTGCTACCTGACAGGACAGCTCATCTCCTGTTTCATCCTGCACTTGGCTGGTTGAGTGGCAAAGCTGGAGCCATGAGTGCTTCCCTAGTCACTGCCCATGAGACAGTGTTCATGGCCTTCACTTCTTCTCCTGAGGGGAGGCCCGGTGGGTGGCTGACATGGGGAATAGAGAGCATCTCTTGTGTGCTGAGGCAAAGGAGTCTTCAGTGCCTCTGTACAAACAGCAAATAGCTTCTTGTGTAGCTGTAAGAACTAGAGCTTTGGTGAGGAGGATGCTCCTTCCCCCCAGCACTGTTTTTGACTGACAGGTGCGCTCTTCCACTGCAGTTCTCACCAGCACACGGCAAGACAGGGTTGTGTCTTTGGGGTGCTGTGGTGAGGATACCCACAGGTGCTAGAAGGACCTTGTGACTCCTTTCATTGCTTGTGATCCTGCCACAAGATCATGCTTCAGTGTGCACAGACCAAAATGATCTTTTTAACCAGGAATGTTCTTCTGCGTCATGAGTGATGCTGCACCACGTAATCCTGTGTGCACAGCTGTGGTAGTGTCCTGGAGTTGCAGCTGGCTGCTTCTCTTGGGTGCTTTTCTGCTTTGTTTGCATTTGTTTTGTTCAGTAAGGTAAATACGGCATGTAAATACTTTCAGTGTTAAAGAAGTGGGTTTTGGGGTTTTTTTTTACAGTGTGTAGGGGAGGTTGTTTTGGTTTTTTTCTGACCTAAAATTATCTTGGAATTCTCATTACTGGGGAGGATTCTCAGAGCTCCTTTTTATTTGCATTTCTGTTGGCCCTCTTAAAAAGCATACTGCAGTGTTTAGTTTTTTATCTCACAAATGACTGAGTTAAAATCCTGTTCAGGAATGTTTTCCCTTGGTGCATGTACATGAATGTGAAGTATGTATTTGCAGAGTGGATATCATCCCGCTGGTTTAGATGGATAGTGGGAACTGCACAATGAACACAATTTTAATTTTTTGTGTGTGAATATTATGCGTAGTTTACCAGCCTTAAGATTATGTATAGTCTGAGAATAAGGTAATAATGTAACATTTACTTGACCACAAAGATAATTATGTTTAGTTTAGTATTAAAGCTATCTTTGTAAAATATGAAATGAGGCATCAGATCCTTTTAGAAGATTAGTTCATTCTCATTGGCAAAAGTGTTTTTTATTTTCTTGGCTCGAGCATGTGGGAATTGTGTGTGATTTCTTACAAGACACCTTTCAGAAAATCCAAACCCTAAAATTTTACCATCGTGTATTTGCTTGGTGGTAGGAAGCACGGGGATGCTTGGCTGCATTTGGCTTGAGTCTTGCTGGTTTGATTGTTAGTTAAATATGACAGAAATAAAAACTACAAGCTAAAAGCACAGCCCCTGGTGAAGAAGAATATCAGAGTTGAAAGGTGTCTACACCTTTAAAAGCCATAAGCTTTTAAAGCATTAGTGACTACATTTCCAAACATCCCTAAAGCATTCTGTGAAATTCTGTTTGGAAGGATAACACTCTAGATAAAGATCATCAGGAGCCTGCTGTGCAAGTGGGGCAATTAATTTCAATCCATGCAGGCAGGACTATGTAGCATTCTTTAAGACTAGTAGATACAGCACAGTGATTACTTTGAACTCATGGCTGCTTGCTTTTGCAGTGAAATCTTCAAGGCTGCTCCTTCTTAAAGAATGTACATGGGAATATCAGCATAAAGAGGGAGCTAGCTCATAGGAAGGCCTCAATCACATGCCATACAGACTCCACCTGGATCTAAACTTCTTGGTCACCATGACATGATATTCTTCAAAGACCACGTATTTCATTGATATGGTTCCACCTCTGGCAGTTTCTTTTATTCTGGGAGTAATTTCATGAGAAGGGAGAGGGAGAAGAGAGACTTTCTAAGTTTTTGGTGGATGATCCATGTATTAGTGAAACTCAAAGGTGCAGACTCATAGAATCATTTTAACCTTGGAAGCTTTATTGGTTTTGTTTCAAAGTATTCTTTATCGGGATTGACTGTAGTCACCAAAATTAGTCATTAGAGGAAGATCCAGGATTTTTATAATTCCTAAGTACAAAGTCATTCTTTTCTTACTGCTGACTCTGTTGCAGGGCATCTGTAAATCTGTAGAACAAACCTGGACTTGTTATTAAAACCTGTAGGCGGTGTATTTGGGTGTGAGAGGAATGGCTGATTTCAGATTGATTATTAAGTAGTATTTTTGGTGATAGTCCAGGCTATTTTGAAAATGAAACTAATGAGAAAACAACTTTCAGCAATTATGTGATAGTT
>VXBU01018903.1:605067-664771 GCA_013400315.1 Bombycilla garrulus | reverse complement strand
TTATAACTGAATTATAGTAGGTCTTATTTTTTTCTTGAGCAGTTTAGAAATACAAGAAATAAAATGGTCATCGTGTATGAAGTGATTGGATTTCTCTTTGAGGGAGCCCTTGGAGCAGCCTTCTCAATGCTTTGTGTGGTAAAACCAATGCCCAGGCTTGTGTTCGTCATACACTTTAACTAATTTGTGTTGGACTCTGTGTATTAGGTAGAAAATTACATGTATGAAATGTCTCCTTATTCCAGGAAAAACATTGGCGGTTGATGCACCTGATGGACACAGAGCTCACTTCTCTCAACAGACCACCCTTAACAAAGGACTTAGCAAATCTATGGGATTTCTGTCCATTAGAGGAACACGAGAAGAGGAAGAGTTTTTCCAGGGCATTTCTGCAGATTACAGTTCGGGTCAGGAAGATGTTTTCTGTCCTCATAGGTGTAAAACCAGTGAGCTTGAGAAAAAAGGTCACCTTCACACAGAAGCCCCTCCCAAACGGAAAATATGGGCTTCTTCCACTGATTTGCTTTGCACTACTGACAAGGCAGCTGAGAGGGACCATGCTGGAGGCTCTCACAGGCACAGCCATCAGTGTGAAACATTTACAGTACGGACTTCTACTACTGCCAGAAACAAGGAAGCAAGATACTCGGATGGAAGCATAGCACTGGATGTCTTCGGGCCACAAAAGCCGGAGCAGACGCGCCACGTGCCTGAGACGTCAACTTCTGCAGCAATATCAAGTGCCTTTGACAGGATAAGAGAGAGACAGAAGAAGTTGCAGCTTCTGAGGGAAGCTATGAATGTAGAAGGTTAGTGAAGCTTTTTGATTTTCTGAGTGTTCCAGTCGTCAAACAAAGATTTCTCATTATGATAAATTTGAGTTTTCTTGTAGCAGCTCTTGAAGCAGCTGAGGTCTGTGCTTCAGCTTTTTTACATAAAGTGAAGTCATTGGAGCATCTGTTGCCAATGAAGATAAATGTGGTTGTCCAGATTGCTTACTCAGAATAGTTGATCTCTAACCAGTATCAAGCTCATCAACTGAAATTAGGAAAGAAAAAAAAAAAGCTGGTAACATGGTAACAGCCAATTGTCAAGTAATTTTCCTAGAAGGAAGATTCTCATCTCCAGCTATTAGAGATGGATTTATGCCCCCAAGGAAAGGCAGAATTTCATCTCTAGATCTCTGGTTTTGTGCTGTATAACTCTCGACTTAAGCCCTTAAATATGAAATTTTTTTTTGGCCTTGTGTTCAGATCTTCAGTGAGAACACTTCATGCAAGTTCCATCAGTTCATTAAAGAATGCATAGGGCAAAAAATAAGTCTTCATAATTGTTGTGGGAGAGTTATAAAATGACCTTGATGCAGAACCCTGTAAGTGGAACTGCATGTTTTATTTGCTTTGGCTTTGTGGGGTGATTTTCAGGGGCTGTAAGTTTGAGACGGTTGGATAGAAACTGAGAACAGAACTGGATCCTGCTGGTGCTGGGCCTGAATGCATAACTTGGTCATCCAAGGTGTGTGGTACAGGAGCTGTATGTACAGAGCTAGCTCAGACATTCACCCAGGTGCACTCAGAGACCCATGAGTTAGCCTGCCTGTTATGTGACAGAAGTAACTGTGAAAACATACCCTACATTTGCCTCCTTCTCCTGCCTGAGGTGTAAACACCTCCATATCAAGGAGAGATGATAAAGCCTTTTGTCAAGATGGAATTTCTGAAAATGCCCGCTGATGCCTGTATTGCAATTAGCAGGAGAAGCCAATCCTTTCCTGTGCATGTGAGTCTTGTGTTCCAGAAAGGAGGAGTGTTGCTGAAATGGCATCGGCAGGTTAAAAAGCTGATTTCTGCACGGCTGGAGTTCTCTTGTGCTATCAAATCAGCATCTTCTGATGAGGATTACAGTTATCATGTGAAAAAATGGATATGGATGAAAGCAGCACTGTGGAGATACCAACATTTATCTCTATAGCAGTTTACTATCTGTTGTTATCTACCAGGATGTCTGATGAGGTACAGGGAAGCTTGGTTGGCTTTTGGTTTAAGAGTCTGAAGTCAAAATTCAATCTCAAGTATATGAGTCAATTTGGATCGTTTGGAGATAGGCAGCTGACAGAGTTTAGGAGGAGGCCACTCCCAGCATTGGGAAAGCTCAATAGCCTTGTTGTTCAGGAGTGAGCTTTGTGCAGGTCTGTGTTGCACAAGAGAAAAACCAAAAGCATGGCCAAACCCATTGATGAGCAATGGCTTTATCATTCTCATTCAAGCAGATTGGGAGATGGCAGAAAACAAAACATGCCCGCGCCTTGTGGACTGAGATAGGTCAGATATGTGAAACTCCTCGATTCATAAGGGGAATGGGTGAAAGTGCAATCAAAGTAAACTGGCAACTGGGCCTTAACAGTCACAGAGGCTGAGTGACAAACATGTACAGAGAAGATTTAAGCAATAGCCAATGACTCACTGCCCATCCTGCTGAATTACTTGCTAGGAAAAATGTAAAGACTTTCTCAACAGTGGTAGCTGGGTTTCAGAGTTTTCTATTTTCAGGGAAGGTGTGTTTCGCTCTTGACGATGGGAGTGAATGCTTTACTGTTACATTTTAGGCTCTCAATTTCTTTGGTCAGTTAACTACTTAAAGAAAATCTTTTGGACCAGAAACTAGTTGTGAATGGGAATTTTTAATGAGCCAGTTTAAAAGAGTATTCTAGTAAGATGGATGATGAATGCTTTTTCACATAGGAGTTAGTTTTGATGTTTTATAGGGCTTGAGAAGCCTGACCAGAAGTATCTATTCTGTCTTAGTGAGCAAATTCACAAGTCTTAATACATAAAGTCTGCTAGACTGCTAAAACTTCTTCCCCTTTTCCTTTTTTCGTTCCATATGTTTTACTGTTCCTTATCTTTCTTTTTTTACACCAGACATGTCAACTGAGATCTTTCATAAAAAATCTATTGCCAGTTTCATCTGTAAAAGAAATGAAAAATACAGCCTTGAGTTTTTTGTGTGTTACTGTTGTATGTAATTTTGAAGTACTTAGTGGGTAGACAGATATTTCCACATCCAACACTATCAAGTGTCAAGTTTGTGTGGAATTACTCTTCTGACCAGCATAGCTGAGAGCTATGAGTGAAAAACAGAGAAGGAGAATAACTTACTTCAAAAGTTCATGCAGTTTGGAATAAGGATTCAGTTCAGTTTGGAGGGGGAGGAATGGGCAAGGAGTCACAGGAAACAGGGTTATTGTTGGGTAGCAGAGGAGACACAGTCTGCCTTCTCTTTGGTAGGTCTGGGGATATTTTCAGTTCAGTTGAGCCCAGGTCCAGGTTACAGCTAAGCTTGTGTAAATTGTATTAAGCTTCTGCTTTTGGCTGTATGTATTGTTTTTTCATTTTTGAATTGTGAAGTGACATTGGACCCTCTGTGAGTTGAACTTGGCGAGATAAAACTTCCCTCTTCAAACTACAAAGGAATTTAAGTGACATACGGCTTATTTTTCTTTAACCTTCTTTGGGTGAAGGTGGAAAACTTTTCTATTATTCATAAAACCTTAAGGAGCTGACTGCCATGGAAAACGAAAATGTTCTTATGCACAGGCTCTGGTTTGCCAAGCTTTCACTCAGAGCAGATTTTTACAATCTAAATTATAAACTCATGAAAAGCGGAGTTTATAGTGGAAAGAATGACAGAGCTTTAATTACAGCTATGCTGTAATACTTTGTAGTGAGCTGCAGACCATCTGAAGTGCACCATAATGTACTGTTGGGACATCTCAGATTTAGCCTCACAAGGCTTCCAAGGATCGTGTCCTTGCAACTGCCTTGCTCTTGAACTTGCTGGCTTATGCTAATCTGCTGTACAGTTTTAGGGTTGAGGTTGTTTATCTCTTCTACACTGAGGATGATTGTTTATGATTAGGTGCCATTTAGCCAGATGGGGCAAGGGCACGAGTCTGCTGTTTGACTTAAGGTGCAGCCAATTCTGATCACTAATAAGAGACTCCAAAAGTATGTGTTAATTTTACCAAGAAAATAAGTTCATCTTTGCCCTTTTTTGATAATTTTTGTTTTGTTATGGAGGTTTTGTGACCTTAGAATTGATTAGAGTTATGAAGTTGTTAGTTGTTCAACGCAAACATCTTACCTGTACTCAGAGAGCAGGTTTTGTTTTTGTTGTTCTTTTGAAACTTGGGAATTGTTGCCTGGCACCTGCTGATAGTGTCCCATTTCTTTCAGAGAGAAAGTAATATTCTTTAACATTTTGCAAGTTTGCATTGCAGCTCAAGAGCATGAAGGTGTTGTCTGTTCTCCCGTGCTCCAGGTTCTTTTGCCTTCTCTCCCACCAAACTGATTGTATCTCCTGACACATGTGAAGTGTACACTCATTCCGATTTTCCTGTCCTAGACCTGCCTTCAGACAGCTCAGTAGCAAGGAAAAAGGCTGTGAGATGGTAATGGTAGCCCTGTCTGACCCTTTCCTTTTGCTTAAACAGCTCCTCCTCTTTGTTTTGAGTGTACCCATAATTCAAAGTGAAATGGTTTACATGTCTCTTGAGTATCCTTTTTTTATTTTTTTTTTAAATGCAGTGTTGTTTATGAGGATATGAGTGAGATGCATGCGGGAACACGAAGCTTGCCCATGTCCTTGTGGAATACAAGAGGACAAAACCAGTTAAGAGAGTAATATAGCTGGCTGTGGGTTGAAATAACAGACAGGGCAAAAGAAGATGGAAGGATACCAAAAAAGTTGATCTTGCTGAAGCTCTGGAATGCTGAATCCAAGGGTGGGGAAATGGGGGTGGTTTGGGAATATTCTCAAGCCTTTGTTAAATGTTTTTGCAGTTGGGAACCATGTGAATTCCAGATCCATAAGTTGTGCTTGCTCCTCTCTCTTTTTGACTTCATTTTTTTTTCCAACAGAAAACCCAGATTATCAACTCCTCAGATTTTATGGTTTTTTTCCCAATTATTGCTCTTGCTTCATAAAGTCAGCAGGAAGAGGTAGTAATTCTATATTTCTAGACAAGAGTCTTTTCCTCCTAAGTCATCTTCTATGTGTTAATCTCATGAAATGTCTCATTAGCTACCTTGAAGACTCATTTCAACCCCGTTTATAAAATTTCCACGTTATGACAGCCTGTGTTTAGCTGGAAAGGTTGCAGTTAAAGGTTACAGTTAGGGATACTGTAAATACCTGGATTTTTAAATGCTCTCTTTATTTGAAGGTGCATTTTTGAATAAGGGAAAATTTCTGCAGGTAATCTGGCAGCTGTTAGTAGCAAATTTATCCCAGCAGATTAAGCCCCAGAGATTTGAATTTGGGAGCTTCTGTAGAAGTGGGGAAGTTGGTTCTGTAGAATCCAATGGGAAATTTGATTTAGGAGGGAAAAAAAGTAATAGTTGCTTTACAAACCCGGTGCTGTGAATTCATTGAAGTGCACATACTTCCTTTTTCTCTTGAATTGTATGTTCTGGGTTTCTGAGCTCACTGTGAGCCATTTGAGTCATGCACAATGGCACATCTGTTTGCATGTGAAAGCAAAGGAAGGGGCAGTTTGCACATGTCTCTCGAGGTGCTGCAGTGTGATTTAAATGCATTGATAGCAAAATAGATTCTCATGTGGTTGGTCTGTCCAGTAGAACAGTATTCAGAAATAATTGTAATGAATCTGAGGGGTAGAAAAATGGGCTGATACTGTTTTAGTTAGAGAACTCCAGTTGTTGATTTTACTGAGACAAGAAATGCTGGCTTTTCAGGGAAAAAAATATTTGTGGGGTATCTGTAAGATACAGGTATCTGTAAAATACTATGGCATCAGCAGCTATTACTTTGTGCTGAATTACACAGCTTAACATTAGGTAGTAAACCAGCTCTTAATAATTGCATAATTGCACAGCAGAGTGGCATCTGCTTTATCTCATCTATCGAGCTTTCAGCTGCTCACACCATTTGAAACGTATTTGGTCAATACATTACATTCTCAGTTGGATAAAACACTGAAATTAAAACAGGCAAACAACTTTGTTAGACAAACTCTCAGTCCGGGCCTGTGTTAGTTTACATACCTTATCCCAGATGGCATGATCCAGATCCAGAAAACAAGGGTGTCTTTCTATATACAGGACCCTTGAGTTCTTACCAGACCCTGGCTTTGTTATTGTTAATCTCTCTGTTTTCCTTTCCAGCCTGGCACTAGAGATATGTTCTCTGCAGTTTTCCAAGGCTACATTTTTCTGTGTAGGTTAGATCCTGCCAGGCCCTCTGCATCAGGCTGGGTTCCTTAGGGGGTTGCTTGGATGGCTGGTGACTCGGACTGCATGTGCAATACAGTTTTTTCATGGAGAACGTAAATGGTGGAAGTCTTGCAAGTTAAAAGGAGCCTGCTTCCCTGGAAGTCGGAATGGGTTAGTTTCCTTTTTCAGTTGTTGGATGTGAATCCTTACCAGGAATTTGAACTGGATCTCAATGTCTTTACTGTTAAACCTGTTCTGGCTTGTATAAAATAGTTCAGGTTTTCTTAGATGTAAAGAGGGAAAGAGAAGGAAAAGCAAATATGAATCTAACCTATTGATTTAACTCATGAGAAAGAAGTGAGTCCCAGGTTCTCCTGAAGGACAGTTAATGTGTTTTAAGTGTTATTATAGTACCACTCTCCTGTAATAGACACCCACCAGTAAACTTCAAAGGGCAAACAAAAGCTCTCTCCCTGTCAAGAAACTCTCGGTTTAGTTCTGCCGCCTTCTCTGTGCCGCCAGGAATAATTCTGTAATGATGTGTATTTGAAAACCTGTGTATCTGATGTGACTCGTGCTCAGAATAATGAAATTCCAAACTGAATGTGGTTCTCTGATTTCTGTTGAAGTTGGCTGAGGTGAGGCTCTCTGTAGTGACTTGTCTGGGCTTGCACGTCTCGCCTTGCGTAAATAGTGTGTTTTGTTATTTTATGCTGTGTGAGGTGCAGGTTGTGCTCTGCTGGTTTTGATAGGGAACTTGAAAAAGCACCGCTGCAACACTAAGCAGCCTAAAGACAGTCTCTTCAACTTGTAATGCATCATCTACCTTTGCATCATGGAGCTACCACATGCTTATTTCGCTTATTAGTACAAGTTTTATGTATTCATTTTAGTTACAAACTCTTAAAACATGCTTAAACTCATGGGCTGTTTTCTAATAAGGTATTAAGTAGTTCAAAATGTTCTGGTAAAAGTCTATAATCTAAGCAGTGAAACGTTAAGGAGTGTAACCTTTTTGCTACGATGTGCTTGGTGTTTATAGATGTTAAATCAGTTCTGGAGTCTCTCTTCAGTCACCAAAAATCTAAAAAAGAACAAATCAAAAAACCTAAGAAACTAAGACAGCAAACCAAGGCTATTCAGAATTCCCAGGGAAAATTGTAAATATGGGAGATAAGTTGTTCTACTGTTATCTTTAGCTTTTGTTGCCATTTTTCAGCTCCTTCCCAGCCAGACAGAAGTTTGTCCTTACTTTTGAAACTTCTATATGAAAAGCTAAACTTTAATTTTGATCCCAGAGCTGGGACTTTGTGACCTTTGGAAGCCAGTTCTTAATTAGAAGCTTAGCTTGGACATGATCCCAAGGCCTTCTTTGAAGTTAAATCCTAATATGATACGTTAGAACTGAGGAGAACTTGCTGGAGGAGAGAGCATAAACTATTTGGATGACTATGTGAGCATTATAGATAGAATATGCTCAGTATTTACATTTTAATTGAGTATTTGCAGGCCTGCAGTGCTTATTCTGTCTGTGCCCCAGGAAGGAAGGCACTTGGTTAAGAGGGGGTGCAGTGCTGGGGGGATGTGTAGGGGATGTACAGAGGCATTTGTGTAGGCCAGCAGAGAACTGGAAGGAAGATGCCACAGCAGCAGACAGTTCCACATCTGTGTGTATTTTCTCTAAACTGAGCAAAATGGGCATAAATCTAGAGGATTTACATGGAATTTCAGGATGCAGCTCCTTAATTGCCTTTAAACTTTGCCTGATAGTCATAAACTTTGCCTGATGGCCCAGTAGGGAAAGGTTTTTGAATGCTTCCAGCAGATGAGAAGAATACCTTTGCTTGTGTTCTTGGGTTAAGTTGTGTGGTCTTGATTAGGGAGAAGGATGTGGCAAGACAGGAGTGTGGTCCTTTCTCCAGCTCTACTTGTGAATAGGTTTGAGCCTTGTTGGGTCATGTGTGGGGGTCTGTGACAACGCTGAGATAAACAGTGTGTGGAAATCTTGCTTTTTGTTTCTTGGCTCGTGGGTTTCTTGTCCTACAGCATGGCACCAGCTCCTGCTAGCAGGATGAGTCAGAAGTCAAACACCGTGCAGAGACCCATACTGTGCCACCACCTACAAACACTTGTCTCGTGGTTAAACTGCATATTTCTGTTTTACTGTGGGTTTGGTTTTTCAAAATTTCGTGTCTCAAAGAACCAGAATGGAGCCATAATTTGTGTGCAATTTGAGAAGCCCCAGCTGCTGACTAAGTGGAAAAAAATAAGTCTGTTTAAAATCTCATGTCATATTTTATTGTTCCCTCTCCATCATCTTGCTTCAAAGTCAGTTCAACAGACTTGAAAAACCTACAGCTAATAAAACTACTGGGAAACAAGAGGTCTGGTTTTAGTTAAACATTTCAGTACTGTAGCTCCAGTGTCGTATTTGGATTGATGCCCCACTTAAGGGCAGGGAGCATTTTAAAAACACGTCTCCAAAAGCTACCCACTGAATTTGGTTTTTATTTCCCATGGTAGGCAAGTAGTTGCTAGACTGGGGGCAGATTTCTTTGTTGTAAAATCCACAATGTTGAAAATAGCCATTGTGAAAGATTGAAACAACCTCACGGCTCCCACACAGCCCCAGTGGAGTCTTTTCATCTTGCTGTAGGTCCATACCGCTCCTCTCTGACAGTAGTGTAAAATGTTCTTTGGATTAATTGGGTTTTATCCTGCCAAACAGTGCAACTGGGATGGGCTGGTGAGACCTGTTGGTTTCATGAGTTGATTTGCAGCTTTGCTTACCTTTCTTAGTTTTCTTAAAGATTCCTTACACAGCCCAAGTGAGCTGGATAGAAATGGGGGAAATACTGGCTTTTAAAGAGGAAGGTTTTGGAAACAGATAGTCCAGAGTGAGTATGAACTAGTTTTCAGTTCTTGGAGTACTGCATTATCTTACTTCTTTTCATGTTTTTTTACTGTTTGGAGTTTTTGCTATTTCTGTATAAAGTCTATATGGATAGTGTTGTTGACTAACCTGTCATCTGACCTAATAGAAGTTATGCAGCAGGTTTATTGTTCCCTCAGAATTTTTCACCAGATGTTGTTTTCTGGATGTGGGAAGTTGGAACTTCCGATATCCTTGTTGCAGCCTCCAGAAATATCTGCTTATGTGTTCCCCATTTTGTATTCTTCAATTGCAATGCATATTCCTTGCTGTAGTGACGAGTACTTGTTTTCACAGCAGTTACATGTGTTTTTTTCTATACCACTGCCTTTGTTTTCAGAAACATTAACTATAGTCAGACCAGAAACAGCATTCTGCAAATAAGGACACCTGAGGTTTTTTTGCCTCACTTTGACAGTGAAGCATTGATATGCCCAAGATATAGACACTCTTTCTTTGTGTGTGTGTTCTGCCTTTATGCACATTCTGTGGGTGGTTGTGGGCTTGTGCTGAGGGAAGTTCTGGAAGATGTTTGCAAATGTCAAGTACATGCCCCCTTCTATGAAGTCCTTTACTCCAGCAGGCTATTTACATAATCCCCTGAGACTAGGAACTGAGGCTGCTGTATTGATTTCTCATCACATCAATTTTGCTGTTCTGGTTAATTAAATATCCTCTAGGGGCTTACTAATTGATTGTTAATCATATTTTGTGGATGTCAAAGATGAGCTGATTTATAATTTTCCAGTGCTTGCTTTATCTCTGTGGATATTTTTCTTTTTATATCATAAAGGAACCAGGGACTGAGTTCTGGTCCTTGCTTTTTACATGCAAGAGGTGCACCCCAAATGTTTGCACCTGTTTTGTTTGCAGGAGGGATCTAGTTTTGTCTTGGGTCTCAATGGGATTTTTTTAGTACTAGTTTTAACTTGGAAGTGATGTTGAAGGAAGTTCAGAGGAGGTGTCTGTACTGGGGTAGCCAAGAGGGGCCAGGCTGACCACAGAACCCTCAGGCCATGGGAACAGAATGGGATTGCACAGCATCCCCTGGGTGTTTGCTTTTAGACTCCATAGACACAGACGGGCATTTTAAAATGGTTTGAAAATATATTTTTTAAAATTTCAAATGTTTGTGTTTGATTTTTACATTATGACTGTTGCTTTCTACTTTTGATACCTTGATTTAAACTTCCAGAGCCTTTGAGAAGGTACAAATCTTATCACAGCGATGTTTATAGTACTTCGAGTGAAAGTCCATCTGTTATTTCTTCAGAGCCAGATTTCAGGCAAGGTAAGACCTATGTTTAAAAACCAACCAACCACCAAAAATGCAAAGAAACAAAAAACCTAAAGAAAAAAGTTCAAGATGAAAACTAGACCCCAAAAGCCTTTAGTAGCACTCATGATAATTGTCCTGATACAAAGTTCTAAGATGATGAAATTACATCATTGTGTACAGATCAGCATAATGTGTAGTCTGTTCAGAAATGAGTTTGACATTTAGCACTCTGGGATAGAACTTGGTAGGAAAAGCTGGAAATAGTTAACTTTTTACTAGAAAAGCTCATTTTTTAAATAACAGACTGCAAAAAAAAAATTATGGAGTTGTTAGTGCACAGTTACAGTGAATTACCAAAGCTTTATATGGGACCTCCATGGTATAATTATATTGGTGGGTTTTACTATGTGGATTAAGTGATTTATAATTTATATGCCAAGGATTTCAGTGTAATGCAAAAGTACTACGTAGTACAGGATGTAAGATAAATTTAAGTAGTTCCTATTAAATCAATCACTTGAAAAAGCAGGAGATGATTCAAAGGATTGTTTGGAGATATATGGCAGGAAGAATCATCTTTGCAGAATCATTATAAAAATGCAGACAAATCATTTGGTGAAAATTAGGGAAGAAAACAATAGGAAGCTGGAGTACATCTGCAGTAAGTGTATTCTGTATGCACAGAATTCCAGCCCAGCCTCCATGTACTCACTGCTCTCTCATCCCTCTTTGTCATTGTCTGTCCTTGTGCTTATTGAGCCAGAAGCCTGAGGAGCAGTAACAAATATTGAGGCTCCTGTAATTTCCCTTTGCTTGCTTGCAATTTGGAACACACTGTGTTCCAGTCCAAAGTCAACAACTCCTAAGTTTGTACAGGCAGGATAGAACTGCCTTCTGCCTTCTAGTAGAAGTATATCTGGGCTCTGAACTGACCATCAAAACTATTTCTAAATCACTGTGGCTTTGGTGAGTTCTGCAAGAGCTCTCCTGCCAGCTCTGTTTGCTGAGGGTACAGTAAGAGGGGAAGTGAAGTACTGTGCAAAATCAAGCTCAAAGTGTAGCATCTCAAATGCTGCTACAGGAAGATCTCGCAGCACAAGCTGTAATTTTACAAAGAGAAATCACAGGTTAAGATATTGCCAAAAGGAAAAAGGAACCTATAGATTATAAGGAGGAGTCAGATTCCAGGGTTAATGATTAGAAGTTCAGATACTGCAGACTTAACTCTTTTTTTTTTTTCTTTTTTTTTCTTTTTTTTGTGTATGTACTGGATGCATAGCTAACTAGCTGCTCTCTTTCTGGTCTGGAATAGTTTTGCATGATGTCTCTGTTATGTGTTTGTCTCAACTAATGGCTGATAAAAAGGATGTGTTACCTTGGGAAGGTGTATATGCAACTCTGTGGCATTTTATTGTGATTTCTTTTAGGCCTTCCTTAGTATTCTTCTTCAAAGGACTATCAACTGTTTTTGTCAGGCTGAAACTTAAAGATAGCTCTGAAAACTGAAATCGATTTCATAAGGTTCATTTGTTTCATACTGTAGTGCCATTGTGCAGAACACATAAATTTGTTTCCTTCTGAGTAATCTCATATGACTGATAAATCCTTGAGTTTTAAATGGGTTTACTCTGCTTGCTTTGTTGCCCAGTCCCCTATTAATTTGTCTTTTGGTTTGCTAGTGAGAAGAAATGAAGGTTTCAAGAGAGATGATGCCAGTGGTGTGTTATCAGGTGCTGATGATATCTCCACATCAAGTCAAGCTAATTCTCAGAGAACAAGGTAAACCCTTTGAAAACAATATGTCTTGGCGTGCTTTTTCTTTATCAAAGAATGAATTCTAAATCTGCAGGTGAAGTTTTTCAGTCCCATCCCTGCTTCCGGCTAAGATTAAAAAAAAAAGGCATTGCAATACCTGAATGAAAATAGCATTTCAGAAATATATATTGCATTCTGAATTAAAAGTCTTATGATGCACTGCAATGTAGAGGTAAGTTGGGCATCCACATTCAGTTCCCATGTTTAATGGAGACTGGGTTGACCTCTATCAGGTTGTTATAACTGTCAGAATGTCAGGAGCTACATTCTGCTTGGAAATATTTAATTATTTTTAATAGTACTTTTCCAAAATAAAGTTTATGAAATTACTGATAATAACACAGATCTGTTTGTATTCTTTTCATTTAATAAGGAAATGACAGCATACTTATTTCCTTGAAATAAGTCAAAAGCCATAAATCTGGTTTGGTTATTTTGGCAAAATCTTAGTTCCATTTTTTTTGTTTAATTTTTTTAATACCTCGGCACTTATTAAGCAGGCCGATTCAGTAACAGTTTGTGCTTTTTGAAAACTTTTTGCTGTGTAGTATATTCAAATATTGCACCTGTGTGAGTTTCCTTTTTTTCAAATGTCATTCATCAATACAGCTTTAAAAAGTAGGTTCTGCTTTGAACATCACCTTAATACAGCAGAAGCATATCTTGCCATACCTGTTACATTTTGAGAATGGTTCCACTCTGAAGATTTGAAAATTTTTATTGACATTGAACTTTTTGATTTAAAAGTTTCTTCTGGTCTCTGCCAGATACCTAATCACCTTGGAATATTTTATCAAAATCATGCAGATACTTTTTGTAGCAAGGGATAAAAAATTAAGGCACACCTCTTTCTTCCCCTCATCCCATCACAGCAACAAAGCCTTCTCTTGGCAGTTTTTTGCTTTGTGTGCTGTAGACCAGGAGAAATATTGCTGCTCTAGGATATTTATATGGTTTTGGCATATGTGGGAGGAGAATCCTGCTCTATCCTGTTAAAGAAACTTGGAAGTGTGTGAAGATTGGGCCTGTGTTGGGTGATGTGACACTGCTGGTGAATGTGTCCCCCATGTTCGCTTAAAGCAAAGAGTGATGTCAGTAAAAAGGGCGTAGAGCCATGCTTTGAAAATGGAGATGAAAATAAATGTGTGTCTGCTCCTTGCACTCTATTGTGTGCCAGAAATGGATCTGGGTAATGGAGGGGCTCCAATGAGCTGCATCTCAGTGTAGGTGGGCACAGGAGGAGTTCCTTGGAGGTCATACAGCTTTTGGTTACCTGGTTTGGAGAATTGGTTTCCTTATGACCTGCGCTTTGTCTGAGAAATGCAGAGTCATCTAAAAACCTATATATTGGTATTTCTGGCAGGGAAGTAGTATTTAGGTGCATCTTAACTGAGTCCACACAGTTTCGTTGTTAGGAATATGATATCTGTGTAATGCTGTATGTGTTAGTGGTGTCCAAGCAGTCCTGGGAATCCATCCTGTCTTCACAAAATATGTGAGCCTTTATGGCAGTCTTCTAAGGGTTACTGCTTTGTATTCCATGTAACCCTGTTCTAGAACTGTACATTTTTACTTTGTGTTTTGTGCTGTCATAGCACCACACTGAAAGGGCAAATCAGATTATTGCCACTGTATGTGCAGAAACAATATATAGCTTTCTTAACTTATTTGTCCTTTTTTTCTGGGTTTTCTTGAGTTTTTTGTTTGTTTGGTTGTTGTTATTTCAGTGAAAACTGCTAAGTCAACCTTCACTCTGCTTTGCCTTGAACCCAGGAAATTGCCCATTCAGCACTGTAGTTATTCTTCCAAAAAACCTGGCAGTAATTTGTGGATGCTGATGGAGAACTTTTGTTTCTATTTACAAAGTATTTCAGAAACAGAAAGTAATATGTGGTATGTAAATGAGTCACATTGTAAATGAGTCATTGTTGTAAATGAATCGGGCCTATTATGCAAGTGAAAATGCTGAGGTGAAGCAGTGCATAGTTTCTCATGGTTTATTTCACATTATTTTATAATGTTACTCTGTTAAGACTGGTACCTTTAATGGATGTAATTTGTATATGTGTGAAATCCAGAAGGAAAATATGTTTTGCAAGCACAGCATAGACGTATCTGTTCTACTTAGCAACAGAATGAATTTTACATGTATGTAATGATACAGTATTTTTTAGTATTTTTTTTCATCTCTTACATCTTTGACCTCCACTCTGACACCACTGCACTTGCACAAAAATGTCATTTGTAGGTTACCACAATGTAGTTATTTACTGGTAGTTATTTACTGATTTTCATAGTTGTTCACCCATTTGTATAGGTGAACAAGTTTAGGTTTTTTTATTAATTAAGTACCGGACAGTACATATACCCAAGCTGAAAAATAAGCCTGCCAGCTAGTTTTACTAGCTTTTTTTTGCAGACCTACTGAGAAACAGGGCAGCAGCCACAAGCAGAATTCATTTCTGTAGTAATACTTAGATTATACTTCCATTAATAATATGAGCTGAATAAAAAACAGTATGCTCTCTCTGTCTCACTACAGCCACTCCTAAAAGCTAGGAGCTATGCTAGCTAACATTCCAATGCTAACAAGTGTCAGAGGAATTCCATCCAAGATGGTAGTTAGTTAAATGGGGAGATTACTAAGAAAATAACTTAATATTTTTATCCAGTACATTGCATGTTGCTTGTTTGAAATGTCCTGTGTTGCAACACACCATGGCTTTTATAAGTTCAGAAACCTCAGGTCTCAAAGTAAAACCGGTGATAACAAGTAGTTCCAAGGAACAGGATCTCTGAGTTTGCATGCTTTGACTGGCCATTTGATTCCAGGGTTTGGGGAAGTATATGCAACTTAATCCATTACTTAAATTCCATCAGCACTTGGGAGCATGTTTCAGTGTCTTCTTGCATTCAAGAGATACCATCTGTACTTCAGTACATATTATTTTTACTGCTCCTGTAATATATTCTTAGAGCCGATCTGTTTAATTATCCGTAGAATTATCCTGATAAAATCGAGTTGTAAATCAAATAGGATTTGGATTTGAGGGAGGTTTCTTTCAAAGAAGCAGTGAAGCTGTTCAGAGTTATCAGAAGGTGCAGCTTGTGCTGTTTGGGTGGGCTGGCCTGATGTTAAATTAGTAGAAGCCATAGACACGCAGTATTACCCTTCTCATGGTCTGTGACTGTTATTATCCTTTAAGCTTCTTGGAATGCATTCCTTGTGGCAATGGCTTGTCTCTTGTTTCCTCTCTGCTTCTTGTATTCCTTGGGTTTTTTCCTTTTTATCTTTTGTTTTCTTTTTCTTCCTTTACTATTTCTTCCTTTTTCTCTCTAGGAGCAGCAGCTGACATGGATCTCTTCCTTCTGTTGCCTTTTCCTTCCAGTAGATTTCATTTTCATACCCTTCCTACCTTACCAAAAGGCATCCATCTTTCTCAGTCTATTTCTGACCTTCCCACTACACTAATCATTAGGGAATGCCTACCTGCTTCCCTTCTTCCAACTTCATTCTCTGATCCAATACCTGCTAATTTCTTGGTAAGTACACCAGCTGAAGAGAGAATTCACTTCCCTTTTTTTTTTCAAGCGTCAGCCTTCCAGGCTGGTGCTCCCCTACCATCTGCAGGTTAATAGGCAGCTGTGAGATTCTGCTGTGCAGTCAGACACTGATGAAACTACAGAGTAGCAGCCAAGTACTTATCAGATGAAGCAGCACACAAAACATATTTCTCTGATGCTATCTGTTAGGAATGTACCTTAGATTTTTTTTTAAACTTTTTTTTTCTTTTCCAGTAATAACACTTCTATATTCAGAACTTCACAAATGAGCTCCCTTGTACATTTCAGCAATATTTTCTTAGGAGAAAAATCTCTCCTTAGTAGGAGAGATGCATTCCTTGCCTTGGAACCTAGGGACTGAATCATGTTGCTCCCCATAAAAACTGGCAGTCTGACCAAGCCAGAGTTAATTTTACTGACCCAGGATGCTGAAACATACAGATTTATGTTTGGTGGTAGTACTTATGTACTAAGACAGGAAATTTTTTAAACCCTTAGATTTTTGAGCTTCCTCCATGGACACCCTATACACACCCCAATTTTCAGAAAAAATAGTACATGTCAACAGAGATGATAAAACCAACCTAATGATAAAAACTTCTCATTGCTCCTGTTGCACGGGGCTGTATGTTTTTAAAAATGAAGATATTTTTCTGCAGTAGGTGTTTTCACAGTAGCAAGTTTTTAGATAGAGCCAGTTGCAATGTCTTTTTCAAATGTCTTTGATAATTCATAGATATTTATGTTCAGGAAATGTTTGCTTTTATTTCAGGGCCCATCCTTAGAGCTTGATCTGAAGGGTGCTTGTGGGTGTATTTAACTTAGGGTTTTGTCAGTATTCCCATATATGTCAATCCTAACAAGTTTCCTCATGGTGAAGAGCTAAGCATGTGCACGTGTTGGCATGTCTGAGGCCTCTTCTCATTTCTTTGTCCTTTTAGGTGCACGTTATTCAGTCTTTTGTAGGGAAAAAAAAAATAACAGAGAAGGGAGAGGGGGAAAATATGCTGTGAAAGCCCTGTGCAGGGGAAAGGATAATGGGATTACATTAATACATTTGTTCCATAACTAGTCTGTATCTTCCCTGAAAATCCCTTTGAGGAACTTTAGATTTGTTCTCTTCTTATATTTAACTCTTCTTATTTTAAGACTGGTTTTGTATGCTAACCAATGACACTTCAATATTAAAAGTATTGGTATTCATTAGTAATGTTGTAAAAAAGCAAGAATAAAATTTCAAATCACATCCACCAGTTTAGGATGAACAAGTGTACTGTCTTGGACAGGTACATTTTTTCTTAGTTTGTTAACAGATTTGCCACTCATCAAACATATCTTCAGGTTCTGCTAGGAAGTAGGTATATAAATGTAATGTATTCTTTAGAAGTCTACTACAAAGGGCCCTGCGTCACTCAGTGCAGGATTATTCTGTATTTATGTATATTTCTGAACCTGACTGCAGTGATACACAGGCCTCTAAATATTTTCTTTGCTTCTTCATGTTTTCATTGCTCAGTTTGGGTGGTATGCTTAACACTCAGTTTAGAATTGCCAAAAAAATGTTTTTTTTTCATTAAAGCCATCATAGTTTCCCCTCCCCATTTTTTGTTTAAGAATTGCCTCTGTATAGTTACGTTAAAAATGGGAGAACATTGCTTTTTCTTGGTTTAGGATTTCTACAGAAGGCTCAACTGTTTTTTCTTTACTTTGGGGCTTGAAGGTGTTTTTCTGTAAGCATGGGACAGCGAGAAGGGGAGTGGAAGTTGGTTTTATTTTTCTTGGATTTCTCAGTTGTTCACATTTCCTAACCACCTATTTTATTTTTCAAATAAAAAATACAGGCTTTTGTTTTTCTGAACAGGACATGAATTTCTTTCCTTATGTAAAGAGTAAGAGTGATAGGATGTTTGGGATCAATACTTGCAGAAATAAAATTGCAGATATGTTGCTGTGGTTTTTTGAAATGCTGATGCATTTTTTGTTTTTCTCATTTTTTCCTTCAGATTATAAATTTAGACTGTAATTTTGTCATTGGGGTGACTATATCAGCCAGGCCATTTGTGGGAATTAAAAAAAAAAAGGAACTATTTTCATCAAAATAAGATTATGGAAACATTAGTATGTGATATTTAGAATACTTTAGTATGTAGGATGTTATTGCATAAACATTTTTATGTAAATATGTCAAGCTGTGCTACTTCTCAGGAGAAATCAGGGAATGAGTATCAGGCCTATGCAAACAGAAAGTGTTGAAGTAATATTTACTTAGAGAAATTAGACTATTATTCCAGTTTTTTTTTCTTTAATGACATAGTTTTGAACATGGCTTTTTCACAGTCCCCACATGAACACAGAAATTAAGGTATTTTCAAAGCATTAATACTTTTCTTCTTCTTGTGCATCTACTAATTTTGCACTGATTCACTGGGTTTGTAGTGTTGAGTATTTTCTCAGACTGCAGCTGGGCCTTTATTTTCTTATGAATAAATGAGGCAGTTCTGCAGGCAGCTGCAGAAACCTGGTGTGTTTGCTTGTTTTCTGCAGTGATGGATTGCTGCACAGAGGTAATCTCCTGGCTGCTGAATAAATGTGTTTGATGTAGTATTTGATGACTGCTGTTTGTGCTCTGTGTTTTCCATTTGGGGATGTGCTTAAAGCAGCAGAATGTTTTAGGCATACCTGCTAATCTGTCATCCCCTCTGACTGTCCTACAGGCAGCATGAAGCACCTTTTGAAGGCAAACTAATAAGTCAAGAAGTGATGCTGAAGCGCCAGGAAGAAGAAATGATGCAACTGCAAGCTAGGATGGCTCTGAGGCAGTCCCGGCCTAACCTCTACCCAGGGGATGCAATTAGATCCTCAATGCTTGACATCACCAGAGACCCTCTGAGGGAAATAGCCCTGGAAACAGCCATGACACAAAGAAAACTGAGGGTAATGCCCTGAGCTCAGGTGAACTCCTGTTTTCATTGCAACAGAGCAGTGTCTTGACCGAAACTCTTATATGTGGGATTCATAAATCGGGTCCTGTAATAAACAGTCATCAGCAGATGAAATACCTGGTGTGTGGTGTTGGCCTGCTTTCACGGGGTAAAACTTCTGAGATTTTGTGGCATTAGTGGCTACAGAGCCTAAAGTGGCATCAGGAGATACTAAAACAGACAGCAAGGCTCGACAATTGCATCAATTAAGCAGTGTAGCATCCTTACAAAGGTAAGGCATAGGTTTTCACCTCTGTTCTGTGGTGTTTTCAGCCACTTCATTTGCATTTCTCTTCATGGAATGTGGATGTGCTCTGCCAGCATCAGAAGTTAAATGAACAAGTTGGGAAGGTAAAGAGAGAGAGGATTCATTTGACTCACAAGTTCACCTGAATCCCTGTGCCAATCCCCTTTCCTTTCCCAGCTGTCTTGGTATGTGGATGAAATAGAGAATTACACACAAAGACGGAGACAGAGGTGTATAGGTAAACAGAGTGCCTGATGAGTAGAATGGATGATGGCTTGATGCCCTCTGCTGCTACTTGCCATGAACTGGATATTTTTATTTTTTTTTAAGTAAGGATGGAAAATCTTGAAACAAGGGTAGGATCTTGCTGCCCTAATACAGGGTAATAATTCCTGTATCTTTCTTCAGTCCATCACATTAAGATGAGTTAGTTCATGTAGGCTTTAACTGAACAAATTGGTTCCCCTCTCTGTCCTCCAACCCTTTAGTGGTTTCTGTGAAGATGTTTTACATATAGTACAGAGTATGTAGCAGGCAATTGCCGAATTTTAGCCTTTGGTTCCTCTTTTGCATTTTCAGGGCAGGAGTTAACTGTGCCCCAGCCTGTTGCTCCAGCAACACAGTGTTCATTCAGTGTTCTTTTGTGATTTGCAGAATTTTTTCGGCCCAGAGTTTGTGAAAATGACGATTGAGCCATTCATCTCCTTGGATCTACCGAAGTCTATCTTGGTAAGAAAGGGGCTGTTCAGCCATCTGTGGCAGGGGAGGTATGTTAAACCAATAAATGTGTTTTCATCACAAGTATGAATGTTGAGAGATTTCATTTCACAAAATGCAGACTAAGAAAGGCAAGAGTGATGACACCAGGCGAAAACTGAATGTGATGCTTCTGAGTGGGCAGAAGCTGGAGCTGACCTGTGACACCAAAACAATATGTAAAGATGTCTTTGATATGGTTGTTGCCCATATTGGCTTGGTGGAGCATCACTTCTTTGGATTGGCTACTTTAAGAGGTAAGAATGACTGCTAAATTATTTCTTCTGCCCTTATTTGCTATTTCCTTTAAGAGAGATTGTGCTTGTTAAGTCATTGTTAGTCAACAGAAAACGTCGCTGTTCAGTGCCCAATTTCAGAGTTATAAATCTGGTCTTTATCCTCCATCTGGTGCATGTACTTGGTTTTCATGCTTTTACCTTTGTGCTTCTGTTTAATGTTTGTGGCAGACAATGAGTTTTTCTTCGTGGATCCTGACATAAAGCTAAGTAAAGTAGCTCCAGAAGGATGGAAAGAAGAACCAAAGAAGAAGAACAAGCCTCCTGTTAACTTCACTCTGTTTTTTCGAATAAAGTTTTTTGTGGATGATGTCAGTCTCATACAGTGAGTTTATGAAATTTTTTATAGCCCCTTAAGCCCTAAATTGATGGAAAGGAATTGTGTATTAATCAGTACTGAAGTACCAAAGGTGGTGTGTGGTTTTTTTTTCATGGTTTTGTTTTATATTCCTGTTCTAGGCACACGCTGACCTGTCACCAGTACTACCTGCAGTTGCGGAAGGACATCCTAGAAGACAGGATGCACTGTGATGATGAGACAGCCTTATTATTAGCATCCCTAGCTCTCCAAGCTGAGTATGGAGATTACCAGGCAGAGGTACATCATCAGTTTAACCTTTGATCTTGTTGAGATGGGATCTTGCTGCTTCATTAAAGACTGGACATGCTCTGCAGCTCTGCCCCAGACTGGAAGCTCAGCTGATATGCTCCTGGTATTTTTTACTGCGAGCAGGTGCTCCTAAAGTGTAACAAAGTTAGTTTCAGAATTCAGTGCAAGATCTGGGTGTTAAAGCTTTTTTTTTTCAGTGGAAGTAGAGTCAGGCTTGAATATGGAGAAACTGATATGAAATTAAGCTGTGTATCAAGGTGGAGATTGTGATTCCCTCCCCTTACTCAGAATCTTATGATCCTCTGAGTTGTAATGTGCAGTTGTTTGTAAAAATGAATGTTTGCTCTTCAGTTATGCTCATAGGGCAGTATATGGAGGTGCCATCACAAAAATGTTTTGTGTTGCAGGTGCACGGCTTGTCCTACTTCAGATTGGAACACTATGTCCCAGCAAGAGTGATGGAGAAACTGGATCTGTCCTACATCAAGGAAGAGCTGCCAAAACTGCACAGCACTTACGTGGGTGCCTCTGAAAAAGAGACAGAGTTAGAATTTCTGAAGGTAAGTGGGCAGCAGCTGACTTCCTTCATCTGTGGCTTCAGAATTTCCTTGTTGGATTATGGGTGCATGGACTTCAAGTGAAAGCATAGCAAAACAACTCAGGCTCTGAATAACACTAAAAGGAAGAAAGCTGAAAAGATTTTGTCCAAAAGACACATCCTAAAAAGCTAAAAGAAATCGTAACAGATGGGAAGTTCTCTCACTTTTTTCCAATCAGTAGTCTTAGCTCAAGCTAGCTAAAAGCAACTACTGATCCTGTGTTTGCTCTAGAGGAAGCTATGTTTATGAGGCAGCACACCCTGTATTCCCCATGTGTTTTGTGCTTTCTGTAGAGGAGAAAAAGCCCATAAATTACAGAAGAAATTGTTACAGCTAATACTGTGTGTGATACTTGGTATGAAGCAAGCCAGAAGCACTGCCAAGGAGAATTTTTTTGTGCAGGTTTTATGTAAGATGATAGGAAAGACATTATCCACAGATATATTTGGATTATTCTAAAAGGACCTATTGAGAAATCTAATTATGGTGTTTGCTCATGGGATAATAACTTGATCAAAATGAGTTCAGGGAGTCAAGGATTGCTGTTGAAACACCAAATAACCATTACACTAATTCCACAGCCACAATACAGTTCCACCAGCTCTGAGTACGTGATGGAAGAGGCACTCAGCTGACTCTGTCCATTCCAAGTCTGTTGCTTGTTTTGCAGAATTGTTCTTGTAACTTGGCCACAGACAGTAAAATAGGGACACGATCCTAAATAATCCTAATCTGGCTGGGGGTGTGGTGGGGGGAGCAGTTAGATTGCCTTGTTGGATTCATTCCATCAGTCCCTTACACCAGTACTGAAGAGACAACAGGGGTGAATAATTGGGAATGCAACGTGAGTGAAACTGTCTATGATACCTTAACATGATCACAGAATCGCAGTGTTAATTTAATTCTGCTTTTAAAAAATGAGTGAAGAATGAGTACATCTGTCTAGTACAGTTCCTTGCTAACCACTGCTTTGTGAAGTTTGATTTACTCACATGTGTTCTCTGTTTGTGCTTTCCCTACTTGATTTTAATCACCACTGGGTTCATTGGCTATAGTCTGGCAGGTCAAGAGGTTCTACCAAGTCTTAAAACTCTCAGCTGATGTGTGTCTGTCATAATAGCTCTAAACTATGAGTAAGTGGAATCACCAGACAGAGAGGATTTTTTTTTGCTAAAATCCATACGTATGCACACATGAAAACATTTATAGAGAGATATATAATATTCATATAGCGATATGAAAACTTGTAATGGCCTTAAATTCATACTCATAGAAGTTTCTTTGCATTGGTCTGTGTAGTTGTGTCAGAGGCTCACAGAATATGGGGTTCACCTTCATCACGTGCTGCCTGAGAAGAGATCCCAAACAGGAATCCTTCTGGGAGTGTGCTGCAAAGGAGTTGTCATTTTTGAAGTTCACAATGGTGTTCGTACACCTGTACTGCGCTTCCCATGGAGGGAGACAAAGAAAATATCCTTTAGTGTAAGTTGCTCTCTTTTCCTCCACATCTATATCTGTGAGTTTTTTTGCTGGTTATTTTTGCAAATTAAACTGCTGTTTTACAGCATAGTCTGACTGTGTTTTATGTGGCTGTCATATTACGGGATGGAAATAGGAGTTTCCATGTTTTAAAGGTTGTATTTTTTTCTTTAGCTTGCATGCACAAGCATAGTGAAGGAGCACTAGACTGAGAATCCTGCATTAGAGGACTGGGTACAGGTGAATGCCAGTACTCGGTTTAATTAGGAGATGCACTTATGTTGCTTTTAAGTTGTATTTCCAAGAGCAGTCAAGTTAAATGATAAAAGATAACAGGCTGACACTTGATCTAGGCAACACCAACTGACTTGAGTGGATACACCATAATCTGGTGATCAGGTGTCAGTTTTTAATGAAGCATTGAGCTCCAAATGCTTACCTTTATATAGGTATTGAATATAGCACTTCTAAATCTGTCTGATACCTTATTGAAAAGCTGCAGCCTGTTTCATCTGTGAGATGGTTTTAACTAGAATAGATAAATTCAAGTTTCAAAGTTACTAAAAAGATAAGTTCGAGATGTGCCTAAATAACTGAGAGATTTGGTGATTAGATCAGCATTTAGTTATTCTTCTCTTAAATGGCAGCATCCCTTGTGACTTCCTCAGGGGCCTTTGAAAACCCCATTCTGCAAAATGTAGTAGCTCTGGTTGTCATTACTCAGCACTAACAGTAACAGAGACGGATTAAATAATAATAAAGCACCTTCTCATCTAGCCCAGGAGTAGCTTTAAAGAGCTACTTTATAAATCTCACATTACCTTTGACTTCTAGTTTAATAGAAATCTCTCCCATCAGTACATTTTGCTTCAGGAAAGTTTGAATGCTCTATCTGTGCACAAGCAGATACAGAATTCTTTGTAGGCTAAAAGACATAATTTGTCTTCTACCTTTTTCTTTCTCCATTTTGTAGAAGAAGAAAATAACTTTGCAGAACACATCAGATGGCATCAAGCACGCCTTTCAGACTGACAATAGTAAGACTTGCCAGTACCTTCTGCATCTCTGCTCTTCCCAGCATAAGTTCCAGCTACAGATGAGAACCAGGCAGAGCAACCAAGACACTCAGGACATTGGTAAGGACTGCAATGCTGTGTTAGTTCTTATTAGCAATCTATATGTATTTTTGCAAGGAGAAGAACTGAACTGGAGCTTCAGTAATTCTGTTGAGTGCTGTGTATGTGTAGATCAACATTTGAAGGGTTTATACTATGAAGAGACTCTACTAGCTAAATGTGTTCAGATTTTGTTTAAGGAGTGGAAAAGGAGTTGTGAGAACATAGAAAAGCTGGCACACAGCAGCTCCTGGAATCTAAAAACACGTCACTAATACTTCCCTCTTTAATTAAAGGCTTTTGCGTTTTCTTTCAGAAATATCTTGGAAGTGTTTCAATAACAGGATTTTTACCTTTTGCTTAGTGTGAAAGGGGCTGGCTTGATAATGTGGAATTAATGGTGTGATCATGGGAGTGCAAGTAGAATAGGGAGCATTCCATGGCTCCATCTCTAAACTGTGGATATGTCTGTCTTTATTCCACTTAATGTTTGGTGGACCTGGTTAGGAGCAACATAGTTACTAATCTGTTGCCTTCATAATTACCATTTCCTTCCTAATTTGTGTGCACAGTAGAAAATGTAAAGGCGTTCTTTTTAGATAGCAAATATTAATTGGATAATTTAATCATTGTAAAAACCCCTCTGTATGAATTTCTTCACTGTTTGGAGCAGAGCTTACTTGGCTGGCTGGCCTTCGGCATGGTCTGGAAGCACTGTTTTGGTCAGTCTGCCTTCTCACACTTCCTTTATTCCCTGTTATCTATCTGCATTCCAATTGCTGTTAATCCAGACTTCCACTAGTGTGGCTGGGAAGAAGTTTGACCCCACTGCTGTGGATATTATGATCTCTAATTTAAATTAAAAAAAAAAAAAGGGAAAAGAAAAGAGAAGAGAAGAAGTGAGAGTGCAAAAAAGGCGTGTGGCAACTACCCAGCCTTTTTTCTGTTCTGTTGGGCTCAGCCAACTTCAGGCAAAGAAATAAGACCGAGTGACTTAAAGCCTTTGTACCATTCTCTGGTTTAGTTTGCTTATCCTGAATCGCAGAGAAAAGCAATACAGGGAAGGCTTTCTTGGCTAGGCAAACTTGGTTGCTCTTAACAGATGGAGTATGTGTTGTGCTGTGGGAGTCTGGAAAACAGTAGTTTGCTTCTGTGCAGTGCAGATCACTTGGAAATCAGAGGTCCCAGATTCTACCAATCACTTATAATCAGAAGCAATCAGCATTATGGTTAACTCCAGCACACTGATTATTAAAAGTAAAAGCAATTAAAACAAAAAAATTGGTGTTGTTATAACTTTACTAAATCTAAATCAAACCTTTAGTATGTCAGCTGGTAGTTGGAAGCACTTAGAAAAATAGTACAGAAAAGGACTTATATAACAGTAAAGAAAAGGGCATTCTGGATTCCAGAAAGGGCGTATGGAAAAAAAAAATGTAATGAGGGTTAAGTCAACCTTACAGATGATGAGTTTTGAGCACATGAGAATTTTCAGTTATGGGACTGACAGGAGGTTTGAAAAGCCTAATGCCTATATAATATAGCTAATGATGTGAAAGTATTCATCTGAAATCCATAGAAATTCTGTTTGATGTTCTCAGAGGGTAAATAGAATGTCAAGAGAAGAGATCTCAGCATATTTTATTAGGGTACTCTTCCCCATGATGGGAACATAGCAAGTGCAGGTGTCATTGATGCACTCTGTTAGAGTCAGGAAATCGGGACTTGTGGATTTCTGGTCTGTTTGGGCAAAATTATTTTTGTGTAGCTTATTTGGTCTGGTCAGGTGGCTGTGGCTAGAAGAGGTGTTTGGTGTGGATAAAGAAGTGGTAGTTGTATACTAATTCACCTAATGAAAGGACAGGAAAACATACCTTCCACAACTAAATCTTCATTATATCTATGCTCTTACAGAGGAAACTTGAGTTACTGTGGCAGTTAATTCCTGCCTGAGGTATTGGAGGCAGTAAAGTCTTTTGGAATGGCAGCACTGAGGTAGCATTTGTCAGATACACTATTTTCTAAAGGCCACAGTATTTAATATTAAACCTAATGGGTGGCGTGTACCAAAAAGCAGAATTTTCCCTTCGAGTTACAGTGCAGCTTCCTAAAGCAGCTTGTTTCCTACATGTGTGTTGGGTAAAAAAACCCCACTGGTTAACCCAAAGTCAGAAATATTTATGCATTTGAGAGCTGTTTTTCCTGAAACTTCCCTGTGGACTGACTCCAAGACATCAGTGAAGTTTATGAAGGGTTCAGGTGGCCTGACTTCCTTTAAAGTCTCTAACCAGCCAACAAGTTGCCACAGCTTATCAAGTTCCTGTGTGAGCCAAGCCACAGGAACTTAACTGCTAGCCTTAGGAGGCAGTTAGGGTAATAGAAAGGAGCTTTGCTCTGAATTAAGAGGGGTTTAGGCTAAGATGTATTATCATGAATTTGCTTTCAGCTAAGAACATCCACCCAGACAGTTCCCACGACTCAGCTGACAGTAATTTAATTACAGTCCAAGACCTGTTTCTCGCTGCTGCTTAAGGGAATCCTTGCTAATGAGTCAAAAAGTCTGGCAAGCCCCAGTCAACACTTCCTATTTTGTGCTAGGATGTTTGTGGCAGGGGAAGTCCTTAAGTGCACCTGAGTGGACTGGTGCTCTGTAACCAGGCAGAGATGCTGCCAAGCCCTCACGGCCTTGCAGCTGTACTGTAAATGTGGAGAGGCTCACGCCAAGAAACCAAAGCAGTGGATGGATGGAAGTTTGGTAGCATCTGACAGTGTGGAGATGGGGGAGCCCTATTTGCTCAAGTCCTAGAAAAGGCTTTTATGAGCAGATTAAAGGAAGTATAGTCTTTCAGGTCACTTGGCTTGAGGATATTATTTGTTTTGCAGAAAGAGATGGTGTGCCTGTGTTTAAGGCACAGCAACCTGACAGGGAATATGAGTCTTCATGCTAATAAGAGGATAAATATTCTATGGTTTTGAACTTTGGGTTAGTGTAGTGTCATGAACTCCAAATTTTGCTTCCTGAGCAAACTCCATGGTGGGTGTTTATATATCTCTGATGATGGTATATACTTCTAAGCATCTTGAGAAAATATATTTTTGTTTTGGTTGTTTAAAAAGCATGCTTTACACAAGATGGTCACACTAGCTCTTCTGAATAGCTTCAGTTGCTTGGGTTTTGTTGGTTAGTTTTGGTTTTTACTTTAAATTTCCACAGAAAGGGCTTCATTTAGGAGCCTGAACCTTCACGCAGACTCTGTCAAGGGCTTCAACATGGGCCGAGCCATCAGCACTGGCAGCCTGGCCAGCAGCACTCTGAACAGACTTGCTGTTCGACCTCTGTCTGTCCAAGCAGAGATCCTCAAGAGACTGTCGTGCTCCGAGCTCTCGCTCTTCCAGCCGCTTTCTGGCTCTGCAAGGGACAAGAACGAGAAGAGTCCGTGGGAGGAAAGACCCAGAGTTATGAGCAAGTCGTTTCATGATCTGAGTCAGAGTCACATCTCTGTTTACCCACCAAGGAAAAATGTTATTACTGCTTTGGACTCTTCCCCCAAAAAAATAGAAGATATAATGGGAAGGGTCTTCCAGCAAATGCCAAAATTTGATACTGGATCAGCGACGGGAGCATTAAAATCGAGCAAGTAAGAGTCTCTCTGACCACCCTGCAGTATCTTTGTGTACAGTCAATGTACATTTTGCATCAGTTTTGATTTATTATTCATGCCATTATTTTATTACATTGATCCTTCCCTCTCCCAACTTCCTCTTCCCTCTGTCTGGTTCCCCTTCTCTCCTTCTCCCCTTTAAGTTCAAAATCTCATGCAGGTTTAAGTAGAAGCCCTGAAAGAAAGAAAAATGAATCAGACTCATCATCCATTGAAGATACCGGTCAAGCCTATGTTGTAGGTCAGCATGCAAAAAATAATATTTTACTGTATTTACTGACTAACCTCTAAAATTGCTTTGCGTGTAATGCTTTGATATATTTATTAACTGATGGTAATATTCTGATTTGAAAGTGGGAGCAGAGTATCACATGTTAAAGCAATCCAAGCCATTATTGCAGTGAATCCAGAAAAATCCTGCTTTCATCAGCACAAGTGGACAGGGGTGTAAAGTAAAGGCTGTAGCAGGAAACAGCTTCCAGGTTGTCACTTCAGGGTGCCCTATGGTTGTATGGCTCTTTCAATAATTTGCTAGTCTTCACAGTCTGTTTGTGAAAGCTGAACTTTTTCAGTGTTTTCTGTGGAAAGGATGTAGGGAGGGTTTTTTTTGGAAGTGACTGTTTGGCATCAGCTGGGTATTGGCCAGTGCCTCTAAGTAGTAACTCCACACTTCACAGATTTTTTTCTTTATTTTTTGGGGTTTTTTTGTTCAGATATAATAAATTAGTTAAATTTTATTTTGCGATGCACTGGGTGTTTTACAAAAACACTTTTGTAGTGAGGTAAGCCAGATGCACTTACTCCATTTTCTTGGCAATGATTGGAGTGTACACAAATAGTCTTAATATCAACTAAAAGAGAGAGTTCACAATAAAAAAAACCCAAAACATTCAGAGCAGCTAAATAGACTTAAACTAACACTGGGTTATTAAACATGATTTTTTAATATCTGTGTGTTACCAGTTTCTGGTTCTAGAAGGTTCCCTGTTATAAAAATAGAAACTACAATGACTGAAATATTTGCAGCCTTAGTTGCTGGTTGGCTTTATTGTAACTACCGGACATCAGAACAAGTGGAAGATGGTCAAGTTTCTAGGGATGGGGGTCGTTATAAACAAACTTTAAAAATGCAAACACAGCAGAGTGTGACATCCCACGTCTGCCCCCAGTGCACTTGAAACCAGGACTGACTTGGGAATGATGCATTTTCGGTGCTGAGAGCATAAATGCTGAAGAGTGAGATGAGGCATGTGGGTTCTGTAGTGACTGGTTGCAGCCATTTAACCTGTGCCTTTAGTTTTACAATTAATGTGATTATGTGCTTACCCGTAATCTTCTGGGCAGCACTTCTGGTGAGGGTCTGAGCTACATGTCAGAAAGTCCTGCTGAATCACATTGCCTGTTCTGAGGGACATAGGTTTTTTACATAGTAAAACACATCAGATGAAACTTTGGGGTTGGTAGATTTGGAGAAGGTCTGCTTTCCTAAGAAGCTTGAATTATCTTTCCTCACTTACTTTCATATATTGGTACATTTATTGTTTTATCCTCTTCAAAGCAGGGCCATATTTGCTTGGCTGTGATAATTTCAAAGACGCCAATGATTTTAAATAGAAGTAGTTCAAATTGCTTGTTACTGCAGCAAAACCTTACAAGAGTCCTGTTGTGTTGGTTTATTAGGTTCAGCATATTCAGTGTCCACTAATGTTAGAAAATTTAGTTTTTGACTGAATTACATAAGAGCCATTACTTTTATCTGAAGTTAACCGTGGCCGTAAAGGCCAAACTTCTGTCCTTCCTTTAATTCATTGCCTTTACATGAGCTACCATCTGTCTGAACCTTAAACTAGAGCTAGAGTACATGAGTAATTTGGATTTGCTAATACAAAACTGGTTTTATTTTTATTCATTTTTAAAAGAAGTAGCTTGATATTGTGAACGAACTCATGTAAACTGTGTAAAGTCTGAAATAATTCTTGGTAACTTTCGTATTTAAAAAAAAAAATTGATAATAGTGTCTGATACTTCCATGCATGTCACAGGTGTTAGCATGAATACTTCAGAAAATCTTCTGTCATCAGCACCATTAAAAGAGAGTGGTAAGTTGATAAGTAATTAATTCAGACAGTTTGTCACTTGCAAATGCTTCACTGTTCCACCTGTCCTGTGTCTTTGGTCTTCTTAAGTGCCCCTGCCAGTTAGCTAGATAGGACTTTTTCCTAAATGCAACTTGTTGTATTTATTTGGGATTGCTTCCTGGTGGAGGTTTAGACATCTAGGTAATATTTTTC
Source organism: Bombycilla garrulus (assembly GCA_013400315.1). Lineage (NCBI taxonomy): Eukaryota > Metazoa > Chordata > Aves > Passeriformes > Bombycillidae > Bombycilla > Bombycilla garrulus. Next base: position 634,912 of record VXBU01018903.1, on the reverse strand, counting down.
AAATATGAATAGTGTCTGTTTAGTTTGGGACTTGAAGGGTGCTCTTATCTACCAGATCACGCTCTTGAAAGCTCATTTCCCTTACTTAGGAGGTTACTGGTTCTGTGTTTCCTTTTTAGTTCTTTCACTCTTTAGGCTTGATGTGGCTTTGTGGGAGAAAAAACTCCTTTTCTGTGTGATATGCAGTCTGCTGCACTCTCCTGCATCATTTGCTCTCTCCTTGTACCAGTGTGTGGAGCACATTAGGTTTCCACAGCTTTGGATTTCCTCTTCCGCTTAGGGCAAAAGTATCCCAGGCACTCCTGGACCAAATGAATGTCTTTTGTTGGAAGCAAGTCCATGAGTACAGACTTGGAGTATGTTGGTGTTTCCTGAGGTTTTCAGGAGATTTGGCTTGTTTATTTGTTTGTGTTTTGTTTTGTTTGTTTGTGGGGTGGTTTTTTTTTTTGGTCTTCTTTTTGTTTTGTTTTGGTTTTTTGTTTGTTTGTTTGTTTGTGGTGTTTGTTTGTAGGGGTTTTTTTTTGGTGTTTCTTTTTTTCTTCACCAAATTATTCTCCTTGGACCTCTTAAGTGCCTGGGTTTACTTCAGCCTGATGAGAAGCCTCAAGAGTCAGATTTCTATTGTGAGGGTGCTCAAACTTTAGAAGAGGCAGAATCAGCAGCCTGTGGAGTTGCAAATGAGGAAGTAAACTTAAGCAAGAGAAGTTTTAGTGGATGTTTCTAATTTTGGTTGGTTTTTAATGAAGAGACATCATTAAGAGAACTCATTGAGTAACCTTTCAATAATTTTATGTAATGACCCTCAGTTTCAATTTTACCTCATTTCTGCTCATGTGTTTGCATTCTCCCTACCTATGAGCAGAGCACATAAACACAGATCTAAATCTTTTCCTGAACTGAGACTAATGAAGTTGAAGAATTCTAGGGCTCAATAATGTTGTCCCTCCATGAGATTGTGGAAGAGTAAAAGAGTAAAAGGAAGAGTAAAAGATTTTTAACTGCTGAAGATGGAAATCAGTTAGAAGGGTTGTGGAGTTTTTTTTCTGTCTTTGACCATAGCTTAGAAGATGAAAGCTGGACCCACTAGATCAAAACAGTTTTTCAAGTTATCAGAGAAATAATATTTTTAATGGAAAAGGACTTTAAAGTAAACCTGAAGGGAAGTGTTGAGATAGTGTCTGATTATGAAATGTTGGCTTTACAGTTGACTCTCTTCAAACAACACAGAGCAGAGTTGCCACACCAGAGAGAGAGATCACTTTGGTGAACTTGAAAAAAGATGAAAAGTTTGGCTTAGGTAAGTGGCTTTGAAATTGCTGTTGACATGTATTTCTAGAAGCCAAAAACTGAATAAAGTTTCCTGGTCTGTATTTAAGCATTTATTGTAGAACTGAGTAAAGCAGTGCAGGCAGTAGCTGCATTTTGAAGGCAATTAAAATGCACTTTCTGTGATGTTAAGCAAGTCTGTGTGTCAGTTTTTCCATATTGTAAATGTAGGATAACATTTATATTGTGAACTAGTCATCCTAGAAGTTGCCTTCAAAGTTTATCTCTGTGCTCAGTATAGAATTTTGTCTCTGTGGAACCTCGCAGCTTTGAGCTGTGACAAATGCTTTAAATGAATGGTTGTTGTTTGGTTGGGTTTTTTTTAAATACTCAATAAAAGCATTATGTGCTAATTGTGGAGTGTTTTCCTGACTCCTGTGATGTCAGATGGAGCACTGATTTGATGTTTAAGGAACCTGGGAGATGAGATATTTTTATTACATTCCTTCTTCTACCACTGAGTTTTTTTCATAAACCCATATAATTTTTCCCTGTATGAATAATGAAAAATTTGATGTCAGTGTTGTGCTTTAGGAAGATAATCTAAAGTGTCCTTAAGGATATTGTTCTGTTATTCAAAATTAGACTGTAGTGTAAATTTGAGAGGGGAAAAAAGCCTACAAGACAGTAATACTTAGTGTTTACCCTGCACAGTGTAATGCACAAGTTGAGCAAAAAGGAAAACAAATCAAAGAAGTATAATATTTCTCCTCTTTCTTCCCCATGCAATTTATGGCACTTTGCTGTTTTAGCTAGTTTTAACTAGACTAGAGAAGACCTACTAACTTCTTTTTTTTTAATATTTTTTTTCCCCCTCTGCGACATTTGTCCCCGGTTTACATGGTAGAATGAGCGGGAATAGATTAGAAGCCTCGAAATAAAACAGGGAGATCGAAAACTCAGAGTTTAAGACCAGGGTCAAACTTCTGTGTGAAACATCAAACAATGGAGACAACCAGAAATTTTTATGTGACAGAAAACAAATTTTATCTGCTTAGCAAATGAACATTTCATGTTACTTGTTTATGTGTTTCTCTTGCCAGAATTGTCTTCAGTAGCCTTTGCTGGAGTGTCCTGAACCCACAGACGGACAAAGTCTGAACCAATTGCTTAAAACAAGAGTATTAATCAAGCTTAATCAAAAAGCTTTGCTGTTTGTTTCCATGCAGATTTAAATTTGAGGTGTCTGGCATTTTTTACTTTACATTTATTAGAATGACTAAGTTTTTGTTGGTTCTAAAATATGGACTTGTGTTAGGTTACACGGTGATCACTGACATTTTTGCCTTCTTTGGGCCTTTTTCTTGTAGGCTTTCAAATAGTCGGTGGAGAGAAGACAGGGAAACTTGATCTGGGAATTTTTATTCATTCAGTTATTCCTGGAGGGCCAGCTGATTTAGAAGGAACTCTAAAACCAGGTGAATAGCTTAAAATTCCATCTGTGGCTCTGGGTATCCCAGTTCCTTACAGTGGTGACCTTCAGTTACCTTGCAGATAATTTCTGAGAACTAGTGATACTTCTTTGTTAAACTATACAAAAACAACATTCATACAGTTCAATGTAGAAATGATAAAGCTTGAAGTAGCAGAAAATTGAAGTTGCATATAAAGATAAGGGCTTTATTTTCCATTGTCCGTCTTGCAGATGCATTGTAATTTTAAGTTTTTAAAACCCAGTTTCCCTATTTTAATTTTTGAAAAAAGTGAAATGGAGCCATATACTATGACCATAACTGTAGTGGGGGAGGAGGAGAAAAATGTATTTTTTTTTCCTTCTCATTTTAGTCTATGTTTTGAACTGAACTGTATATTGCTCATTTAACTTCTGATTTCTGCCTTTTTTTTTTAACAGCAAAACAGAAGGTAGAAATCATAATATGTAAAGATCTGGCACGTTTAAAAAGAGGAAATATCACTAGTAATTGTGGTCTGGTTTGGGGTTTGGCTTTTTTTTTTTTAATTATTAGGGTTCCCTATTCCAGCATCACTTGAGGTTTAATAATTTTTAATCCATGCATTGTCTGCAGGTTGTCAGACCTGTATTCCAGATTGTCACTGATGGGTAAAAATGTAGGTGGTAGACTATATCTGAACAACCCCTTTTGTGCAGGACACCGCCTCATATCCATAAACAGCACGAGTTTGGAAGGTGTCAGCCACCACGCAGCACTGGAAATCCTGGAGAACGCTCCTGAGGATGTGACGCTTGTCATCTCCCAGCCCAAGGACAGGCTGTCCAAAGGTAGGATCTCCAGTCTCTCCTGTAGCAATCCCAGCTAGCTTGGCTTTGGACTTGTGTTCAGGGGCAGAACGAGGAGGAGTGTTGGGGTAGCCTTTGGTGGGGGCACACCGGGTACAGTGTGATCAGAGAGTTTTCTGCACAATATCCCAGCAGGTAAAACCTCGCTGGGTTGTAAGCTGAGAAAAGGATGTCTTGCTGCAGATAAGGTGCTGCCGGCTGCTGATGGCTGTCTTGTCTCCTGGTTTTCAGCATCGACTAACACTGCTCATATCAGTAATGGAGCCAGGGGTTACTTGAGGAGGCCCTCTTCAGTGCAGGACAACGAGGCAGAGTCCTCCTCAGAAGAGCACAGCCGGTGCCGTGCTCACCAGAGGCCTGTTTCGGGGAGCCTCTCGGGGCTGTCGGGAGGCAAGCGGGACGGAAGCGTGAGCTCCCAGGACTCCAGGACCGAGAGCGCCAGCCTGTCCCAGAGCCAGCCAGCCGGCTTCTTTGGCAAGCGTTCCAGTGGGAGAGCCCAGCAGGATGCTCAGCATTATAGCGAGTCCCAGGCTGGGGGCTCCAAAGCCATCGAGAAGAGAAGATCCTCGTCGGACAGTACTCGAGCAAAAAGCAAAAGGCCCGGGGTAGCGGAGCCTGTGGAATATTCTGATCGAGGGGATTCTGACATGGATGAAGCGACTTACTCTGGCAGTCAGGAGCAGCAGCCAGCTAAAAAGGCATAGTGGATTTCATATGAATATTTCCCATCAGTGTGATAGTGATATTGAAATAGATGTTCTCTGGGTGTCAGGATGTGAGGGAAGAGCAGCCTGGCCTAGCCTGCAGCTAGTGCTAGGAGCTGATTTCTAATAGCATGGTGATTTTATTCAAAATGAATGGAGAGAAATCACTTCTGTAACTTGAAACAGCTTTCCAGCTTCCAATGTCACAAGATGTGTCTTACTAGAGCCAGGCTGTGCTTTGGGATGAAGCTATAGTACACTTGCTGAGGCTGTAGGAAGCCTCCTTTCAATTCTGTGTGTTTGTCCAATATGTTCATAATCTAGTGACCACTCCTAGAGGTAAGTTTATTCACTTGGCAGATAAATGAAGTTTTTCCTAGAGGAAAGTAGGAGTGATACGTGCAGAGGGGGTAGCAGCAGAACTCATTGTTTTCTGGGATTGATCTAATCCTTGAAAAACTGCTCTTGTGCATTAAAATTCAGCAGTGAGTCATGCTCTTGAGCAGACACAGCTTGCTGCTTCACCTTTCCAAAAGGGCACAATCACAAGTACTACAAATTTATTTCCAACTTGCAGTGATTCCTCTGTTCAGCTGATGTTCAGATTGTTCAATTAAATTGTGGCAGCTCCTGCTGATTAATCCAACAGACTCTAGGCTGCTGTAATGCTGGTACTATTCAGCATTAGTACTGCAGTTTCAGTGCTCTGTAACCAGCTCACTTGGACAGTAGACTTGGCTGCTAAAGGCCAAGCATATTTCTGTGCTGAACCTGATCAATAACAGGAATGGAAAAATTGAAACAGTGAGCCTTCAGCCTTACTAATTTTCCAGGTGGACTCCTTCTGGCTGTGTCTGACTCAAAACCCCACCCTTTAGGGTTTCAGCTGTAAACATCTGTTCTAAAGGCAAATCATTGTCTTTTTGTTTTGTTTGTTTCTTTTTCTTTCTCTCTCTTTTTTTTTTTTTTTTTGTAAATAAAGGATTCTTCCTCATCAAACACAGCAAACAAAGCGAATTCTAAAAGGATTTCTGCAATGCTTCTTAAACCTGGAGATATCTTTGAGGTTGAACTAGCAAAAAAAGATAACGGCTTGGGAATAAGTGTCACGGTACTGTTTGACAAGGTTTTTAGATGTTTTCTCTTTTTCTCTACTCCCAGCAACCCATTAAATTGCTAATTACAAGGAAGCAAAATATTTTCTGGAATCACTTTAATTATGTAGATTTATGGATGTGTGATTAATCTTACCAAAGCTGAAAAGTAATACTATTAATTTATATTAATTTTCTTGTCATCTGCCCTTTAAGTAATTCTTGTTTTATGTTTTATGGTGAAGCCCAAAGTCCTAATAGACTCTTATCACAGATGCTGCTTTGTGAGTACAAAAGGCAAGATGGTCTTTGTCCTTTGCTACCTAATCTTGTGCCAAATTTGCAGGGCAGAAAGTGAGACCCTCCCAGACTGGCACAGCAGGCAGTGGAAGCGGTAGTGTTATTTAAGAGTATCTGTGCATGCTCAGTCACATTCACCATGTTCAGTGTTCTCCCTCTGCTGGAGAAAAGGCAGAAAGTAAAAAACTACTTAAACCCAAATGAGATCTGGCTGACACTGCTTTCTTGCAATATGAGGCCAAAATATATTTTTTAAGACTGATTTCTCTTCAGGCTATAGATTTTGATGGTATTTTTATATTTAGGGCCTGTCATACTGCAGAATTGCACTTCAGGGAAGAAGAGAATAATTTGCAACTGAGATGCACACATTTTCCACTGTATCTGTTCTTGTATTAAAAAATACATTTTTATGTATTTTAATATTCAGCTATTTTTGGTGAGGAACGATTTGCAAGCCTACCACAGTTTCCATATATATGGCTAGGATTGTAAGAGAAGCAGAAGGAAATTCTGTTGTTTTGGCATCCCAGTCTATTCAAAGTCATATTCCATTGCTTGTGACAGTTGGAGGAACAAGGGTTGAGCAGGAGCTGGTTAGTGAGTAGCACCAGACCTGCTGTATGCATGCACTGGCTTTGTAGCCATGTTAGAAGATGCCAGCCAACGCAGAGATTTCCCTTAAGGGGTGACCAGGTGGTGTCTTCACTGCCTTTGCTTTTCCATTCTGCCCCTGCATTGTTTTTGTGTACAGTGGTGATGATGAGAGGTGTGCAGCCACCTGTGGGTTAAGTTTTCACTCGTAACACTGGCTGCTTTGGGAGTGAACATTAACACACTGTTGGTCTTCCTCTTCCCTCCAAGTCTGTGGAGCACAGTGAGCCAGAATCACACAATGGTTTAGGATGGAAGGGACATTTAAAGATCATCTAGTCCTACCCCCACTGCAATCCATCAGAAAGGCCAAGACCCTCCAAAAACAATGTCAGTTCAGCTTGAGCAGCTTAGACCTTCAAACTTGTCTGAGCTGAGAGAAAGCAGCGCTCCTGAATTTCCTGTTACATCAGAGAAGTTGTGTTGGAGTAGGACACTGCATGGTTGTGCATCTCCTGCTGTGGCATGCTATGCTCTTGCACATCTCTGAGCTTTAGTGTGCATGCAAGCATGTAAAGTCCAACAAAATGCAGACATGCTTCTGCTGAAGGATATTTATTTGTGTTTTGTACATTTGCTTTGTCATGCATTGTGTTTTTTCAGTCTTTCCACCCCAACTTCATTCGTGGCAATTGCATGACTGCACGGAACGTGCTTGATATAACATTTTGGTTTTGATAGTTTCTCTGGTTTTTCTACATGCCAGTAGCCCAAATGCTTCCTAAGAACAGTTTTCCTTGTGTGACACTGTGTTTTATTGCTAAGTATTCCAACTGCAGAAAGACTAACAATCTTATTTTTGTTTTCTGTTTAGGGTGGTGTAAATACTAGCATAAGGCATGGTGGTATTTATGTGAAGGCGATTATTCCCAAGGGAGCAGCTGAAGCAGATGGCAGAATAGAAAAAGGTAGGATTTCCATTCTTTCAGCGGGGACTCTTAATGTGAAAAAAGGGCAGAGGACTGTCTGTCGGGGACTTGACCATACCCTGTGGCCTGGAAACCAACACACTGATTGCTTCCTGTCCTTGGACCTTTTTCACTGGGAAGAAGAGCAGTTTTTTCCAAGCTATTGCAGTTGTCATTTTAAATATTGCCTTGATAGCTAATTCTACATGTTAAGATTAAAAAACTAATGTAGAACAACTGCAGAACCAGCAATGCTGAGGCTGTGGAGGGGAGGAATAGGAGATAGCCTGCAGGATTTTTGTTCTCTAAAGCAGCCTATGTTGTTAATGGAGAATGCTTCTCTGTTCCAGGCACAGAGAGAGAGGGCTTTGTGTTATTTGTGGCCTTCTTGCTTGGCACGCCTGGCAACTCAGTTCAGAAAATGCTGTAATTGTTATGGCTCTTCTTGTTAGTAAGCCAGGCCACATTCTTCACTGAAGTGAGCATTCCCACTGTGGAGTAAGATTTGTTTTAAATAAAGAGTCTGAGCTTCCTGGCAGGCTGTCACTCGGATGGTTAACACTAGTTTTGGCATGGGATTGTCCCACAGAATCATTAGATTGGAAAAGACCTTTGATTTGAATCATATAGTTTATTTGCTGTTCTCTTCTTGACCCAGAACACAGAGGGGAGGGAGAATTTCCTTAAATAACTGTCCCTGAGAGCTCAGACATGAAGGTTTCTGTGCATCAGAGATGTTTTATAGGTGATGCTCTGCTGACTTTTTCTTAAATTATTGATGTAGGTGACCGCGTGCTCTCTGTCAATGGGATTAGTTTGGAAGGAGCTACCCATAAGCAAGCTGTTGAAACACTGAGAAACACAGGCCAGGTGAGTGGCTGCTGGTTCTACTCCTGTCTGTGGTAAACCGGTTCTCTAGGGGTGAAAAGAGGTCAAAGAACCTCAAGACTGGAATTCTCCCAGTGTTCTTGTGGTTACTTTAGGTTTGCTTTCTTAGACTCCTTGGCTTCCTGACACACCTGAAAGTAGCCAGTGAGTGTATACATTCAGAACTGCTGAGCACTACTATTTGTGTTCACATTATAAAATGTTTTTAACTTAATCCCCGTAGAAATGTGCAGGTGACACTGTCTTTGGCACCTCTTAACACCCTCACAACTTCATAGGAAGAAAACCCTTTCTTACTCTATTAGCAAGTATCTTGCAAGTCCATTCATTTATTTTAGAGGTTGTAGTTTAATAGCCCTTAAAAAACAAGGAATAATTGGAGGATATTTCTGGGGAGGGGAGTGTCTATGACACTTGCTGCTATAAAAGTTTGGACCCTGAGAAGTTAGAAGGAAGCACACACTCTAGACTGTGCTATCTCTGTGAGTGTTGCCAGTTAACTGGAGAATGTTGCTTCTCTTTAGGTGGTGCACCTGCTGTTGGAAAAAGGTCAGCTTTCAGGGGCCAAGGCACATGCTCCAGTGACACCACAGTGCACGCTCCCAAATCAGGTGGGGCAGTGTGAGCCACAGGAGAAGCCAGTGACAGAATCTTCAAATGCCAAGGATTACGGCTTTGTCACTGCAGGTCAGGTCACACAGCGCAATTTGTCTTAACTGTCAAAGCATCCTGTTGTTTCATAATATTTTCTTGACTTCTTAGGATGGGAATGGAGTGGGTAAGAATCTATACTAAGCCCTTGCACATAATGCAGTCTCTTTCTTTTTTGTGCAGTTGTGTTTCTTTTTAAGACTTCCTTTCTCATCTTGGTTACTTTGTTTAACTACTGCTCACTGTTCATTCTCTCACTGTTTCATGTTGTTTCCCAGTTTCACCAGCCATAGATGCCAGGGTTGGAGTAAAGGGGGTGCTGCTGTATCTGCTGCTGCTAAGGGGTGCCAAGGGGAATTTTGATGTATATATGTAAATGAGTGCTTCTGTGGGTCCTGCAGTTCCTGTCTTAGAAGAGAGAAGACATCAAGAGCTAGGTGAAGAGAGAAGGATTTGTGCCTCTGACTAGAGGTTGATATAATTCAGCATCTCTTGCTGGTGACTTGTGCAAGTGAAGGGAAGCCTACACAGATGGCAGAACTCCTGCAGATACCTTTGGGTCTTCTTGCATGGGATCTGTCCTGTCTGCCAGGAGCTCCAGTTGCTGTTCTCACTAATGCCTTCTCAGTGGCTGGAAAGGTTGTATTACTCTATGCTTTAAAAGGTTCTTTAATACACTTCCTGGGGAATAGTCCTTTGGAGCCAACTCTGCCTTTCTGCACGTTGATGTTGTCAGGCCAAGCAAGCAGACTGAGAAGTTCGTGATCTGCTTTTTGTCCTCTTTAACCTGGAGGGATCTCTTGTGAAAAACCGGTGTGAGGGGGAGATTGCACATTGTCATGTCTGGAATAAGAGCTCTAGGCACTCTTTCCATGGCTGTGTGCTATAGGAAATAATAAGTTAATGTTTCTTTTACAGAGAACACGTTTGAGGTAAAACTCTTGAAGAACAGCTCAGGCCTCGGGTTCAGCTTCTGCCGTGAAGATAACCTGACCCCAGAGCAGCTGGGATCAACCATTGTGAGGGTGAAGAAGCTCTTCCCTGGGCAGCCAGCTGCAGAGAGTGGGCAAATAGAGATCGGGGACGTCATTTTGAAGGTGAACGGGGCATCGCTGAAGGGTTTGTCCCAGCAGGTTTGTACCCATAATAGTGAAACTCTAACTGTGGTAGCCCTGCAAGTCTGCATCTGACAGTGAATCCCTCTGTGGCCATAGGAGGTCATCTCTGCTCTGAGGGGAACGTCTCCAGAAGTCTCTCTCCTCCTTTGTCGGCCGCCACCCGGAATACTACCAGACATTGATCCTTCATTGCTGGTAAGGTGTCTGGCATGGGATTTTTTTTTAACTTTTTTTTCTGTTTAAGGTTCATTTATTCAATCTGGTGGCTGAGTGAGTTAGTTAAATGCAAGATACCAATGGAATAGTGGGGAGAGTGCTTACAGAAATGTGGTTCTTGGAATGAATCTCTAAGGAGTGCACTGTTTTGTGTGAATGTTAAAGGAATGCATGGCTTCAAAAGCTTTTTTCCTCCATTTTGTGACCTAAGACATGAGAAATAGGTTTAATACAGTGTTTCTGGGGCAGAGATTTCTTTGCAGCACGATGTTTTGAAGTTGATATCAGATAGAGATGGGATATTTCTGTGAAGGATATTGTACAAAACACTAATTTGGTGTTGATGTATGTAAAAACAGGGAAAAAGTTGTTATATATAACCTCCTGGAAATTAGAGGTGTCCCAAGGAATATTTTCGAAATGCTCCAGTAAATATGTTGAAAGAACAGAAGGCCATTTTAGGATACTTGAAGAAGTGGAAATGAAGTGTGTTTCAGCAAAAGAGAGTGTAGAGGACAAATTGCCTGAAAATTAGAATTTCCATAATACAGGAAAGTGTAAAACTAATGGAGCCAGGTCTTCAATTTAAGTTTCCCAAGGAATTCATCACAGCACTAAGCCTGCCGGAGTTGAAGAAGTATTTGGGCTAGGCAATCAGGCACAAGGTGTGTTTCCTGAGGCTGTCCTGTACAGGGCCAGGAATTGGACTTGGATGATCCTTGTGGGTCTCTTCCATCTCAGGATACCCTGATTCTGTGATTCTAAGTTACTTTAACATTATTTTCAAGCAATAAAATCATTTAAGTCTGACAAGAGAAGTTTCGATGTACAAATACAAATTTAAGTGAAGTTAGGATTGGAGCGAAAGATATGCAACTGAGCAAACTAGTAATACAAATAACTACTCCTGTAATAGACCTGTTAGTAATGTGAAATAACAGGAACTTTAATAAACTTTGTAGGACTTTAACAGGAACTGTGATAAAACAGTGCCTAAATTAAAAGAAGAGGAAAATCAAAAATTTTCTTTACATTATCACAGATTGATGTGTTCATGTACAAGAGAATCTGTCCATGAAAGCATAAATGAAGCTTTTAAACCTTTTCTGTCTGCTGGCTGACATAATTCTTGGGAATATGTGACAACTGGCAAAATTGTTATTCATTCTTGTGGGAGTTAGTAACTTGGTTGACAGTCACCATTTGGCATAAATTATCTTAGTTTTTGTAGTCTGTTATTGTTGCTTTTTGGTTGGCAGCTTCTCTGTTTCCTCTGAGAGATTGGTTTGACTTCAGTTAGCTCTGTGAGCCTCAGCTTCTGCTTTGAAGGGATTTCATGGTAGTTGCATAGAAGACTGCTGGGCACAGTTTAAAAGACTCTGTCTGTAGGCTTTCTGAAGCTAAAGTATTTTTGTTTTCCTTAGATGAATTTAAAGGTTTTTCGCAGTATGAGTTTCAAAGTTTTGCACACTTTTTCTTGGCCAAGTTGCACTGAACTTTTTGATTCTGTTTTATGACATGTTTCTATAGTTCAGTCAGTAGCCACTGACTCCTTGTTTTTGGTCATTTAATGCAGTCTTTGAAAGTTCCTTTTGTCATCAGAACTGGATTATGATGAATTAAATGTTTTTGCTCTTGTAGACCCCCATCCATTCACCGCAACAAGTTTTTCCAGAGGTTAGCAGAGAAGTTTCTGGTCCATCAAATGGAGAACAAGGTGACAGCTCAGATGAAAATGAAACTACTGATCTGAGCAAGAAAATGCTAAAATCTCCCTCCAGAAGAGACAGCTACAGTGACAGCAGCAGAAGTGGTGACGAGGAGGTGATGGAGTCAGCAGCACAGGTGGGCCGTGGCTGGAGCTCTGTGCTGTACCACAGCTCAGGTGAAGCTGAGGCACGGGCACAGAGCCAGTATGAGACACACCCTGGTCAGAGGGACGCTGTTCGCACCATCCTGTATCCTGATCAGGAGGCTCCCTGCAAGGCAGAGCTGGAGGACAGGTATGCTGCTGATAATGATCCTCATCATCCTGCAGAAATGTTTGGAAGAGTAGTTCATTTGATCTATTTGTAGAAATACTTCTTTTGGTTTGCTTTCTAGATCTGCATAAAATCAACCTTGCTTCATATATTAATTAATCAGTGACAGCCACACTGTACTTACTCCTGTTTTTCTCTTTTTTCTGGTTTACCTGTAGTGATGTGCCTTTGGATTTGCCAGTGATCCCAACCTGTAGAACTGTGCCTGATGTTACCACGTTAATAAATGACTATTATGCTACGCCTGTCTCTGAGCTGACTTCACACCTGGGAGAACTAGATTCATTACTCACCCAGCTGGAAAAAAATACTGAAGAATATGAGCCAGTAATACATTATTTCTGTCTTTCAGGAGCATAAATGTCCTGTTGGGGTTGTTTTAGCCATGATTTTGAGAGTGGATAGAAATGAGGCACATTAATTTATAAATGGGATAGTTGTAGGTTATACTTGCACTAATCTGGGTGTGTGCCTTATAAATGGCACACACATTGCTATTTGTTATCAATTAATGGCAGCTGCTTATACCAATGTCTGCAGGCATTTTCTGTGTGGCCTCTTGAAGAGCTGATACATTTCCCTCTGTGTATGTGGAGGCATCCATGTGTACATAGATGGATGTGTATGTCCATTGCTTGGGTCATTTCATCTTGGAAACCTTGGCATTAAATATTTACCTACCTTTCAACCATGTATTCAGAGGAAGCTTAAATGGCAGATATCTTGCTTCTGCTCTTTTAGCTTTAGGTGGTTGTTCAGAGATCAGAGAATAAATTGAGGCATGAAGGGCATCAGGAGACCTTGTTCTTTGCTGCATTTATAACTATGAATCCCAAAGACTTCCTGCTCTGCTGCAAGATGGAGCCTATTTTTGGAGGCTCTCCTGAGAAAGCTTCTTGACACCACAGAAATGTCTTGTATGTCAGAAGGGATTTCCATATTGTCACATAATCTGTTCAAAGATTGAAAAAAATTAAAATGTAATCTTGATATGTCCCAGTTGTGAGGGTCTTCCAGGTTATAAAGCTGTTCTAACCAATACTCCATTTGGACAAGCAACTTTATTTTTCCTATTCCTTCAGAAGTTTTTCTCTATACTTCTTGGTGCTCTGTGATTTTTTTTTTTAATGCAAATGAGGCAGATCCATATCTTTCAAATCAAAATTAATGCAAATTAAAATGGCAAAGCACGTGCCTGTGTTCAGTTTCAAGATAAGTTCTATGATATTGTGTCTCACTGTAGGAAAATACATTCACTTATTTTGTTCCGAATAATTATGGGTGTGTTGTGGTATTTAAAAATACAGAGCCTTCCTTATATATGGCAGCTAGATAAGGGTAAAATAAGGTGTGAGTTTTGATGTGTGCCTTCAAATTTTTGTTTAATTCATAGAGTTTTGGCGCCCCATGTTATTTCCATGCAAAACATTATTTGGTTTTGTCTGAACTCATTTGAGATGCTTATTTGAAGCAGCTAAGCTGAGCCTGATAAGCAATATGTCTTGTTCAAGGCTTGTGTCCCACTTAAATCAGTAGGCAAATCAGTCGTCTGCTTCCAGCTGTCTTAAATTCAGTAAAATGTTTGTATTTCTTCTGACTGCCTGTGTTGTAAAGTGCTGTTTCGTCCCCCTAGGAAGTGGAGCTCCGAGTGACTCTGACAAAGTCAGAAAAGGGCAGTCTGGGTTTTACAGTGACCAAAGGTAATGATGGTCTTGGCTGCTACATTCATGACATTGTTCAGGATCCTGCCAAGAGCGATGGGAGACTACGGCCTGGAGACCGACTCATAAAAGTGAGAGAATTCATGTTTTCATATACAGGGGTTGCACGAAATTTTTTTCTGTCCAAAAAAATAAGTGAGCAGTGTTGTGGGCCAAGTCAAATGTGGTAAAAGGACAAAGGCACGCACCTTCTGAGAGGCGTGACTCATAGCACTTGAGAGCAGCACTAAATGCTTCCTTCCTCAGTACTGCTGTCCTACCTGGCACCTAACAAGGACACCTGTGTTGCTGTCATTGTTGCAGGTTAATGACATCGATGTCACTAACATGAGCCATACTGACGCAGTCAGCTTTCTCCGAGCTGCCCCAAGGACTGTCAGATTGGTGCTAGGGCGTGTTCTGGAGTTACCAAAGATGCCAGTGTTGCCTCATTTGCTGCCTGACATTACACTGATGTGCCATAAGGAGGAGCTAGGTAACATGGAATCAATCTGCTTTTTGCCCTGAAGAAAAATCTTCTCCTTCTGTTACAAAGAAACCTCGATTTTTACTGTTTTGCTCTTCTTTCCCTGTGAAGGTTTGTCTTTATCAGGAGGCCACGACAGCCTTTATCAAGTTGTGTATATTAGTGGCATTCTCCCCAAATCGGTTGCTGCCAGAGAGGAGAGTCTCCATGTACTAGATATTATCCATTACATTAATGGAGTAAGCACACAAGGAATGACTCTGAAAGAAGCCAAAAGAATGCTGGAAACATGCCTTCCAACAGTGGTACTCAAAGCAACCAGGTGTGTTCTAAAAGCAAATCCTTCCCTGTACTTTCTGTTTTTCTTGCATGATTCTATGAGTATATGATTAAAACCTGTTCCTGGTATGACAGGAAATTCACCACATGTTACTGAGGACTCACTTCACAGAAAGGGTCTGTAAATTGACAGCTTTTGTGCTGCAGTGGGGCACAAGGGTTATGTGGCACTTACTGTGCTTTGTGCTCCTTGGGAACACAAGGCTGTGTCCAGCTATGAACTAAAAGTGTTCAAACAGACCCCATACAATCCAGGAGGAGTTAGCCAGAGACCTGCTGTGGCACTTGAACACTCACAGGTCGTGAGGACGGATGAGATTCATCCAAGGCTATGGAAGGAGCTGGCAGGAGAGCTCACCAAGCCACTCACCATCATTTTGTCATCACTCCTGGCTCACTGGGAAGATGCCAGGTGACTGCAGGTTGACCAGTGTGACATACATCTGCAAGAAGGGCTGGAAGGAGGATCCAGGGAACTACAGGCCTGTCAGCCTGTCCTTGGTGCCAGGGAAGGTTACGGAACAGATCACGTTGAGTGTGACCACACAGCATGCACAGGACAATGAGTTCAGGAAAGGCAGGTCCTGCCTGGCTCACCTGATCTACTTCCATGACTGGGTTCCCATTCTGGTGGATAGGGAAAGGCTGTGGATATGTCTACAGTCTTAGATACTGTCTCCCACAGCATTCTCCTGGAGGAGCTGGCAGCCCATGGCTTGGAGAGATACTCTTCACTGCCTTAAAAACTGGCTGGCATGAGAGAGTGATGGTGAATGGTGCTAGTGGGGTTTCCCCAAGGCTCGGTATTGGGCCCAGTCCAGTTTCATTTCTTTATTAAAATTTTTTTATTTATTTCTTTATTTCTTTATTGGAAAAGGGGATTGGATTTGTCCTCACTCAGTTTGCAAATGACACCAAGTTGGTTGGGAATGATTAGCAGTTTTGCCAGTAGTACTGTTTACTTTAATATCTGATGGTTACCATGATCTAGTTATTTTTTGATAAATATTCCTTTAAATATGTCTTTTCACAGAGATGGTCATGCAGTGTTCCCAAAATCCAAAAGGTCTGAGAACTCGAGTCCATGGCCAGTGAAAGCTAATGGTAAGATTTGTGTGCTTACTCATAGCAAGGGAAATGCACCTGTTTATAAAAACAAAGGAGCTGATATGGGCTGTAAGACACTATCCTGGTCCAGCTTATTGTGACCAGCTCCAACAGGAGCTTTTTGCTTCATCTTTCCTCTAAAAGCTCCATGAAAAGACATTCAACAAGTGTCTTTATGTTGTCATTTCTTGTATAGTTTAGAAATTGTCTCTAATAAAGAGTAGGATTCCTTTGAAGAAAGACCCAGATGTCAGATAACATTAAAAAAGTAGCCAATGACAGGTGTTTGTGGGGTTATATCTTGTACATTTTGAGGAAAGGGGAATCAATGCTGTTCTCAAACGTGCATATTTGCACTGTAAATTGTTAAACTATTTATCAACATTTCTCTTTGCTTTGAATTGGTTACTTGTGTTAGCATTCGTGCTTTCTGATCCTATCAAATAGAACATTCAAAATGCCCAGTATATGAAGTGTAGTCATTCAAATAGAAGTTTGGCAATGCAGAGAAACCAGACAGAAATGCTACTCACGTCCTAACATAGTATTAAATACCTTGCTTCTTTTATAAAAGTATTCAATGAGGGCTAATTTAATTTCAGAGAAAAAGTTGTTTTTTCCCCATTTTTGTTTAGGTTGCTCCTGTGGTGATCCCTGTGATAAAACAGAAAAGTCAGCTGATGCTTATGGGCTCAAGGTAAATGCTCCTCTCTTGTGCCTGTTACCATTCACCAGAGCAAAGAATCTACTTCAAACACTTTTAAAAATAAATAAATTAATGAAACAATCTGTTGATCAAAGTATACAAACAAAAATTATCAATTGATGTGAATAAGCAGTGATCATAATAAATATGCAAGTTTTTTAATTGATCTGCTCTTTCTTTGGCACTGCTTTGTTGAAAGACAAATTGTCTTATGAGAAGGATGCAAGGCTATCATCTAGAATACTCCATTCAGCCCACAGTTTCTGCAGATGCTTTCATATTATTCTTGCTAGGTGTTTTTTTTTTCTTTTTTCCCCTTAGTTTTTCCTTAAAAGTGCTGTGTTATGGGACCAAAAGCTTGCATACATTTCATAGGAGTTATAATAATGTTAACTACTAATATGTGTTCTCTTGTAGAAGCTGATGCTTCATGGGTTTTTTTCTTAGTTGCTTTAATTTTTTTATTTGCTCTTGTCATGTGAAACTTCACACCCATCACCTAGATATGTTAGATGATATGAATAGAGGTTTTTTATTTGTTGCTAAGGAGAGATGAGAACTTTTAGTGGTTGTTTGCTGCTTCAACAAACTTTAAGAGTTAATTTGTACTGTTCTTTGCTTTCTCAGGTCAATGGCAATGGCATCCTAGGACCTTCTCAGGGAAATACAGAAAACAATACCCATCACACTAAAGCACTAATGAACCTCTCAGGAGCAGAAGATGCACCTTCCCTTGGAATTACCAGTCAGATGTCAGATTTTCCTAAACACATTGACAAATCAGGTAAGAGGAGGTGAGATGGGGATTGCATTATTGTTGCACCAGTGCAAGAGAATCATGGCATGGTTGAATATGCTGAAATAAATAAATGGTTGGCTGGCAGTCACTTTCAGAAGATAATTTCCAAGTCTTGTGCTTTGCTTTATAGGAGTTAGTTGATGTTGAAAGTAGATTTATAGAAATTGGATTTTGTGTTAGAGAGAAATAAAGGAAGGCCATGGTAACAGCTAGAAATAATGCCATGTGTCTGCCCCTTTAAATTAGTTCTCTCAAACCATTCTATACTGGGAAAACATGTCATTTTGCACTATTTGTCTTCAGGAACAGAGGTTCCAGATGATGAGTATTATGATGAGGATGACCACAATGAAGTTGTCCAGTATCTGTTGGATGTTGTAGATGAAGAAGCCCAGAACCTCTTAAATCAGAATAATGCGACTTCAGAGGCTCAGAGTCTTCTACATCTCAAGAAGGCTGCATCAGAAAATCATCTGCCAGGTAACACAAACCATTAAAATAGAACATCACTGACAGCAAAACACTTGGAAACAAGATGCCAAGTAAGCAGTTGATTTGTCAACAGAGTTGATTGACATTGATTTGGTGTCTGAACTGGAAGTTTTCCAAGCTGAACACAGACAAATAGTTGCTGATTACCATGAATTTGAGATGCAGTGTAATAAGTGAGGTTCTGGTTTGAAAAACCTGAATTTTGCTTTAAGTAATCTGGGAAAATTATTCTCATTCTTTATATTCTTTCTTGAGTGATATTCCTATTGTTTAGGTACCTGGTTCTGCAGCTGCAGTCATGTTGGTGTGCTGAAGCATTTCAGCATTTCATTGATTTCAGATTGTACAACTTGGCATTGAGATCTCTCAAAACCAATTTACCAACCTGTTTTGTCTCTTTTAGAAAGTCTAACGTTTTTCAGTACCTCCATCTGACTGTACACCTTTCTTTTCCTTCATTCCATATCCCAGTTTTACTTGTTATTAACTCAAATGTAGTGAGGAGTAGGATTTGTAGTTAATTTGTGGTGTCGCACTATGTATGCATGCTCCAAAAATTCAAGCAAGATCCTTGCTACATCTGTAGAGATTCCTTCTAAAACTCAAGATACACCTTCCAAAATTGTAATTATTTTAGGTCATGACTTCAAGGTCATTGAGTTATTGTCACTGGTCATTCCATTAGAAGTCAGAGATCACTGAGATTCTGGCTGAGGAATACCATTGGAGCTCCAGTACTTCCAGTTTCTTGTAGGTTGTCCTTTGCATGTGAAGATGAATTGAATCCATAGCATATGGCATCAGGGTGCTTCCATATCAGACAGATACAAGTCAGATTTTATCTGGCATGTCCTAATTACATTTTTTTAATACAAAGAATTAGTAGAATCCTGGTTTGGTTTGGACCTACTGCTGGTCTAAATCTAACTGAATTGCAGAAAAACCACTGGCATGGGGAATGTGATAACTTAGTAGCTGAAGCCTGTCCACCAGTTTTGCTGTGACACGGTACTCTTGCAAAAAAAACTCACATATCATGGCAGCTGTTGCGGTTATAAAATAAGGAAACCTAAAGTCTGATTATCCTATACAGTAAGAGCTCTTTTCCACCACGCTGGTAGCAAAGGGCCTTAAAAAGTGTTTCTTGGTTATTCTGGCACCTGTATTCCCTGTCTAGTGCCAGACAGGTGGAACAGGATTCCCATCTGTGAGAGGGTGGCTCCTGGGCATTTTCTGGTGTGTTTATGCTGTATCCCCTGATTTTCCTGTTCAGTAGAGGTGAATGGAAGAGTGGCAGAAGATAAGTCTGAGGACACAGACTGTGATGGGTCATCTTTACCTGAAGATTTTTTAGAGGTAGGATGGCAAGAAGCCGGCAGATGCTCTTTCAATTTTTTTCCTTATTGGTATAGAATGTGAATTACTTTACATGTCCTTTAAATGAGAACATCACTGTAGGCAGTAGCTTTAAATGATGTATAAATATTTATTTTTAAATAGAATATGATTATCATAAATTACCTATATAAGAAAACAAAGCCTATAGTTATTTTACACTATCATATGAAGCCATCAGCTTTTTTTTTCCTAAAAGGGTGGTAATAAACTACTTTGTTGATGCTACTGCAGCATTTTTGTCCAAAAGATTTCAGTGATTCCTGCTCAAAAAAGGGAAGCAGTCACAGTGAAAATGAATGCTGTGTAGACTTTACTGTCCAAAATGTGAATTTGAAACTTTTTTCTCCTGCTGTATTTTGCTAGGATAAGTTCATTAGCTTGAATAATTTCTGCATGTGGTTTACTCTATGTTATTGTGTGTCCTGTTTTACATCAGTCACTGGATACCTGGGTTTTGTCTCTTGTTTCAATTCAGCAGAACTCTGTCTCTCCAGCACAACCTGGCTCTTGCAGCTTTCTGTCCAGTTCAGCAGAGCTGAAAATCAGATCAGGAATATGGCTCTGTGTCAATGTGCTCTAGGGAGAGGCACGAGTAAAATTGTCCCATTATGGCAGTGGAAAAGCAAGTCAGTCTAAAAAGTATAAATTATTTTGTAGAGTTTTTCTTGGAAGAAGGATGGAAATGCCTTCCTCTGTGCTGAGTCTTCATTGTCTGCTGAGGAAGGTGTGAATAGGAGTATGTGTCATTTAGATGTAGTGCCCTGTTATGTTACATATCCACAGTATAGGAATTGTGGTTTGACAGTTCTGAGGCAGAAGCTTTCACTATCAAGCTTACCTCATAAAGGATTTCTAAGTATTAGAAGCAAAAAAAGCCAACTGTGGAAAACTTAGGTGACTCTACTGCTGCTGTGACTCAGGAAAGATTTTAATATAGCTTTTTGGCCTTGTTACAGTAGAGTATCTTTCCAAGTGCTCAGTGTTCTCGTCCTCTGTTATTTTGGGTTAATGAGATGTCTAAAAGAGGAAAGTCTTCCATTATGTGCTGCTTTGAACTTAATACCCTTCAGAAATAGTCCCTGTAGTTGTTAATTGTTTAAAATTTGCAGTATGTGAATGTTGCAACTATGTCTTTCAATGTGTTTTGAAATACTACTTCTTCTAGCCAACACATGTAAATGGCTGTGAAGACTATTGTGAAGTAAAAGCTGTGCCAGAAAGGTAAGTTTTCTTTTTTAGTGTTGCTTGAAATCAAACCTGTCAAGTCTGGAAGTCTGAAGTGTAATGTGTTGGAATCAGAGAAAAACAACAAAAAAACCAAGAAAGCACCCCTAAAACAAACCAAATGAAATATCAGTGGAATGTCTTGTTGAGTTGTTCTCTTAGTCTATTCCTTACCTAAAAAGTTAGAATTTGCCTGAATACTAATCAGCTTTATGTGCTTTACTATGCCCTGCTTTTATTTGTTCCCTTGATATGTGGTTGTAGCAAGTAACTGGACTATGTTCAGATGTCTCCAAATAACATAATTTGCATTGTGCTAGCAACTTGGTACTTGGATGTGAAGGAAACATTCAAACAATGCTGTCTGTCTTCAGTTCAAATCTGTACAAGCTGCATTAATGTTACATCTTCTGGGTTTAGACCACTGCAACTTGAGTGTAGAGTTACTCTGCTCCATCAGCTCCCATTTAGATGCCTGGGGCTTACTGTTTTTTTCCATGCAGCACAAAGCATATGCCTGACCAAGTTACTAGCCAGCTGTCCCTTTGAGACACTTTGAACATTAGATATTCCCAAGGTTGTTTTTCTTAGTGAAATAATTTTAGTCTAAGTGAAATTTCAGTGAAAATCAATATGATTTTATGTTGTTAAGCTTGTGGGAAGTTTGGGGTTGAGACTTGGCACAAGCAAGAACATTATGACCTAAAATACTTAATACATTCATCAGTATCTTCAATAAAGATAGAAATCTTGGAATTGAAAATAGATACTCAGGTATAGCGAATTGTATGACTGGTACAAATCTGCTATTGGATGCTATTTAATTGCTTAGCCTTTGAAAAATAATTGCAGTGGTAGTTTTTACTAGATTTGTATATTCCTGGCTCTTTTTCCACTGTTACCTTTTTCAGAACCCCTTTGGGGATGTAAAAACAAAAATAAAGGGGGGGGGGGGGCAAAAAACAGGTTTTTGAGATCACTGGTAGGGGTCCAGTCCAAAAATAATTGTAGCTGTAAATTACTTTCTGATGGAGTTTGGTTTTTTTCATAACTAGGTTTCAAATGTGTTGGTTCTAGATGGTCTTTCTTACTTCCATACCTTGTCCTCTTATAGATCCCCTCCACAGCCTTCCTTGAGCCAGGATGATGAGGAGGAAATCACGTGGGGAAGTGATGAGCTGCCGATTGAATCAGTCAGCCAGGAGCGTGTAAATAAAGGCAAGGGCATTTAACGTAATCAGTGGAAAACTTCAGGTCGCGTTAAATAGACAGAAGGGAATTTTGAGGTGTCCTGGATGTGTTTTGAGGGTGCCATGATGGGTATAATGGGGATTCTAACAGCTCAGCAATGCATTGGGAAGGATCTCTACATCTTTGTGTGGTAAGTTAATAGGAGCAAGTATTGGCAACACTGTGTCTGTAGTTGTAGAAGAGCTGGGACCAGATGAGTTACTTCCTTCCTCAGCATGTGTCTCACAAGAGCTGTAACAATAAATATATGTTTGACAGTGATTAGATGGATATATCGTGTGCTTCACATACCAGCTACCCCATGCTCAGATTAGGTACTACTTTTATCTTGACTGTCATTCTTCCAGTGCTGCTTAATGTGGTAGAGTGGAACTCTGTGCAGCTTGATGTGTTTGGCAGAATTCAGTCTTGCTTTCTTTTGAGCTAGTGTTAGAAATGTCACTTCCTGAAGTTCATATGCAGCAGTCCTTTGCATCCATTAAAAGATAAAAGGATAATCCATGTGATACTTCATACTAAGTCGGTAGATTCAGGACACTTCTAATTGCAATACCAGAGAGATTCTTGGCTTATGAATTTTGTTGTGCTTCAGAGAAGCACAGAAGGCTTAATGGGAGACAAGCTGTATTGGAAAAAAAATGTCCTTCAGAGTGATAATTGTAAGATGTGCTATATACATGTTGAGTATTGTTGCTAAAAACAAATTACAGGCTGTAATGTGGAGAGTTCTGAATTCATCCCCCTGTGTGCCCATCCATTTTTGTAGGTTATTGTGTGAAGAACTTACATTTAAAATGTACTTAAAGTTTGTTTCAATGTATTTATTGGAAGTTCAGTAAAAACTCCCTTTACTTGCTGGATTCATCAGAGCTGATTTGGGTCTTACTGGTTTTGCTAGTTAATTTGGTTTGGCCTGTCAAACTGAGAGGAGATCTGTGTATTCTCTCTGGTGTATGGGGCATTCAAGAGAAAACAGGTAGTGCAGTGGTGAACAGCAACATGCAAATCCAACTGTGAGCTACAGTTTATGTTTCCCTGGTTTCAGCTATGTATTTATATCTCCTGCTAGATTTCCCTGTAGTGACAAATGAAGAGATCTCTGCACTCCCTACTGTGAATGTGCTCCCTGGAGGCAAATATTCAGGAGCCAAATTGAAGTCAGCAATCAGGATGTTGCGTGGATTGCTGGAACAGGGAGTCCCTTCTAAAGAGATAGAAGTGAGTAACTATTTGTCCTTTAAAGTCCTTTTTCCCAGTATGAAACAAAAATAGAATGGCTGGATCATCACTGCTTTGACTGCCACAGCTCTTTAATTGGAAGCTTTAGTTGGAAGAAGAGATGAAGAGACTTAACACCAAAGACTTCTCTCTCTTTTCCCACAAGCTGCTGAGAGATGAGATCAGTTTGAATTGAGTTCATAAGTGGTTTGGTTTTTTTTTTGCTTCACTCTTGCTTCTGGTAAATTACCAAGTGAATATAATATAAACAGGTATAGACAAAGGCTGTGAAGTCCAGCTGCTGAATGTGAAACCAGTCTTTTCAAAGTCTTAAGTCAGCCATGTTACGTGATCTCTTTTTTGAGAGAATGAGATAAAATATTTACTGATAGTACATAGGGTTTGGTTTAGGGTTTTTTTGTTGTTTTTTTGTGGTTGTTTTTTTTTGTTCATTTAAAAACAAAATTATTCCTTCCTGTGACTGCATTATTTTACTTATCCACATTAGGACTTGATTTTTAATGATTCTGTTTGTTAATGGCTTGATAACATAGCTGCTCTTAATATTACCAGTCAGTACTTTCCTAAAGCACGTGTAATTGCTTCTTCACAGAACCTTCAGGAGTTAAAACCTCTGGATCAGTGTTTGATTGGACAAGCAAAGGAGAACAGGAGAAAGAACAGATATAAAAACATACTTCCTTGTAAGTCCTAACTCATTTGAAATTCACAGTTGATATTCTGTCACCACCTATATGGTCAGATGGATTGCATCAGAGGTGGGATGGTTTGATTTCTAATCCTAGTAAGGATGGATGTTCACAGACTTTTCAGTTGTTTCAGCAGATCCTGTGTCTTAAATGATGTAAGACATCATCATGATGTAAGACGTGTTGAACCAGACAAGGGTTTTTTCAGTTTTACTCACACAGAATTGGAAAAACAGACATGTGTACTATTGTCAGTAAATTTCCTGCCATAAAATTCTGCTTGTTAGGTGTGAGAAGTAAAAACTGACAGAGGTTAGTTCTGTGTGAGAAAAACTCAACTTCTGTTTTACAGCGTTTCTGCAGTTCAAATTGTTTATCCCACCTGCCTGCTGATTTATATTTCTCCTGCAGACATCTTTTTCTTTATTGAAAGTACTGCTTAGTGCCCTAAATTAAGTATTTCAGTAATTTATTTCTTTTAAAGCAAGCTGTGGAAGCATCTGTGGAGATAAATGCTGTGTGAGTGTGTAAGGCTCAACACCCTACTTCGTAATTTTTGTTATTTTCATGTATTGTGTGAAGGTCTGATGATGTGCACACCTAACATGAGGTTTTTCTGTTATGTGGGGATGACAGATGACACCACCAGGGTCCCTCTTGGAGTTGAAGGTGGATACATCAATGCCAGCTTCATTCGCATGCCCGTGGGGAACGAGGAGTTCATTTACATTGCATGCCAAGGACCTCTTCCTACTACTGTAGCAGATTTCTGGCAAATGGTTTGGGAACAAAACTGCACTGTGATTGCCATGATGACTCAGGAGGTTGAGGGAGAAAAGATAAAGTGTCAGCGTTACTGGCCAGATGTGCTCAATAAAACCACCATGATCAATGACAGACTACGCCTTGCTCTTGTGAGACTTCAGCAGCTGAAGGGCTTCATCATCAGAGTGCTGGAGCTCCAAGAGATTCAGGTGAGTGAATCTAATTCTGTATGCTTAGAATTTTTTTCTGTGTTGCCATATTTATCCTTATACTTCTAGATTGTCTGCTTTCACTTGCATTGTCTACATCAAGAGGCAACCCAGGGCTTCTCCTCTTTGCCCAGTGATCATTACTGAGCAGCTGCTCCTCATTGCAGCTGTGACCTTTATAGGAGAAAGCACTTGGGCCAGGCTATGATTTCATTACACTAATGAACTCTAAATTTTGGCTCCCATTGGCCACAGAAACATGTGTGGGGATATGAAATTCACTGATAATTCAGCCTGGCTGGTTGAGCCCTCTATGTGATCAGCACTCAGTCTGCACAGTGTACCTTATGCTTTTAAATTACTTACCAGTTACTTCTGGTTTAGCTCTTGCTTTATTGAATTACAGAGCACCTTCACTGAGCAAATCCCTCTGTTCTGAGACTTTTCTTTGAGAACTCAATTAATTTCTTTTTATCCTTGCCACATGCCAAATGGTGGTGTTCCTTTTGAACTCCAGACGGGTGAAGTGCGGCACATTTCCCACCTGAACTTCATTGCCTGGCCTGACCACGACACCCCCTCCCAGCCAGATGATCTGCTCACCTTCATCTCTTACATGAGGCACGTGCACAAGTCGGGTCCCATCATCACCCACTGCAGTGCAGGCATCGGGAGGTCGGGCACCCTCATCTGTATTGATGTGGTCCTGGGGCTGATCAGCAGGGACCTCGATGTGAGTATCTCAGGGGATGGGCTCAGTGGTGCTTCTGACCTGCAGGAAATGTGTTCCTCTGAATCCATGAAATCCTTTAAAGAGTGTGCCATGCTGTTGGCAGTGCCATGTTTGTTTGGTGATGATCCCAGATGGGGAGAGCTCTAATGTCCAGTGGCTCTTGGGTTGGCTCAACCTCAGCAACCTGATGCCACTTGAAGTATGTTGCAAGGACATCTTCTACCGCAGTGGACTTCTGGCATATGGCATGGGGAAAATCGTGTTGCCGTGATAGCTTTGGCAATTGGTGGAAGGGGTGTGTAAATTAACTTTGCCAGTACAACCAGGGATTGCTTTCTAGGGTGATCCACAGGAGGGTGCTAGCTTCCTTATGTTTACGTCCTTCAGTGGCCTGGGGTAGCACGACTGTGGTGAATTTGTAACAAAGATGAGCTATGTCATGCTTAGGTCAGTGGAGTTTCTAAGCACCTTCTGAATATCTATACTCTCTTTTCTGCACACTTAGCTTAGAGTAAGCAGGAGGGCCTGTGTACAGAAAGAGCACAAGAGAAGGGGGAGTGTCTGATGATGGGCCACATCCACATTGCCCAGAGACAGCACATGCAGGTTTACCTAACAAATATTGGCTAGAGTGAATCTATTGTTTCACTACTAATGTACCTCATTCTATTCCATGGTTTGGTGCTGGGGATGTTTCTCTGTTCGGCATGTCTGTCTTTTTTGAGTGTTTAACTTGCTGTTTGTTTTGGTAGTTTGACATCTCAGACCTGGTGCGCACGATGCGTCTGCAGAGACATGGAATGGTTCAGACAGAGGTGAGTCTGGACTCCCAGGTGTTCACTGAACCACCTGAAGTGCCAGAGAACTTTGTGATGCGCACAGCAGTTGTCTTTCTGCGCTATAATGTGACTTTTGTATCATGGGAGTTAAATCAGATGAGTAGCAGGATGTATTTAACATTTATAAACACAAGCCGTTTTTAACATGCTGTATTGATTTGAACTGTGTTTAAAAAAGAATTGTGAGTTTTCGTCTTCAAAAGTGTGTATTTATAAAGGAAGTCAGCTAAACTTTTTTGGCTTAAAGTTGCATTATAAACTGAAGAGAAAGCTTAACTGTAGCTGCTGATATCTATCACTGATACTATCAGAGATGTCTTGAGATCTCCTTTGGGAAGATATTCAGCCAGAAGTTCAGTCTTTTAGGAATAATCTGGATCTAGAGCTAATTAACTTTAGAGATGGTCGTCACAAGGTCTTGTTAAAATCTGCACATTTTTCTTTGAATGGGAAGGAATTGTGAAGTCATAGTGTAAAAAATCCCCTGAAATCTAACCACTAAACTATCAGCCCCATCCCCACTTCACACCCCAAAACATGTATCAGCCCCTACACTTCTATCACTGAGATTAAGGTAAGAGGTTCCACTGTCCTCTGAGTTCTGTATTAGTTGGCATTTATGCAAGTCCCTGAAATTCACTTGCTGTCTTCATTTCGGCTTACATAAAGTGCCTAGTCTCCTTTAGAGGGTTTTGGTGTGAAAGAAGGGTAAATGTCCCATATGAAATATATCTTCAGTGGCAGAGGAGTGTCTGTATTTGCTTTAAGTTGAGGTTGCATATTTTTCCACTGTGGCCTTTTGGTTTGTTCGGGTTTTTTTTGTTGTTTGGAGTCTTTTGTTGTCTTTAGGATTTGGTGGTGGTTTTATTATTTAATGGTATGATTAGTACTGAAATTGCTGTACAACTGTGAAGTGCAACTGAGAGCACTTAAGTGATGCAGGCCTTTTTCACATGTTCTGTAATTTCCTTTTCCTTACAGGATCAGTACGTTTTCTGCTATCAAGTTGTCCTTTATGTCCTGAACCATCTCCAGCACAAAGAACAAGAGAGAGACAAATAAAATACTGAAGCAGAAGTGCATTTAAAATAAGGAAGCAAGGAGGTTGAGAGACTCTGGAACATTTTATTTGTCCTGCCAATAGTTTTCTAACCCCTTTCTTCAGTTGCTGTCCAATGCTTTTTCTATAAAGTCTCTCCATTCCAAACAAGGTATATAGTTGTAAGGGAAAGGGATAGCTCCTACACTACCACTGTTGTCTTCAGCCCCATGGATGCACATGTGAGATTTTTGTATAACAATATTTAATAAAGCTGCATTTTTTGCAGCATCCTTAATATGTCATAAAATACAGAAATAAAAATATTTTAATTTAAAAAGAAAAGTAAAGAAGAAAAAGGTAATCCTATACAACTTCCTGCAGTTCTGCAACTGTTTTGGGGTATTTGTTTCTTACAGGGTGGGAAAGTGGGAGGGATGAAAGCAGTATTTTTATCCTGGCAAACTTTATTACAAAGGTATTTTACTAGTCTCTTTTGAAAGCTTGTTCATGGCCCAGAATTTTTGCCCTTCTATTACATTTGCAGCTATTTTATAGAAGGCATCTTGAAATCAGCATTTAAGCTTTAAGAGATGCCTATTAGCATAAGGATAGTAGTGAATGTTAACTGTATCACAGTTAATAATGTTTACTTCATAGAATTTCATGTATATATTTATATACTTTTACACAAAAAAGCTGAATTATTGGGTGTCTAAACTTATAATTGATTAGACATCTCTACTCTGTAAATAAAAATATACCTAATGTACACTGATCCGTGGGTCTGGGTATTTTTGTGTCCTTGTGACTGATTTTTCTTGGCCTGCCATGGCATAATTCGT
This sequence comes from Bombycilla garrulus, assembly GCA_013400315.1. NCBI lineage: Eukaryota > Metazoa > Chordata > Aves > Passeriformes > Bombycillidae > Bombycilla > Bombycilla garrulus. The sequence continues at coordinate 606,890 of VXBU01018903.1, read as the reverse complement.
TGTGGCTGCTGCCCTTACATAAGGGCTGTGCACATTTTAAATTTTCAGTATCCTTCTGTTCTTCAGCATCCGTTTGAAAAATCTGGCAGAACTATGGGCTCCTTTCTGGATAGTTTCCCCACTGTGGTGAAAGGAAAAGTTTAATTTCTCTCCTTCCTTGTTTTTCAGCACACCTGGGCATTGGGACCATATCACTTTTTTGGGGGTGTGTTTGCAGTGCTACAGCAGTGTTCTGACAACAGTGTAACCTAGTCTGCTTACAGCAGCCAGGCTTGAGTTTGGAGGCAGGATTTCAGATTCTGAGTAGCTCAGTGGTTTAGTGATATTGTAAACAGTCAAAAACGGTTCTGATAGAAAATTTCCATTTTAAGCTCTATGGGAGCCTTGGATGGTGAATAAATGCCATCAGCCAACACATCAGCCTCAAGTGGTCATTCCAGGGCTTGGGCAATATTCCTGTCCCAGCAATCCCAGCCAGAACTAAAGCTTTTGTGCTGTCAGGAAGGGTGTAAGAGTGCTAATCTAACAGCATTCTGCATTGAAGTGATGGAAGTCAGTTCAGAGGCTGGTGTTTATTCAAGGTTTTGACTCTTCAAAATAGTAGCCCGTAGTTTTTCGGTGTCCCAAAACTGAGGCAATCACTGCCTTGCAATAGCATGACTTAAAAAAGGAAAAGAGCCTTTTCACTTGTTGATAATACTGTTTTTAATTACTGATAATAATATTTATTCCCTCCACCAAAACAGCAAAATTATGCATTTTTCAGAGCAGCATAGTTTGAGGATGGAAAACTAATTCTGTGTAGATAGAAGCAGAGGCAAATTGATTAGCCATATTGGCAGTATACCTATATGAAGGAGCTATGTATTGAATACAGAAGATTTTCAGGACAACAGGAAAAGTAAGTAAACACAGCTAGTTAGTACACTATTGCTGCTTTAACATTAATAGTGAGTTCAGAGGGTTTGGGCATCTCTGGGTTTTAGAAACAAAAAAAAGTGTTATGGTACTTAGACAGTACAGCTAAGGCAGTTAAATTCTTCTTTAAATGTTTTCAGGTACATGCCAAACAATGTAGAAACAGGAACAGGTTTTGTAGCACCTGCTGCATGGAGCCAAGTACAGCACAAACTGTTTGCATCAGATTATACCTTATGGAAAACACAAATCAGTAAAGGATTCCAAATTTTGCTGCTTGTCCTCACAGATATGATATAACCTAACCTCCCCTTCCTCAGAAAAGGGACAAAAACACACACATGCACACACACACACAAAAAATAACCATATGCACACGTATAAAGCATGTTCCTGAGAAATTATGCATGTGTGGTGAAAGGTGGCATTGGCTTCTTTTGAGAAGTGCTCTCAATTTCTTTGGGTTTTTGTCTCAACACTGAGGAACAGAGTACCAAATAAAGACAAAAGGCTGTCTAGCCTGACACTTGCTGAGGAAACTGATGGTTGTCTGTTGTCTGGTAAGTGGGTGGAACTTCCCCTCTGTGATACCTGATGTGGTCAGTTTGGTTGAAACAGACCCCACAGCTCAAAACTCAATACAAAAAAATTGATGTGCTTATGCAGTGGGATGGCTTAAACTTGGTTTCTGTGGAAAAACTGGTTGGAAATATGCACCAATGCTCATCATTTTCTTCAAAGGATTAGATTACTTTAAATCCTTATGCCCCCTTTGAAGAAATGAGAAGTAAAATTATTAAAAAGCCAAGTTCATTGAAAGGAAAATTGCTGTGTGCTTTCTTACCATGCTGTATGCTGACTATATGATTTGCAGGGGCAAAAAATCATCTTGAGAGGCTTTTTTT
>VXBU01018903.1:594022-605026 GCA_013400315.1 Bombycilla garrulus | reverse complement strand
GGGAAAAAAACCCTTTGGGGGGGTTTTTTTTTTTTTTTTTTTTTTTTTTAGAACTGGGATGCTTTGCTGAATAAGCATCCAGGACATGCTCCTGCTGAAAGGGATTTTCCTTTATATAGGAATCTGATTTTTAGCAGGAAGTTTACCAAACTAGGCAAAAAACTGATATATAATCCATTATAGTTCCAATTAAAGAACTGACCCTGTGTGTTAACTCAAGAGAGAAAGGATCCTTTTGTTTTTCCAGCCAGAATTAGCTGACAGAAGCACAAATGCTTTGCCACATAAGCAGCCCTGTGCCATTAGCAGTTTATTTTATCTTTGTTTTCCTTGCTGGTCTTTGCCTGGAAGAGAAGGGCAACAGAGGAGGGATTCCAGTTGCTCCTTGGAAATTGTTTTGAGAGTTCATTACTGTTGTTACTTGAATGTTTCTGAGCAGCCTTTTTCCTTGCAGTTGAAGTCCTTCTAAAACTACCTGTGTGGGGAAAAAAAGAACCATCAGCTGGGTGGAAGTTTTGAATTTGTGACATCCACTGATAGACAAGTCAAGACATTACTTTGGGCAAACGTCAAGTGGCTTGTGGATATTGGCCCAGCTGAAGTGGAGACTCTGTCCTGTGCTGCCTTCTCAGTGCACCTGATCTCAGGGAAATGTTACTCAGCATTTAAGCAGCTTTGAGAGGGCAGTGTAGCAAGGGCTCTGAATATTAAAAGTCTTCATTCCCCAAATATTCATTCAGATAATGACATCCTCCTGGCTGGGCAAAAAGGCAAATAAATGAATGAACGAGCCAGCGGAGAAAAAAGGCCAACTCAACACTGGGAAAGAAAATGCTGACAAAAAGTAGCTGATACAAATAAATGCTTTATTGTATATACTGAAAAAACAATGAAGAGCAGACTTACACATACATGATGAGATAACAAGCTCTCATGGCACGTGGTTTTGAGTAGTATTTGCTGCAAACTGGAGCACGGCCACTGGGTTGGAATTGGAGGTAAACTAAACTTCTGGATTCTGTCTTTTGGAAAATTCCTCTGCAGCTCCCATTCAATTTCAAGTGACCTGTCCAGTGGAGTGTTGACTGATGAAAATGTTGTATTTGACAATGGTGAATCTATCACATCTTCTGGGCATTGGAGAATTTGTGGAGTGGGATGTTTCACACCAGCCTCTCCCATGAGAGAGCGAGGATGAAAATGACCATTTGTGTCTGAAATTTTGACCTATATAGATCTCTTGCAGATACACATCTTTGTCCATCCAGTTCATATCAGCTTCTGATAAAATTGATAAAAGCCGTCATGAAAAGTCTTGTATTGCTGTGGACATGATGACTGAATTTCCACTGCTGCTTTGGGTAAACAAACAAAAAAAGGCAGAACACCACGTTCTGTGGCTGACATTCAGACCTCAATTTGAACATCTCTTCTTGGGCTTAATTCCTAGTGTTTTGTGTTGGCCAGGCCAGTGGGTTCTGTGGGCAACTTTGCTTCTTAATGAGATATTAGGAAAAGGATGGTTGGTTTTGTTTTAATGAAGTGCTGGAAAGATCTTGCTGGCTATGAGAATGTGACTTGAAGGATAAATCATTGGACTGGGAGCAGACTTCTTAATAGCTAATTTCCTCAAGTGGGTTCTAGGAAATGAATTTCATCTTCCTTGTTGTACTGCAATGACCTCCACAGTTAAACATTTTTTTTCTGGTAGGGCTCTGACTATAACTTCAGTACAATAGCCAGATTCCCAAACAAATTATTATCCCTAAAGAAGTTAACTTGGTCACACATGTAGCCTGGTATTCAGTAACAAAGAGTTTTGTGTGGTCTGTTTTGCCTTCTCAGCTCTCTTTAAAGCCAGATTGGAAATTTCTGCACTCAGATACACTGGGATATCCCATTAAAACCCCCTCAAGTTACTGTTCTTTCCTTGAAGTCTTGTCAGAGGTGGAACCCAAAGCTTCAGTAAAGGAACTTGATTCTGGTTCCACGTCTAACATTGTTGCTCTTTCAGGCCGTATCCACTGAAATTGGAGTGTGCTGAGTATTTGGTGTGTAACAACTCTCTGTCTCCTTGAGGTGGGTGAGCCAAATTTGATGTGCTGATCAAGCCTGCAGTAGCCTTTTGGAAGCTGGACAGGGTTAGAGGATAAAGCAAGAGAGTTCTTGGCTATGCACTGTAGAATGGGGTCACTTTCTCCACAGCTCCTTTGGCACTTGTCAAGGAAATAAATTTTCTCTTGTCAAACATTTGTGGGTTTAAAAATACCCTGGCCTTGAGCTGGGGAGTGCAGCAGAACTTTCCTTGCATTTATGTGTATCTCCTGTGTGTAGCCTACTGCTGGATAGAGAATGAAGACAGCCCATAGGGCATGGTCCTCACAGTTGTGGGTTTCCTGTGTTCAAATCTGTCTTTAGATTTTGCAGTGTTCAGTACAGTCCTAGTATGTGACAAGGCTTTTTTAAAGTTAGTTCTCCTAACAAGGAATAATAATGTCTCAAAGAACAGGGACCTCTGACCTGGTAATTAGAATAACTGGTCTGGGTCATCTTGATGGATCCAGGAGAAAAATGTTCATTTACACTAAATGAAATGATAAAGTAAGGTCAAGTCCATTTATCCTCTCAATGTCTTTAACAGGTGCTGAATGCTCTGAAGCAGAGGTGACATTGCCTGGTTCCTCCTAAAGCTGGCTTTTGGTATAATGACACAAAGGCAGCGTTCCCAGTTCTGCTATGAGAAGATTTTCATGCTGATGCTACAGATAACAGGAGAGTGAGTGGTTATCAGGAGGCATTTCCTCAATGGTAGTGTTTCTAGAGCACTGCCAGTCTTCCCATCAGCAGAGTCTGCTCCTGTTACCCAGTCCCATAACGGAAATAATATCCTGAAGCACAGCTACTTGCTTTGCTTTTCTCAGGGAACCATAAAGCACTAGCAAACAAGGTTAGATTTAGGCAGGAGTTACATGAGTCCTGCAAGGTTTTCCATTCATATGATAATTATTCTGCATTCATCCTCTTTCCATAACCTGCTTTTTCATGCACAGCTGCATTTTTTTTTCCAGCAGAGCCTAAATTTTGGTTTGTTTCAAATCCCGCCATTGCTATAAGCATTCAGAATTTCTGTCTGCTGTGATAAGTCCTTACCATGACTGCTTTGTGCTCCCAGCAGCTCAGGCTACTTGTCTTGGGCCTTTTGGCCCTGGGATTTTGGATATAAACTCCTTGTCTAGTGATGTGTAGCCCCAGCATGTTGATGTTTGCTTTAGAAATCAGCATTTTTCTCAGCACAGAATTCAACAGAAACATTTCCCTAAGTGAGATTTGTGTGTCCAGCCACGTGGGTGTACTGCAGAGAGGGCTGCCTTATTTACCTCAAGAACACTTACCTTCTTTACCTCAAAATCACTTTATCTTTTTTTCTTTCTCTTTTTATTACTCTCTTGTGAGAGAGATATTATTTACATGACTCTTGGTGACCAGTGACTTGATGGTTTATAGCGCATAGGGATAATGCAGTTTTCAGAACATGTTTTCTGAATTTGGACATAGTATCAGAGGCTCCTGGAGATACAGTAACCTTCTTTTGCACTCCAAGGTTATGGAACTGGGCAGAAAACAAGTGCAACCAAGGGAAACACATAGGTACTTTATCATTCAAGATCTCCTGGCTTCCCTTGCACAATCTATTGTGCAGTCTGACTGTGTCATGTTGTCCCATTGACTCATTCACTTTCTTTTTTGAGATTTGCCAGTGTTCTTGGCCCTAGGTAAGAACACAAATCAGCACCTGACATGAGAAATTTTTAATATTATGTATGTTGAGAGGTAGATGGTGTTACATTCCAGTTAGTTTTTGTAAGAATTCACCTTCAAGCCCAGAGGACCTCAGCACAGCTCAAGGAGGTGAATGGAAAGAGGTGAGTTCCACAAAGGACATTTCAAAATGTTCCCCTTCCTCTGGAACATAAAGTTGCCTCATTTGCTGTGTATGAATCAGCTCATCCAGGAGATGAATCCAAAAGGGAATTGTGCCGAACAATCATAATTCTAACAAAGCCCTTATGAAGGGTCTAGTCAAAGTGAAATGTTTATTTAAAAACATCCTCTGTCCAGCCCTTACCTTGGTCTTTCAAGCAGGTTCTGTGACCTTACACTTGTCCTTTTTTGAACTTCATAGGCTTCACGTTAGCCCAAGAAACCCATCATACTCACTCTTCCAGCCTGTCCAAGTCTTCCTGCAGGGTGAGTCTCCCTTCTGAAGTGCCTGTTTCCCCACCTGGCAAACCTCATGAGGGTGCACTTGGTCCCATCATGCAGATCACTTAGGAGGATATTAGACAGTGTTGGGCCCAGAATCGATCCCTGCTGGACCCACTTGTGACAGGTCACCAGCCTGAAGAGGAGCTGTTTACCAGCACCTCCTGGGTGCTTCCTGCCAGTCAGTTCCTTTTCCTGAGGAGGAGTCTGTGGGAAACCACATGGAAATCGCTGCAGAAATCCAGGTAAACAATATCTGCCACCTGCCCCACTCAGACAGAGTAGTGCCTTTGCCATAGAAGGTGATCAGGTCTGTCAAACACAATTTGCCCTTGGTGAATCCATCCTGGCTTTTCCCAGTCATCTGCTTAATTTTTCTTGTGACAGCCCCCAGAAGGATTTCTTCAGTAACTCTCCCAGGAACTGAAACATAATTTGGTGGCAAAAGCATTTGTAAGTTCGGGGAGTATGTCAGGTTAATGATGCCCACACAACTGCAAATCCGTAGGGCATCAGTGTGGTTGAAAACCTGACTCTGTCAAAGGCGTTTGCCAAACTTGTAGATTGTTTAGTGAAATCTAGATTTTACTGCTGGCTGCTCACATGCTTTCTAGCTGTGTTAAGATGAGTTGGCAGTAGAGCAGGCTTCCCCCGCACCGTGTCCAGTCACATGTGTGTGTGCATCTCCATCTGCCTGTGTTGTTACAACCTGAGGTCCCTGCTTTGGCTGAGAAAACCCCTCCTGTGGCTTGCAGAATGGCTGTCTGATGGTCCCTCACCTGGTGTTAAAGCCATGACCTAGAGGTCAGCTGCTTCATCTAATCATCAAAGCACCTGTGCTCCTGTTTCACATCAGTTGACCAAAGCAGGTTCATGAGGCTTCACATAAAGCTCCTGTAGCCTGGACCCCTGCCAGAAGTTATTTTGCTCCCTCAGGAGCGTGACATGCTGCAAATGAATGTCACAAATTGAAATGTAAACATTTTTGTTCTATTTCTTCTTGTTGGAGACTTTGCTTCTGCTGAGGTGATTTTGCACTTAATGAATCAAGGCTTCTTTAACATGTTTCCAGGCAGGATTCACTTCTTTCAAAGTCTTTGTAGAACACAGCTGCAATGGCACACCCATGGGCCAGGCCAGACCTTGATGTTGATGCCATCAGTTCTGCTCTTCTGTGAACCAAAGACAAGTTTGGGGCAGACAGGATGGTGAGAAATAGCTGGCAGGTGTTGTGAGTGAACAGCATTGTAGGAGTGAGTTCAACCCCTTTGCAGGGACCAAAGCAAGGGGAACTTTTTATATATTTACTGTGATGAGCCAAAATGGTGCCAACTGTGTAGCGGCTGAAACTTGTCTGTGTCTGACGGCCCTGCTAGGTGGAATTGCCTTTTCAGTGACATAAAGAACTTAAATGCTGCAAGATCCTTCCCCTTCTCTTTCCTCCTTTCTTCCTGAACATTGCTGCTTTGAATTTTTATCCACTGCTACCTCTTGATCTATAGCCATCTTTTTAATGTTTGCTTTTTCTCTTCTCCCCTTTTCATGAATGTTGACGTTCATCAGAAGCCTATTTGGTTGTCTAAAGGGAAGGCCCTAACAGCACAATTAATCTTAAAGTTGAACAAAATATCCTGGAGCCAGTAGCAGTAGCCTTGTTTGCAATGCTCTTGGCCAAGCCTGAAGTTCTCTTTAGGAGCTGACCTGAAATGCAGCATCACTGCTGGAAGAAGGGGAAAATGGATGTCTTGGTTCTCCCTTTCTTAGCTACATATGATCCACATGTTTGGCTTGTATGCTTAGGAGCACTGTCAGTGCCTGCCAGTTGGACATTCCAGGCTCTCTGTATAGCATATCCCTGAAGATCTTGAGCCAGTCTCCCTCATCCAGTTGCAGCTGAGCTCCCTGTGAGGAATACTGAAGAGCTCAGCAGAGATACTGGCTTTGGCAGCTGCTCATCCTTTGGAAAACCTGCCATGAGAGCCAACATCACATGGCAGCTTCCACTGCCTTGCACTTCCAGACAGGCAATTACTAAATCTATTTTGTTGTTTCTTGACAGTTAAGGCAAAATTCTGCAAACATTCATTATGATTTACTGATGAGTGTGTGTGGCTCTAAGAGGTCTCTCTGAAACCAGAAGAAGTGCTTACAGGAGAATTCCCAGCATTTACAAGCTTTTCCTGAACTCAGCTTCTTGAACTGTGTGTTTGATGTAGATTGTGCCTCAGCCTATCAGTATTGGGAATTGTGTGTGGAAAAAGCTGTCAACCTAGTACACATCAAAAGTTCAAATTATTTGCTGCCTCAGGTAAGCAATCTGTTCTTTAGGTTCCATTTAACCTTCCTGTTGTGTAGTATTTCACTGAACATAACCATAACTGAATAATTATTTACACTGCTAGGGAGAATCTAGGGATTCACACAACTTTGAAAATCTCTGTGGGAGTGTTGGGGACGAGTATTCTGTATTTTAGTTTTGCAGTACAAAATTGTTTTGGAGAGGTAATTTAAAATGGAGATTTCGGATGTAACACACACAAACCTAAATGCAGAGTGTGCACCCACAGACACACATTGAAGGAGGAAATAAATGTCTAGATTTCATTTTCTTTGTTCAATGTAGCAATTACTGGAATGATTTGCTACTTTGGAAAAGGAAGATTTTTCACATTTGCTTGCTTGACTTTCCCTTTTTCCTGCCGTTGACTCCAAGGAAGCGTGTTTTGGGTCTGCCTTTTTGGCTGTTGAAGCAAAGCTTGGGTGGCATCTATCGTGTACAATGTGCTGCTCTTTTGTAAAAGAGGTGTTGAATATCTGCTTTTTCTCTTCTAGAGAAGCTGACCCAAATTAAGCCTTCATAATTTAATTTACAGACATGCAGAACAGTGGTAATAACTAGAAATTAATTTGATGAAATCTTGACTTCCCAGGTACTGTGACAAATATTGAGATGATTTAAACAAAATATCCCCTCCTCAATGCAAGAATCATAACCCCTGTGTGGAAGGAGTTTTAAATCTAACATGCTGTATTTTACCAAACAATTGATGCCTTTTGTAACTTTAATCTGTTGAGAAATGATCAGTGCTGGACACTGGGTCTCAGCAGGACCCTCATACAGACGTAGCAGGAAAAATTCTTTGGAAGCTTGGACAATGAGGGTTTTAGACAAATATAACTTGCAAAATTTATTATTCTGTCTCTGCCCAACCCCCTCAAGGATAATTTTTATGTAGTTTCCATTTGTTTCTCATTTAGATCCTTACAGCTGCCAGTGTGCTCTACACTCATACCACCTGCTATCACTCTCCAAAGTACATCTAACTTCTTTTTTTTGGCAATACATCTGCAAGGAATGAACCTTAACTTGTAAAAGTTCATAGGCGTTCTGGAACATTTTAAGGCATTCTGAGTGATAAGTGAGTAATGCCAAGTAAGATGATGGAAATTGCTCCTGTTGGCTGCCAAAAGCTAGTAGGGTGTAGCAGTCTTGTGCCTGCAAGAAGGTTTCATTTTAGAATCTGTTTTCTTCAATTTAGATATTGAAGGGTTGTTTTCCTCTCATTTCAGGAAAGTTTGATTCCTAACATCTGTAGAGCAATTACTTGCATAACAGACTGTACCCAAGTTAATCCTCTTTGTTAAAGTCAACATATCCTTTTGCTTGTATTATTCCCTACCCCTTTTTTCAGTGTTGTACTCAGCTGTTTGTTTCCTTTGTCCTGCAGCTCCTTTAACCTCACTGTAGCTACACTGTGTGGGCTAGACCCAGTGAAACCCAAGTGCTTTCCAGGATTTGCCCAGCGAGGATGTGCTCCTGGCAGTCAGCTTTGGTTCTGGAAAGCGCTGAGGTTAAGGAGGTGCAATAAAACAAGTCTACAGGGAAGTGTTTTGCTGAATCAGAGTTAACAGAGAGTTTTGCTGCCTCAGCCTTCTTCAGACTCGTCATTTCTCGCAGCTTCATTTACCTTGTTGAACTGGTTTTTGTGTGTGCTTGCCTGGATGGGTTTCTGAGTTTTGCTCACTTTCCAATTCAGCTTGGGAGGCAGGAGTTTGAGGATGAGATTAACCAACTCCTCCAAATATGTGGAACTCTTAAACCCTGTGCATTCTGGTTGTAGCCCCTGCTTTACAGCACCAATGTACACATTTGTAATGTGGCTGGCTCCTTGCCTACCGGTGGGGAAAGACACAAGAGAACCAAGCCCTTGGCAGGTTTGTGCAGGGTTTGGGATTGCCAGAACACAAGGGGATGTGCAGGTGTGCAGCCTCTGGCTCTCTGTAGAGGTAGCAGGGAGATGCAAGGCTGAAGGGAGCTGACAGCAAGAGGGGCTCAGGGGTCAGGGATTGTTCTACTGGGCTGGGGCAGCAGAGCCTTTGTGGAGCATGGTTCTTGCCTTCTGACCTGGTGCAGAAGTGTCCTTTGCAAATGAAAAGGCCACCCACAGCTCCCTCAGGCCGGGAAACACAATATCCATTGGACCCTTTTCACCGCCAAATGTGAAGGACTCATCAGTGGCAATAAATGGCAGCGGTAAGATGGATTTCTTGTCAACAGAGCTGGGAGAGCACATGTTAATTAAAGGGCAGCAGTGACTCTGGAAGAGTGAAGGTAGGGGGGTGTGTCTGTTTAAATGCCTGATGCAGTGCAGTGCAATGAAATGTTTTGAACAGTGTGGTAAGGGCATGAATTTGACCTATTTCTGTATATAAACAAATACATGTTTAACTTTACAGCAAATGAATTTCAGGAAAGCTATTGACCATGTCTTTATTCTAATGCTTTCACTATTGCTTGGTACGTATTCCTTCTTCATTGGTACTCTATGCTTGATTAATTGTTTCACAATGCCACAAGCTTCTGGCATTTGTCCCACAAACTTAATGAATTATCATATCTTTATTAGTATGATGTCATGTTCTATTTTTTTCTGTCGTTAAGGGATGCTGCATTCCCTCCTGATCCAACACTCGGGTATGGCCCGCACTGTTGGTGGTGAGCAAAGACACATCCTTCTTCCTTCTACTGGCCCTGCTGTGGATAGTGTAGCCATTTTTATGGTGATGTATCAGTATCTGCACCTTCTCTGGAAATACTGTTGCTTCATGCTTGAAACCTCTGGGTTTTTTTGTGGTTTTTTTTTTTTTTTTGTTTGTTTATTTTCTTTATTTTTTGGGGCGGTTTGTTTGTTGTGTTTTTTTTATTTTTATTTTTTATGTGTGGTTTTTTTGCCTGTGCTTTACCAGTGATGCTGGAGGTGCGTAGTCTGGCCTTTTCAGGAGTTCAGAACTAAGTAACAATGGCATCCAGGCTGTCTGCACACCTCTGTTTGGTTTTTTCCTTGTTTTTCTGTTGTTTTTTGTGAAGCGTTTAAATCACAAGCTTCATCTCTGGAGAACTCCATTCTCATGCAATGCATAGGTAGATATGATTGGATCTTCAAATAGTATAGACAGCTTAAATACCATTTAGAATGATGGTCACCTGTAGGAAACTTTTCCTGATGGGTTTTTAAGACAGAGAGGGCAGTAGTGCATTTCTGAGCTTATGATGAGCTGAAGAGTACAAAGAGCTTATTTTATTGATTTGTTTTGTTTGCATTTTACTTAGGGGAGACATTTTCCTTCATTTTGCAATACATCTTACAAAAAGGGGGAAAAGGGAAAACTTGTATCCCTGATCAGGGAATAGAAACAGGTGAGAAAAGCTGCAGTCTGCTGATTTTGGAAACAAACATGAGAGAGGAGTCAGCAACTGACAGGACATATTCTGACAGAAAGCTTTCTTCTGAGAAACCCTGATTTGTCAGATGCACTTAACTGAGTGCTTTTGAAGGGGGGCAGGTGGAAAACTGCTAGAAACTTTAGGTGAGAGCAAACAAATTTTCTTTCCTGGAGAAAGCTCAGCTGTTGTGGAAAATCTAGAGAATTTTTTTTTTTTTTTTTTTTTTTTTCTTTTTTTTTTTTTTTCCTTAAAAGGTTTTTTTTTTTTTTGCCATTATATTTGTTCTGCCTGAAAGAGCTGATATGAATTTTATTTAATCTTCATGGAGATAGCTCAGACTCGAGATTCCCATACAGGTTATCTGGAATAGGAAAACCCTTCTCCTGGTATCTGCCAAGTACTTTGACACAAGCTGTGCTTTAAACCAGAAAAGTAGGTGGAACATATTGTTGTTGCAGTGTTGGTAGAAACCTTAGCAGTGTTGGTAGAAACACAGTTGCGGAGAAAAGTTGAAGGGATCTCGGATAAATGGTTTTTGCCTGCTGAGGGCTTGGTTAATTCCTAGTTGAAAGCAGTTGCAGGAGTAGTTTGTTTCTATAATTGTGCCAAGAAACACCCAGAGCAAAGGACAGGTACTGCTGCTTTCCGAGAGCGTCTGCAAACCGCGGCCAGGACCAGAGCCCAGCAGAAATTGCATAACCAGCTTCATGTGCACACAACAAACCTTTCCCCAAAAGTTTCCTAGCCTGCAATTCCAAGTCTGGCTTAGCAGCGCGCTCAGGATTCCCTTTGCTGCATCTCTGCGGACACCTGGGATGCGTGTCTGCAGCTGGGTTGTGCGTTCGTGTCGAAGATTTTTAAACTTCAGAAATTTTGAAATACTTGTGCCGCTTTATTCTGTTTTATCCTAAAAACAAAAACCTCCCACGCTAATAATAATAATAACAATAATAATAACAATAACAATAACAATAATAATAACAATAATAATAACAATAATAACAATAATAATAATA
>VXBU01018903.1:509595-593897 GCA_013400315.1 Bombycilla garrulus | reverse complement strand
CCTGCGCCGGCCGCCCGGGCGGGGGGAGCCGCGGCGCGGCGGCACCGGGCACCGGCGGCGAGGCGGCCGGCACATGGGACGGCGGGCTTTGGCAGCGGGGTAGGGCCTGGACAGCTGCGGACGGAGCTCATGGATAGAGGACGCTTGGCAGGATAACCCCGCGATGGCTGCCCAGTCGAGGTACGGCACTAAATAACTTTGGTCGCGCCCGGTGCATCTCGCTGAGTGCCGGGCTTGTGATGCCCTGCGTCCTGCTCCGGCTCAGTCGGCTGTGGGGTTTTACCGCGAGCCCCGCGTAGGTTTTGTCCGTGTGTTTTGTTCATCGAAGTGCCCGCTCCCTCTCCTAGGCGTAAACTTTCTTCCAGCAGGAAAAGCAAAGTCTTAATTGCTCGCCGTCAAATCTCTCCCAATCCAAAAAGTTAAAAACTCCTTGAAACTGATTTCCTTCTCCCACGTGGACTTGTCTGTTTTAAAGCTCTTTGATTCTCTTGTCCCCTCCAGACTTGTGTCGCGTTTGTTTGTTTCTGCTCGCCAGTAGCCAGCCCGGCGTGAGCGGGTTTCTGTCACTGCTTGCAGCAGTGCTTTAAAAGGTGGCGAATGGGTTTTGCTCGGCCGGGTTGCAGAGCTGGCTGCGCCAGGGGAAGCAGGTTGTGTCCGCTGGATGGCTGCGAGGATAGAAAATGGTTACAACAGAGTACGGAAACGAGTTATTTAGTTGTTGTCAGGGAGCAAAATTCAAGAGAAAACACCTATCTTAGTTAAATGCTTTTCAGCTGTGGTTTTAAAGAAGCAGCATTTTGCCTGCTCTTGGGGGGAGTGTCCTGCCTAAAGTAAATTTCACACTCAGCGTGGGGGAGGCAGTTTTTCTTAAGCAGTAGTACTTGATGGAGCAGTGCTATTTAAGGTACCTGTTAAATGCCTTTTAGCGTTTACGATGCCTTAATGGGCATTTCAGAAATGCCAATGAGAGAAATTCCATTTTGCTCTTTAGCCCCACGCCAAACAGCCACCCTGCTTCCCTTTCCTGCAGGCAGGAAAAAAAAATTAAAATGGTGGCATATCCTATACATAAGTTTGGCACTCACAGTGCATTCTCACAGTGGTTCTTTTCTGCAGGTTTGAAGCCAAGAGCTGGCTTTAGATTACAAACTGGAGAAGGACAGAGCCCTGAGGTTTGGGGAAGAAGCAGGGGAAGATTGACTGCTTGGTTAACAGCTGAGCTCTTCTCCAGCTTCCAGGGCCTACTCTCTCAATGCTTAGGAGTATTTTTCATAAAGAGTACTTAACAAAAAGCTCAAGATTGAATTTCTAGCATCTTTTTTTTTTTCTTTCCTTTGTATGATCCCTTTGCATGATTTACTGGCCTGCATTATCAGCGTTGCTGTAATAGGACCGCATGCTGGATGCAGCATAAATCCTGGGGATGCTGGCTGGCCCTGGAGCTTGGCTTGGCTCCAAGGCCAGGGACATGCCTGATGTCTCAGAGGTCGCACAACCGTTCTGCTGGGTGGCAGGAGGCCACGTGGGAGCCGGGTCCCAGCAGCAGTCCCCAGCTTCAGCCAGGCGGCAGAGAAAGGGCAGAGCTGGCACTGGGGCCAGTAAGCCGCATCCCTGACCTGTAAGGTGAGCGGCACAGAGAATCGAGTGTTACACTATGAGTGGCTCAGACTGAAGGGAGGAAAATGGTCCAAGGGCTGTGGGGCTGAATTCGGCAGGGCAGGGGGAAGGACTGTGCACCACACCTGCCATTTGAGACAGAGCTGGGGTCAAGACATGCACCGGCCATTCCGTATCCTCCTTCCTTCTCCATCCTATTTGCTTTTGTCAGGATGCTGTGAGGTGCTCAAGCTGTTAAACTGCATCAGAGCATTTCAGCACAGTCGGTATAGAGATTGCTCTGTATGCCTGAAGATCAGCATGAAGAACTCTGATTATTGCTTGTTTTAAGACATTTGAGGAGAGTAGGAGTGCATATGAGCACCAGAAATGAGTCTGTAGGAGAGAGGTTGCATTTGCCAGAGAGCCTGTGGTATTTCTGTTTCAGTGGCATAGAACTGCAGAGGTACCCATTCCCATTTAAAAAAATGTGTGCTTTGTGGGTGTATAGAAGCTTTTACTCAACAGTAAAGGATGAATTAATATTCACAACAAATAATTAGAATACTACTGCATGGGACTGAGAAGCCACATGTCTCCAGAATTCATTTTGCTAAAACATGTCGGAGGGTTTACACTGCAAGGTAGCAGACAGAAGAAATGGGTGAGCTTTCTGTGTTTATTTGTGCTTTGCAAAAAATACAGGCAGTTTTTGCAAGCTCAGTAAATTACTGATGAGTTGGTGTGATACCGAGCGCAGTAGTGGTTTGTGTATCTCTCTGTACAAGGCCTTCAGGCACTCCTCCATCTGCTCACGTTTTCTGTTTCTCACATGCTGTTTGCTTTAGCTAGTGAAAGTGATGTGACATAGGGGAGGATGCTTGTTTGGAAACAAGAAAATCCAGCATCCTTTCTTCAGCTTCAGTGCTGTGATCCTCAGCAGCTCACCTGGCATTTGAGCTTGACAGTTTTGAAGGATGGAAGGGTAAGGAAAACAAGGTGATGAAACCTGCCTGTTGCTACTTCTTAGCATTTTAAAAACTGTAGTAGTGATAACTGAAGAACTCATGTGCTAATGGATGCCACAGCGTTCTTTAAAATCGTGATCTTAAGAAATAGTTACAGGGCGAGTTGGACATGGTTAGGTTTCAGCTGTTTGAGAATGATCAGCTTCTCCCGTTAGCTGCTGCAAGTAGCTTACATCTGGAACTATTAGGTGGAGAAACCATCCTCCAGTTAGCATTGTTTTGTATATAATGTAGGCTTGTGGGGGTTTTTTAAGTTGCTTGCTGAGCCGTAGGTTTGCAGCTGTAGCTTTCTATGCCCTCGCTTCTGGAGTGCACGGGTGATCTGATGCCTGTGGTGTCCCCAGGCAACAGGGCTTGTGTCGGGTTTTTGTGGTATATTCAGGAACTTGTGAGCAGAAGCAGAACTGATCTGAATAAAGACAAATTTAGTTTCTTGTTGAGTGTGGTGTGATGTTCATCATGTGCTGTTCAGCTGCTCTAGGAATACGGCAGGACCCTTGGGAGGAGTGTGGGACAGACTGACAGAGCTAATCTCATTTCTGCTTCTTTCTTCATTAAAATATCTGCTCTACTGCAGTAATTGCAAGCTGAGGATCTTTAGATGAATATCTGCCTCTGTTTTTTAAGATGCAGGCTGCTTTTCTTGGGCTGCTTGAGGTGCTTTTAAATGGTTTGTAGACACTGTTGGTTACACTTATTTACAGTAGGAGGATAAACAAAGTACTTTGTTGTTTTGGATGCTAAGAATTTCGAGTTGTCTTACATATAACTTGCTTTTCAGCGTGGTCACGGTTAGCATCATTTCTGGTGTGCAGAACGAATGCAATTTCCTAATCTTTGTATATAGGTGAATACAGTACAGTCAGAGCAACATGAAACCTGAGTGTTGTGCTGTCATCCCTGCTGGGCTCATCTTGCTCTTTCTCCTGAGTCAGCCCTGCAGGGAAGGGCAATGATGGACAGCAGCCTGGGAAACCCTCTGTTTCCACTCCCTAAAGCCAAGTTGTTCCAGCTAAATCCAGAAGAGTCTTGAGAGGAGGCTTTACTGCCCGTTTTGGTAGAAAAAGGTGATGCCGTGCAGAAATAAAATGTGACCTTATCTATATTTAAAACACAGTAAATGTTGAAGGGACTAACCATGAAGCTTTTCCCTGAGGAGAAGCTACGTTGAATGATGCAGTTTTAGTTTATTCCCTGTAATTTCACAGCTTTCCAGGCCAGACGTAAAGACACTTCTCACAACTTGTTTGTTTCACGGTTCCTGTTGATACGGGCAAATGCCAGTATCGGTGATGCTGGGTTCCAGTCAGCTGATGGAGGCCAAGAAGGGCTGAAACAGTATCTTGTTGGAGTTTACTGGTCTATTGAAAGCTAAAACATCCCATGAAACCCCCCTGGTTTTGCTTGCTACTAGGCCTGCCTAGAAATACAAATCTTTTTTCCCCAGAACCAGATGCCCGGATGATCTATGGCAGGTTTTGTGGGCTGTTGGGAATTTGCAGATCCTTATTGCCTGGACTTTCTGAGTGTGGAGTTGCTCTGAGGCAGACCTGCAGCTGAAACATTCCTACACACAAGAAAGAGATGCTCACAGGGAAGTGATTGTTTAGGGTTGGTTTGGGTTTTTTTAGCAGTGGGTATTCCAATTTGCAATAGGCCATTGAAAACTTTGAAATACAATTGTCATGACATACTTGAGCTGGTGTACAAGGGAATGTTTCCTTAGGTCATGTAATTTTCCTGTGTCTGTGCTATAAAGAGAGGCCTCTTCTCACAGCTTTTTATGAGAATCATTTACTACTACAACTGCAAGATGCAGCATGAAGAGCAGGAAACAGGATTTTAATGAGGTGCATAAATTCTCCTCAGCACTTTTCTTCTGAGAGGAGCCATAGTGAATGATGCATGCAGCTTTAAAATGACTTTAAAATAGAATTGAAAAGGTATCTCCTTAAAGTTGTGTGGGAATGCTAGAATGACATGGTTTTCCATGAGGTGGAGGGCAGTGAAATGAGGAAGAGTTCTCCACAGAGTGCAGGGTATCATCCTAGGGCCTGGGTTTGGTGCTGGGTGACTGGGAGTGCAGGGGCTGGTTTGCTTACCTGGCGTGACAAGAGAGTTACTGCAGAGATGCGTGAGCCTCAGAAAAAAAGAGTAAGTACTTTTACTGTTCAGTCTTGAACACAGCCTGGAGATTTTTTTTTCTCTGAGGTATGCTATAGTGGAAAATGTACTGGCTATTTTGTGCTTTGCAGTTTTGGCTGCTGCAGTTCATCTGTGTCCATGATAAAAAAGAGTGTGGGACTGGCTGGGGCAATTATCACTCCCAAACGAGGTGTTACCATACATAGATTAAGATAGAGCTGCCTCTCCAGCAGAATGCTTTTGTGGGGAACAGACAAGAGCTGCTGCTGTGCTAGGGGAAGATTTTCCACAGTTGCCTATTCCTAGACAATTCAGGGAAGAGAAGTTGAATTCTTGATCAGTACAGAATTAAGCAGCTGTGGAAAGTGGTGAGAGGTGGAATTCTTGCAGCCCATCATCCCTCTCAGCTGTGGTGGCTGCTGGCCAGCCCCCATTTCTTTTGCTGCTGAGGTGCAGAAGTTGTTGATCACCACATAGAACTGCATGGCTTCTAAAAAAGTGAATTTCTTTTGTTGCCTTATTCTTGTATGGGAAGGGGGACGTGGCAAACGGGGAGAAGGAGCAGGTGTGTGGGCACAAAACTGCGTTTGAGAAGTTGCTCTCCTGTTAATGCTTCAGAATTGTCAGGCTGAGGTATCTAGGCACACTTGATTAGGCAACCTTTGTAACAAATGGTTAATGAAGATGTTTGTGTTCTGGATTAGTTTAGGCTTAGATATTGTTTGTAGAATTGTCATTTTCAGTTCTGAGAGTTCTATTGTACTAGCAACCTAAAGTTTTCCTTTACTGTTGTTTTTGCAACGTTACCATCGGGTTAAGAGAAAATAATGTCCCTGCTGTAATTTTTAGAGAAAGTTCAACAAGCAAATTGTTAATGTTTAACCTCAGAGAAAACAGTAAAACTCATTTTCAGAACTGCAAGAACTGTGGGTTTCATTTTTTAACTTGTAAACAAACAAACCAAAAAGGAACAAAAACCAACCACAAAAACTCATCGAAGAATAACAAACAGAAAACCACCTCTATCACTAGTTCAACCAAAACATGAGTAAGAAGTAGACCTCACCATCTGAGGTAAATGAGAGAGCTGCAGTGCACGTCCCTCCTCCCTGAGCTGACCTGTGGGCACTGCATTTGGAAATACAGGTGTCTGCTGGCATCTGAAATGGAAAGGAATTATTAAAATGTGGAGCAGTAAAGGCATATTTGCATCTCTGGAGAAATGGTGACATGATAAGAAATTGCTTTTGAGTTTTTTGTTCTTCTGCAGATTGTAAGTTTTTGCTTAAAAATATATTACTGGGTTAGTTCATCTTTTCAAGCACAGCTCAGAAACTCTCCCTCGTAACTGCTATGCAGCTATTTCTCAATAATCCTCTCCCCCCCCTGTAGGCTATTTTGGAAAAAATCATCCTAATCTGAAGACAGGGAATATATTGGCAGTTTAGAAGTGCTTTGGTGACACGCTTCTCTTTTCCCTGTCCCTGCAGCCCTCGGCAGAACAAGCTGTTCTAGGAAAAGTTGTTTTCCTGATGTCAGTAAACCTGTGGCTCTGCTGAGAACAGGCTGTCAGTCAAGAGACCTATTTCTTCATAGCTTTACAAAAATAACACATGCTAACAGAAAGAGAGCCTGGCCTATCCCTCTATGCTGCAGAGCAGGCAGCTTTGCTTGGATTTTTAGAAGACTCTCTTAAAATTGCTGCTACCTGGAAGGTGCCATCTCTGTCTGTCGCTGCAGGCCTTTTTGGCAGTGAGAAGTGCTGGCATAGCTACAAATACACTGCAGAGGTGAGATAACTGTGTTGGCCCAAGTGTGAAGTCCATGATACTGGTGGAGAAGGCTGCTTTTTCTGGCATACAGCTATGGGATGGTGGGTGTAAGCTGTGTTGGCCAAGGAGCTCTTTTGGACCACTGTGTCCCCTTTCTTTGCGGTGACCCTGCAGCTCCATTGTGGCAGAGTGTTCAGCTTTATCCAGCAGCTAACTTTTAATTGGTCACTGGTTTGATTTTGGGTTTTTGATTTAATGCGTTATATTCTATAACTTTCTTTCTGGAAGCAAGATGAACGAGTGCCTTAATATTTAAAGGGAATGTGATCACTTTGCCGAGGTTTTGGAACGCTGTAGGTGATCTTTATCTGTTTGCAAACCCCTATCCATTTTACATGGACTGGCTTCAGCAAACAAATAATAGGCTCTCTTTGCTTAGCTGGGTTTGTGGCCCTCTGTAGAGGGAATGCCTGGCTCTGTGTAATGCACTACTGGGCTAAAAACACTCCTGGTCCAGAGCATTAGAAAATTCTCTGTACCCACCCATAGTGGGGAGAGAGAAGAATAGGTAAAATCATGTGCTGTTCTTTGAGGAGGTCTAATCTGCTTTTAGAAACACCATAATAATGAGGTCTGTTATTCAGAGATGTGGGGTACTTTTGCCATTGCGTCCTGCAGGAAAAGAAGTTGACTTGTATGATGAGGAATTGAGAATAATAGACCAAAGTAACTTACTAAATAGGCTGACTTGGAAAAATTCAGTAAATTCAGTGTTTTACATATGATAAAAGGCTTGGTCGTTTTCTGAATTTAGTGGCACATAGCTTTCTCTTGCAGCTCGCTATTTATTTGTAATAAAAATTAAGAGTTTAGCCTAGGATGGGAGAAGAAAGCAGCTTCACTCTAGTATTTCCCTCTGAAGATTCCTTTAACTTTTTGCTGTTCCCTTCTCCTTCCAAACCAGTTCCAAACTCTTAGTGGGCAGACAGGATGACTTCAGCCTTGGTTTTGGTTCCAAGTGAGCCAGCCCCAAAGTGGAGTTTCTGTACCTACCTGAGCATGTCACTGATGAATAGTGCTGTTGTTTGGTGCCATGGTGCAGCTCTGCACAAGTAGGACCACAGTGGAGTGAAACAGATGGATGAAATTGTCAGTCTGCAGAAACTGATAACAGTAAAACTTGGCTCCCAAGCTGGTTCTTCCATTACTTAAACATGTGAATCAGTCTGCTTTCTAATGATTTGGAAAGGGTGTTTTCTTTCCAAGTCAGTTAAGTAAACTGGATGAACTGACCAACAGTAAATAGGTTTCTCTCATTACACATCCCTTTCCCCTGCATGTTTGGAGGGACAGACTGAATTTATTTGCAGGGAACCTATTGCTGTTTCTTCCTCTTGCAATATAGACAGCTGATGTAGTGTAGCCCTGTGGTCACAGCCAGCACCTCCTTTCTGTAATTCTCGAATAAATGAAAGCAGTTTGTAATTATTGCATAATCTGGTAATCGCAACCAAAACCTTCTTGGGATCTGGTTTGGCAACTGTATTGGTGTGTGTTGATGTTGTTTTGCTATTTGAACAATTTGTGAGAGAATTTATTGTGAAAACTGAAAATTGCATACTAAATAAACCCCACCAAACCGACCCAAATCAAAGAAAAAGAAAACCATACACACACACACACACACAACTCCCCATCCTGTAATGCTTATAAAGCCAGATGCAGTCTGGGTTAATTTTTAAATCTAATGAACATTGAGCTGACATTTTATCCTTTAGGTTGAACATTGGCCAAATACTGTGGTTTTAGTTCTTGCCTAGAACTGACTTTGGTATCTGTGCTGTACTTAGTTATAAAGAGACACATGGAGCTCATGGTGTGTCAGCCAAGGGTCCTGTGTTCAGTACCGTTTCCACTCAGCTCCCTTAGCAGTGCTTATTCCTGTAACTTTCTGATTTGGCAGTTATTTGTGCTAGTCAAAACAGTAGAAAGTAGGAGAAAAGGTCCTATTTTCATCTATTGCAGGACAAAACATCAAATCATGGTTGAAAATATTCCGTCCGTCCCCTTGAAAACGTTTGGTAGAAATGGCATATAAAAGAAGGTATTGTGAACAAAATGCTCTTTCTGTGTCTCAACCCCATCTTCTGGGCAATTTCTTCACTTCCCTGTTCCTTTGTGCATCGATTAAATATCAAGTTAATGCTTTCCTTTTGTAAAAATTGCTTCCTTGAAAATGGGCCATCCTCCTCCCTCTCAGCCTAATGACGGAAAAGCACAGATGATATTGATATAAGCTGTGTTTACTTGAATGTAACAACTTGAAAGGCTGCATGTGTACAGTAATCTGCTGAGTGAATAATGATTCGGTTTTACTTGTTCGATATTTTTTCTTTCCCCTAGAGAGGGGGAGGTCTGAACAACCAGTAGCAGCTGCTGAGGTTAATAAGATGCATTTAAAAGGTCTTTAATTAAACCATGCAGTTTTCTTAGAAGGCCCTTGAACTATTCTTTCACCCCTTCCTCTTCTGTTTTGCGTGGGTGAGTGCAAATAAGATGGGAGTGCAAGGAGGTGCGGGCACTGGCTAGATACAGATCTAGGATCCTGCTAACACACAGCGAGTGTCAATGGAAAGTAGGAAACCAGAAGAGGATTGAAATGGTTTGTGTGAGTTCAGCTGGCCAAGGGTCTGCTGAAAACTGAGGCAGTGGTGAGAACTGACGTGCCCGGGCTCAGCAGGGTGAACACGCAAGGTGCTGTTACAGGTGCTGCTCCAAATGTTACTGGTTTCTCTGGGTTTTTCTATGCTGTCCTCATCTGGGCCAAACTGTAGCCTTCAGCTTGTACAGTGGGTTCCAGCTGGTCTGCCCCTTCCATATCTTTTGAGAGACTTAAACTGTGTATTATAAGGCAATGTTGTACTACAGTGAAAAGAGGAGTTTATGCTAGTATCTAATTTTTTTAGTTTCCTTTGGCTTTTACATTTTCAAGTCCACTTCAGAAAAGGGTGTTTCTGGTGAAGAGCTCTGCTTGAGCTTGTGCTCAAAAAGAATCCTTGACCTGGAGCTTTTACACAGAGAATGGGTTTTGCATGTGTATAAGCAAGTGCTCAAAATGGATTCCTGATTCACAGCTTGAAACTGTGGAATGACAGAAAAAGAGATGTAGAAAAGGGGGGGATAGTAACCTTACAATTTCCTGTGTTCTTTCTCTGTTATATGCATTACTACAGGCACCACATTTCTGAGCAGGGCTATTAAGTGAAAAAGTGGGGAGTTAAGGCACAATTTGCTACTTGGGAAGGATTCTAAGAACTGTTCTGAGGATTAATGAAAGTTTCAAGAGGAATAGAAAAACACATAAATAGTGACACTCTTTTCTTACTCCCTTTTTTCATGTGGTTTCCAGAAATACTTATGGCAAGTTTTGCTTTGCAGAATTTTACTTTTTTGCAGCCTGTGTTTAGTCACTGCAGTAACCAAGCAATTGGACAAGATGGAAAAGTTACCAAATGTGTTAAAAAGTGTGTGCAGACAATGGTATCCCGTGGTTCCAAAATACTATGATCAACTTGCATCTTCTTGAAAATACTTAGCTTTCTACAGGTGACTTGGCTGGATGTTTTCTGGGTTATGTGAGGTGTTAGCTGCAGCTGGGGGTGTTGTTCATTCTGTTTGTGGATGTTTCATTAATGAGTTTTGGGGCCAGTGAGAGAGTGGAGAGATGAAGCAACTCTGAGTCAGCGCATCGCTGTGGTGATGCAGGAAGCTGTCTGCTTGGATGCAGGTTTTTCAAGGGGCTTTCTGTGCTTGGCACTGGATGTAGTCTGGGCAGACAGTCAAGAGGTGAGGAAAAGTCCAGCAGCCTGCATGTAAGAATGTAAAACCTTCTCCAGGAGCTCAGTGCAGTGGTTACAGTAGGGCATTTCCTCTGTCTCTCGGTGAGCAAAGCACAGACCTCCTGCCTCATCCTGAGGGCAGGGAGTGAGTATTGTTGGGAACATGCGTGGGAGGGTGGGGATGAGAAACCCCGGGGAGAGGCCGGGCTGATTCATTCTCCTGCCAAGTCTGTGGCCATCACGGTGTTGAGGACAGGAACTCATTGGCTATTGCCATGAAAATACTGGTTAGGGCAGAGGCTTGGAAGGGCGTTATCAGAGAAGGTGCTGTATTCCCTGGAAGGTGCCCTGAGTCACCACTGAGTTTACAGAATGCTGGACATGCCTGGTGAAACTCCTCGTCTGTAGTTCTGCGGCACTTTGGTGTGATTTTCAAGCATTGGTCACAAACTTGGCGTGAAGTCACCACAGTTATTGTCTGGGCAGATGTGACTTACTTTGGCTGTCTGGTTTTGCTCCTTGAAAAGATGGTCAGTTTCTATGGAAGGAGAGCTTTCTTGACGTTTTTTGCCTTGCTCTTAGAGGCACAAGAAATGGTGCTGTGTTTACAGAGGAATGCACCCACTCACAGGTGTCCAGCCAGTGACTCTTCCCCAGTTTCACCCAGTCTCTTGGCAGCAGTCGCTCCCCAGACTGCTAATGCCACACCGGCCCATCTGCAGTTGTGCTGTCTGTCCTGTCCCTGGATTTGGGATCCTGCCTAGGAGGAGGGTCTCTGGAGACCCATGAACACCTCCTGCCCATCCTGGGCTGCTCCACCGGGGCTCTGCCTGACAGGCATCAGCTCATGAGGCTCCTGCTGTTGCATTAAGTTGTTTGCTCAATTGTTTAACAAAGTGCTTTTAATGGAAACATAAAACCGGATAGAAATACAAAGCCTAATGGAATAATCTCTTAATTGCAGTGCTGTAAATGACTATTCAGCACATGATTACTGTACTTCCAGAGGGAACAGTGAGGAGGAAAGAATATTGAATGAAAGACTCTAAACACTTCAGCTACTAAGAACGATGATTTATTGCCAGTCGGAGCATCGGGCTAGGCAGGGCAAATAAACTGACAATAGTAAGTGCTTTTGGAGGTAGAAATTGCCTCATTCAGGGTATTCACTGCATGCAACATGTAAATTCTACCAGGATAAAAGCACAAAGAGTGATTAATTAATAGTGGCAAGATACTCATGCATGCAGTGTCCTTAGGCAACCCAGAAAAAGTTTTAATCAGCACATTGCCCAATTATTGGCAGATAACTCCTGGTATATAGTAGTTTGCTATTTCAGCTAGAAAATGCATTGTCCTGCTGCCTCCCTGTAAAAATCATGGGGTTTGCTGTGTTACGTGATTCACAAAAAACACCTCATGTTTTTAAGTAGCCGAGGAGATGTGCTCAGAGGCACATTGACATTATCATTTTTTGGTATTGCTGCAAGCCTTTCGAGATGCACTAGTTCTTAGAGAAGCTGTGTCCACCCTTCAGCTATGTCACCTTCAGATATCTAGGCAGCAGCAGGTGGAACAACTGTGAGCTGGGTATTGAGCTGGCTGTTGATTTGGTGTACAGCTGTGTGCTCTCCAGAGCAGGGCATGGTTAGCAGGGAACATGTTCCCCAGGAGCACATGTCTCTCAGGGAGGAGAGGTAAGTGCTTTGGAATCAGCCTTGCTGCTTCCCACGGCACCCCCCTTTTCCCAAGATTTAGTGCCTGGATTCCCGGTGCTGCCTGACTTCACCAGCCTGCAGAAGCCGCTATGGTGCTCAAGCCTTTCTCGGCACGTCTGGGGCATGGCCGGTGCCCGCTGGGCTCTGCCTGGTGCACACGGAGACAGCCCCAGCACCAGGCGTGCACCAGGCAGCTCAGAGATTTCCAGTGTTTGCAGTGGCCTCGGCACTGCCAAAGCCGTGCTGCGGTCCCGTGGGAACGGGAGCTGGCTGTTGCTTTTGGTCCGAGCCAGAGGGTGATGTTCCCACTGCCTGCACGCAAGTGTGCGTAATGATGGTGGAGCTGAGCACTTGCCTGTTTCTCAGCCTGCTTCCAGTACCGAGGGAAAATAGGTGCTTTTTAAGCAGAGGTGCAGATGATGTGCCAAAAATGTGGTTTGTGTTTCTTTTTGGTTTGGGGTTGTTTTGTTGTTGTTGTTTTGTTTTGTTTTTAATTGGAAAATCAAAAAGGTGTTGAATCATTGTGTACAGAATTGAAGGGGAAAAGTCTTCGTATCCATTTTATTGTTATCCTTTAAAGGGATAGCTTTTTGTAGTTGCTAAAAGTAACAGCTTATGTAAATATCCTTAAAAAGCAGGAAAAAGAAAAGATAAGATACTTCAGAGTGTATTTTGGAGGGGTGTATGCTTTGCAGTGTACATTAGGCACGCATCAGTACCTGCCTAATGCACCCTGTCATGGATTATTGCTCTTGCTTAGATTGAACACTTGCCAAGTTCTTTCGGAATGACAATGAGATGCTTTGTTCAGGCTGATGATTCGATTGCAGTTTGAAACTCCAGCACACAATTGGCCACGGAGCATGTGCACCTCTTAATAAAACTGAAAAACAGATACAAACCGTAGGAAAGTTAACAGACCCTTCTGAGTATAGATGAAAAAAAAAACCGAAAATACTTCTGGAATAATTAGAGTCTGGCAGAGAATGCAGGAAAGGTTTTTAAACAGCTTTTCAGCATATAAACAGATCTTTTCAACAAACATTGCTAATCTTGTTATGCTTCTACGTAGTCCTTGCTATGCAGATAAGACTTGTCCAACCTGTTACTTGGTACATGCTGTTATGTAAGTGAAAAACTCAGAGGGATAGGAAACCTTTCTTTCATGTATGATGTGTTTGCTGCTAATTCCTATGAAAGTATGAAAGAATTAATCTCTTTCATATTTCATATTTTTAAATTTTTCCTAATCTCAATTTAGTTACAATACTGTCCTGTTCTTAGCATGTTAGATTTGATTTATTCAGTTGTTTGGGAAGGATTTACAGTGAGAACGTTTCACAAGAAGTGTTATAAAGTTGCTCTTGTGTTTAATAGGTTGCAGGGAATTAAAGATTCTGGAGGCAGAGTTGCACATATCCATATTTCTGAGACAGTTTCAAATGCTCATATTTAGAGGTTTTGCTTTTGATATGCCTCACAGCAAATTAAACCACTGATAGCATTTGATGTGGAGCTAATTCTTTGAACGGCTTCAGGTTTGCAGTCGGGAAAGGAGCAAGTTCTCAGGCTGATGTTACATTTTACACGCTGGGTTTTGAGCTGCACTGAGCTGTCAGCTCCAGGAGCCTGTGCTGGTTCTCAGCTACGATGGTTGCAGAGGGAAGAAAGGAGGACCCTTTGGACCGTGCGGGAAATCTGAGGTGAAAGGCTCTTGGGCTCTGCTGAGGTCTCACTGTCTGACAGCATTTTCAGCAAGATGGATGAAGTCAGGTCTTTAAAAAAACGGTGGTTTGGGGATGGCTGAAGGGAACCCAGCTAAGCTGAGCTGAGTGTGAAGTGAGAATGTGGCAGTACATGTGTTTTGTGGCACCTGTGGACCACATGGCAGAGGGACTGATGGAACAGGAGCTGCTTGGCAGAGCATGGACAAGGTCAGCTGATAGCAGACTCCTGGGGAAAAACCAGTAACATAATCACTTGGCCAGATGTGCAGGGATGGTGGCTGTGTGAGGAGGTGTTGTGTGAGAAGGGATTTAGAACGTGTACCCATGAAGCAGCTGCTTGCTAAATATTTTGGGTTTTCCTCTACCTATCTTTTATCTTCTATGTATCTTGTTGAAATTATTTTTTACTGTAGTCAAGAACAATAATGTTGAGTTTTTTAGTGGCATTCAGGAAATTCTATAAAATCAATGAACAAAAGGCATGTCCACTTGAATAGTTTTAATGTAGTCCTAAAATAGAAAATTTACTGCATTTGACTTCCTGCACATGCAGTAAGCATTTGTATCCTCTCAAGGAACTAAGGTAGTAAAATATATTGTAAGACTTGAATCTTTGATTTAACTTGCAAAATTATTTCACATTTAAAATTAAACATAAGTTTTCTGAAATTTAACAGCTTGTATCACCTGGATTGTTATTTTTCTTTTCTTACATTGCTATAACTTGCTTTTTCTCTTAAGGCCTTTTAACTGAGCGGTCTTTCAAAGGCTTATCCTTTTTATGAGGATGCTGGAGAAACTGTAACTGGGTTGGAGGGGACCACTGGGCTTTGCTTGACAGAGTATTTCTGTGCTACATCAGGAATAAAATGTTTGGATATTGGGTGGGAAGAAGCAGTAGGTCTAAACAAGTGTAACCACTAAGGTGGAGATGTGTGTGAATCAAAATGTTGCAATTGTGTGGAAAAAATGAATTAAAATAAGTCTGGGAAATTAGTATTAAAGGTAAAAACGCTTTTTCTTGATCCTTTAATTATTTGGTGCACTTTGAAATAGAACTAGTTTGCAACAGCCTTTTTACCTAATGTCTCATGATTTGTCAGTAAAGGACATTGTTTTAGAGCATACTTTAAAGAAACAGAAACCTGGTTTCATTTTTACAATTGTTTTTTTTTGTGCATTACTACTGCAAATGCCTCACTGCCTTTAAACCTATTGATTTTACTGAACAACATGAACAGCAAAATAGGGTATTTCAAGGCAAAAGCGAATGAACAGGTAGGAGATGTTTTATATAAGGTAGAATGTAGGTTGCACCCTGTGCGTTTTCCCAGGCAAGCCTACAGCAGTTCATCCCAGGTGCCGGATTTCTGCCATTGAGATGAGGAATTCAGAGGCAGATGGGTACAGTGGGAGATTTCATGCACCACTTCACTGAAGAAAGCCTTCAGACTGCTTGGGCAGCAGCTGATAACCACTTCTGACTATTCAAGTATGCCTTGCCAGCATTAGAGACGCTGATATTGTGCTAGTGGTGGGTGAGTTGTTGAAATACTACAGTCCTGCCTGTGCGTTTCCGCTGCGGAACACCTTCTCCCCATGCTGGGCAGTTGTGCACACATGTACATGCTCTGAAAGGGCTGCTGCTCACCATGTGGTAGTTACTGTGCTCATGTAGCTGATTTAAAGAGCCCTGCCAGAAAGATTTGGCTTTGAGATAACAGCTGAAGCCGGGCACTGAAGTGCAGAGTGCTGGAAGATCTGGCCAGGCTTAACAAAATTTGAGATTTGGAACTTTTCCCCGATTTTACTTCAGTCACATAATTTTCCTGAGCTGGGGTTTGTAAAACAATGAGTTAATTTTTTTTATGTGTCTCAAGCTGACTTGAACAATCAGGAGAAATGCGTGATGTTTTTTATTGTAAGTGACATGTAGAAACACTGTGGGAGGGAGTAACGCTGCAGGGCAGTCCATTGCCAAGTAGTGAGAGGTGTTCCAGGTGCTGTTAATCCTCGTGGAGAGCAAAACGTGTCAAGCTGAGTCTCTAATGGGTCTACTCCCCTTAATTTTTCTTGCTGCCTGCCTACTACCTGGACACTGACTTGATCCAAATTGCCGCTCTGCTGCTCTGACATGGCCACGTGTGACTTCAAGTCTACATGCCCAGTTCACGGCAGTTGCCAAGTGCTTTACCCCCATTTTCAAGGGGAAAAATCCAGCTTGCAGCAAGCTCCAGATGCTGCAGAGGCAGGGAAGGAGCTGCTGGAACAGTTGCTGCAACAGCCGCTGGGGCACAGGGCTGGTGACCCTGCTGTGCCAGCATCCCTGTGCTTGCCCTCTGGCAAGTCAGGAATAATGCCAGGTAGCATTTTGTGGATGAGAGACTTCGTGACGGCAGCTGACTTTTAAATCCATAAAAAATGGGAAAAGGTCACTTCTGAGACAATCGTGGGTGAGTCAAAGTCCCATCTCTGCTGGAGCAGGATCTGCTCAGCAGGGAATGCCGCTTCTCCATAGAAGCGGATTTTCAGACAAAGCCAGGATGTAGCACGCTGTCAGAGGGATCTGGGTGTACCAGCTGAGCCTGACCAGATTGGCCCTGGGTCTGAGAGCTCTCTGTGGGAGGAGGCGCTTGGGGCTGTGTGAAAATGTTTGCTCAGCTGTGCAACAGAGCAGTGTAGATGAGTTAGAGGCAACGTGAAGCCTTCTATTTTGACACAGAGAGTGGAGTTTAGAATAACTTATTTTTCACTGTCACCTCTGCAAAGTAAACCCGTTTGGGCAACTGTCTCATCTGCATCCTGGCAAAGCTAACTTTTTGGTCCTTGCCGGTGAAGTGGGAAGAGACATGGGTGGGCTCCTCTTGCCTGCGAAAGTGCTCACATGGAAGCTCAGTCTTCTCATGGATGGGTCCCCGCAATCAAGGCTGCCTGGTGTGCAGCTGTGAGAGGGCTCTTAAGATCTGGGGGTTCGACTCAGGTTCCTTCCGAGGTTGCACTTGTAGAGCTGCTCCATCAGCTGCAGCCAAGACGCCAGCAGCTTTGACTCTTTCTTGCATGCCCGGTCACTGAAATAGCACTTGAGTTGCAGATCTTTACTCACCTAGCCACAAAGACACGCATGCCTTCAGGGCTGAATGGCACTCAGACCACTCACGTGGCTTGGGGAAATCCTGGGATGTGTGCCTGAGACTGCCGTGTACAGAACGCCTTGCAGAGGCGAAGCGGTCAGGATTTTTCATTGCACATACCCGGTGATTTAAATTTTTCACATTTCCTGCTTTGCCTGCTACATCCAGAACAAACAAAGCCTTAAATTCATCAACTCCTTGTCTGCTTTCCTTGTAATTACACTTCACACAATCACACCTTCTTAAAAGCCCTTCTAGTATATTTGCATTTAGATGGAGAATGACAGCTTTCGTGTTCCCCATCTAGCTTATAATTAACGCCTTTTCTGACTCTTCCATTAACGTCACCTACGTGGGGAGAGGCTGAAAGTCTGGGTTACTTTAGAGACTTCATTTCTGCAGCATCACAAGTGCAGATGCTGCCTCTTGGTTTGTTCAGGTCTTCGGCTGTAGCACCATAGTTACGTCCTCTATAATTGTCACTTTTTTCCAGATTTCCTAAGTCGCTGTTGTACGTGGCAGTTTATGACTAAGTAGTAGTTAGATTTTAAACATTTCAGGATGTGAGGGAAAGTCCCAAGTCATAAACTTTTAACTTGTTTGCCTTTCTAGAGTAGGCACAAAAGAGGTTGTTACTGTTAGTTATTTGCATCTTTTGGCAAATCTGCTTTTTCTTTTGAGACTTCAGTGGTTCATGGACCATAGGCTCAGAAATCTTGGGGTATGTTTTTAAGTGCATAGCCATTTGCACTGGGGTTTAGGCTCAGTATATGAAGGATCTGTCATGTTTGAAGAACATCTGAGAGTTCCCAGTTCCTGCTAAAGTCTCTGGGCGCTGCAGGGGCTCAGTTCTTCTTAGGAAAAGATCAGGCTTACTCCTGGGAACTGCTTGATGATCAAAGGCCTATTGATGCTGAAAGGAAGCAAAAGCCTTTTAATGGCTGAGTAATGAATATAATTTTAAACTTGGCAACAGTGGGAGGAAACAAATAAGTAAGAATTTGAACCCAAAGATTATCATAGGAGAGGCTGAGTGAGAAGATGATTAATGTTACAAAAGTAGAACTGCGTTTTTTTCCCTGGCAAAAGCCAACTCAGCTTCTACTGAAGTGGCAGTTCCCTTCCATTGAACAGAACATTCCTCTAGGATGTTACAACATCCTAGCCTTCTCTGCTTCAATTTTTTTGGTGTAACTTAGAGGGCTCTGTATTTAAAACATAAAAAGAGGTTTATTCAGGATCATTTTTCCATACCCTTTGAAGGAAAGGTTGCAGCAGTGCAGGAGGTGACAGGAGGTTTCTTACAGTCATCAGACAAACAGGTGGGCTGTGAGGCCTTGATCTCTTGCTCAGTGGGTCTGATGGCCCTGTCATACAGTCAGTAAACAGGGCTGGATAGATGTGATGAGTTGAAGGAGCTAGAGGAAGCAGAATCCTAAAAAGCTAGTTCCAATTCATATCACTTCAGTGTGAAGATATGTATTTTTGGGAAGCATTTACCAAAGCTGATTGATGATGATGCAGAAAATTGTTGACTGACTGTACCATCTGTTGTATTTCTGCCCTATGTTTTTCTCTTATCACTTGTGTGTGTTCAAGCTGTGTATTTTCTGAGAAATAGCGTTTGATGTGAAACAGAACTTAAAAGATTCAGCAAGTCTCAACTTGTCAATGTTTCCATAAAGAAAAGGAAGCAAAGGTTGGGACGAGGAGTTTTTGATGCTGTTTGGTATTGACTGTAGTGCTGTCCCTTCATCTGCTCGTGTTGCGGTCACTGTTCAGGCTGTGTAGGTGACGCCAATGGGAGAGCTGAGCACAGCTGTAATGCCCAGGAACTTTCTGTGCCATGCCTTTATCCATGTTTCTTTTCAAGCTGATGGGCTGATGAGTGAAGCTACATGTTTATTCTTTGCAGATGTGATCTTGGCCCTATAAATTGGTGGCAGTTCTTCTGTGGAAGAAGAACTTCCTCTTCTGTGGAAGTGGAACAGAGCCAAGGTGCTGCAGCAAAGCTGTTGTGATGCATCCTGGTGATCTCTGTTAAATAGTTTTTGGAATTAGTGTATCTTGCTTTAAGCAAAAAAATACATCTCTCAATCGTGATCAGCAATTTCTCACACTAAAAAAAAAAAGAATCAATTTTAATGACAAAAAAGCTTCAACAAATTTGTATTTTCCTGCAGTTGTAAAATGAAATGTATCTCGGTGTTTCAGAGGAAGAGGTTCTGCATGTTGAAAAGGAAGTGAGTGGTTTTTCTGTGTTTGCTTTTTAGCCTTTCTCCACACCCCTTCCCTGCTCCTGGATAATTCCTTTTGGGAGCCAGCACTAGATCTTATTACTATTAAAGCAGATTTTTATTTTCATTTCATTTTCATTTGGAGAACACATGGGACACAGAAAAGGCACAATTTCTTCCCACACCAGTCTATTTTTTGAAAATGTTGTCATGGTCTGGATTGTCACATACCAGCGTTTGAGCTTATGTAGTAAGGGTTGGAATGTCACTGAGAGCAGCTTCAGAGCACGTTGGTATTTTATGGCTTCTGTTACAGACCCAAGTCTGGGTGATGTTGCAGGTGTCTGCTTTTCTGAACTTCCTGAACCAAATCTCTTATTACGGGAGCCAGTGCAGTGCCTTCACCTTGGGCTGCTTTGAGCCTAGCAGAATTCTACTGTTACAGTCTGTATCAAGGCACAGTTTAGGGGTTTTTTTCTTGGGAGTGGGGCTGATTTGTGCATGTATCCCCCAACTCCCAGGCTCCCACGTTCTTGGTGTGTTGGTGCCAAGCCTCGAGGTCTGGTTTCCCAAAGTATTTCTGCAAACCAGTAAGGAAGAGCTTGGGGGTTGTTTTGAGTTCTCATTCTAGGAAAATCTGAACATCAAAGCTGCGAGTCTGCAGAGGTTCCTGAAGAGCAGGAGTTGGGGTTCTCCCTGCAGCTTTGGCAGTAGCAGGGTTGGGGCTGTGCGAGGGACGCCTGGCTGGAGCCTGGCAGACGGCGTCTCCGCACGGGTTTCCTTGCTGGCGCCTGGCAGGACATGGAGACCTCCTCTCCTCTTGGCACGGGGCCACGCAGGGCCTGAGCTGACCGTGCTTCTCAGAGGCTTTCTGCCTGGCTTCCTGACACTTGACCTTAGGCTAGCTGCTGTGTGAGTTGCAGCATATAAGCCCAGGTTTTCAAAATGTTTTCATGACACCTCTATGATAGAATCAGAAGGGGTTTTAGCTCTTGTCTTCAGTCGTTTAAGGTCTTTTCTGCAGCTTAAAGAAGGGAAGGCTGCTGCCCTCAACTGTATTATTAAACAAGTAGCTACTTAGTGTTTTTCCCCTTATCCTGCTTTTGAAACTGTAGCTCCTTCTGTTCCATGAAGTTGGAGGAAAACTGGGAATGAAGTTGACCCGGTTCAGGCAGGGAGGCAGAGGGTGGCTGTCGATGCTGAGCAGCAGAGGGGAAGGGAATGACCCCTGGCCTGGCTGCAGGGGCTGTGCCTGGCCAGCAGCCCGGGCCGCTGTACCCAGCACGGCTTTGGAGATTGCCCTCACTGAGCACTGCCCGCTACTACTATGGTACGTGTGCGAGCGCCCGTGCCGCTGGGATGTTCCCCAGCAGGCGCCTTTGTCTCCTCTTAAACTTTCAAGAACTGGCACTATGGCAAATAGGCGGTGGCCCTGCCCTTCCCCTCTGCCCCCCCTCCACACTCTTTAGAAAGAATTTATTGCTGGGAAGAGAGCTTGGGGTCAGGGAAGGTTCAGGGAAAGAAAAGGCCTTTAGAGGTATTACAGCTGCTATCTTTGCAGCAAGCAGCACGTAAGTTGTTTTACATTTGCTGTCAGGGTACATATAGGAAACATAGCTACTTCTCATCATAAATATTATTGTTGCGAGAGGCTCAAGTGGTTTAGGGTTTTCCTTTTGTTTGAACGTGATCAGAACCTCTGAGCAAAACAACTTGATTACTCTGAGTTTGGGTGCTTGCCAGCCCAGAAATAGAAGGACATCCGTAATCCGCATGGATGTAAGCTCAATGTTTTAGTAAAAAGCAATTTTCAGGGCTATAATATGTGGCCTGCCTTTTAGCGAAACACATTCACTTTAAAAATATTTTGCAATTATACAATTTCAGATAGTAGATATAGCCAAGATTGCTTCTAGGTCTCCTTATAATTTTTCCTAAGTTTTTGTGTTTTGCAGTTGGTGTTTCCTACACCTGACTGCACAAAGCTTTTCTGGCACATACAGTGCAACTGCCCAACTAACTGCTCATAGATAGGAAATTGCTGGCATGCCAAATGACATCAGATGCGCAGGGGAAATGGTTCTATTATACAGTTTATCACAGAAGGATTGTATGTATTTACTGAAGCAGTGGTCTGTGATTCCTGCTTTCTTCATTTTTCTTTTATGAACATTTAAAATTGTTTGCAGAAGTAGGGTTCATAGATATTACTGGACAGTTCTGCTATATTTGGAAACAGTTTGGCACTAGCACAGTTGGAAACTATGCTAAATGTGCACAGTCTAACCCCTGAGTATGTTTTTCTGCCTTAGTGGTACAAGTACATCCTTACTGCAGTTCCATGTATAGAAATTTGCCATCTGTCAGCATAGATTTCCAGAGCTCCCACTGAGTCAGGAAACCCCCTCTGCAGCAGTCAGACCTCTTGGTTAACTGCTACAGCAAAGCCAGTCCTCTGCTTCCCCTCTAGGGATGATTAAACTTTCAGTAGGTGGCTGGTGGTGTAGCATTTGGGAAGATGTCACTGGTGGGGAGGACAAGGCTCTTCAAAGCGGACACTTCAGAATTTGCAAGTATGAAGAAGAATATAGGAATTGTATGTATACAGTAGACTGTGCAGCAGAGTAGAAGTAGTTCAGGAGAGAGATGACTGCATGCTTTTCCTTCCCTAATGCCTATAAAGATTAGAGGAAGATTCCCTTGTTTTTGCAGTAGAATTTCACAGGCAAGGCGTAGTTTCAAGGATCTTGGCTTTCTGTGAAGTCTTTCTGCTGTGCATGTGGCACAGGTTATTGGCGCTTTGGTGCGGGGCTGGTGGAGTTGAGTGCATGCAGGCGCGGTTGAGGAGGAACAGGGGGATTTTGCATGGTGTTTTCCGAGTTTCTGAGACTTTTCTAAATACGTTTGTGTGATTGCTTTAAATGCGACTACATGGGTTTCCTGGTGAGCAGCTTTCAAGCCTGTTTATTGCCAAGTAGCATTGCCTTGTTTTATGCCAAATAGGCAAAGTTCATTCTTTGCAAGTGGCAACACCTTCAAAAATAATGGATTCTCTTTTACTTCTGGGTGAAGAGTTGGGGTGGAAGTCTGAAAAACAAGAATGGTAGTTTTTCACACTTATTATTGCAAATGGATTTGCCATCTGGTGTGCTTGTCGCCTCCACTGACTGCTCCTCAATTTGTTTCACAATGAAATGGATGGATAGCTTTTTCCTTCTCACTGTTCTTGAAGGACAGTATCAGGAGTAGAAATCACTGAGAAGGATGCAGGTACCTTGTGTGCCACATTACTGTGTTGTGCAGCAAATTCTTGATGTAACTGGTTTGTCAGCTGTAACCATCCCATGGATTTCAAAACTACTTTCATTCTGGATGTATGCCACTGTGTGAAACCAGGGTTTCTGTACAAAGTAGATACTTGTTGATAACACTGGTGTACAATGTTACTCATCCTTCCTTTCTCTCCTTCCTAAAGCTTGTGCAATGAGGACAGAAATTTGCTGCGGATTCGAGAGAAGGAGAGACGGAGCCAGGAGGCTCTGGTAGACAAAAAACAGTTCTGTGAGAAGACTCCCCTCTTTGCAGAACCCTACAAGGTAATAATATGGGGGGTGGGGGGGAAAGAGAGGAGGAAATAGGGTTGGGATGGAAGAGAAGAGCTGTGGTTCTGCATAGCATGTAGCAGAGTTGAGCATGATAGGTACAAACACAGTATCTTCCCATCTGCTTAGATTCCTCAGAGTATGTGCTTGAATCTCTTTTGGTTGTGCAAGACCAGTATGGACTGTGGGCTGGCATCCTGTAGCTTGAGGGAGAGGGCTCAGGAGCAGCTTGGCTGCCTGTCTGCCTGCAGCTGTGGGTGTAACAAATGAATCTGAAGTTGGCACTCCCGGAGGCTGCAGGTGCACAAAGCTTGGCTTGGAATAGCTGATAGTGACTCAAGCAGTCCTGTCTGCTGTGGAGAGATTTGCAGGATCAAGATGAGCTTGCTTAACTTCACTTATGGTGATGTGTGTGATTAAGTTAAGATCCTGAAAAACGTCTCTTCCGGAGCTGGATCTCTTGGGGAGCTTTTGAAAAGTCCACCTCTTTGTTCTTCTGTTGCAGACTAATAAAGAAGATGAGTTGTCAAGCCGAATTCAGAACATGCTGGGCAATTATGAGGAGGTCAAGGAGTTCATGAGCAACAAATCTTGTCAAAACCTTATAGGGATTCCAAAGAGCGTTGCCCCCCTGTTTCCCCCAGGACAGCCTGATCGCCCGTACTTCCCTGAAAAGTCCATCCATGCCTTGCCGTCTTCATTCCAGCACCTGGCCCGCCGTCCACCCGTGGGACCCATGGTTGTACCCCCTCATCCTCCAAGCCACTCCAGTCACTACCCAAAGGCACAGTCAGGAACAGAAGCAGCTTCAGGTCTGCACAGCAAGAGCCGCAGCTTACCCGGCGCTCGGAGCCACGGTCAGGAGCACGGCCGCGGTGGCCGGGAGGCTCAGGCAGGTTTTCCCCACAGCCACAATGACAAGCCTGGGAGCAGTGAAGGTCGTGCTCATGGCCTGCAGGCCTCCCCTCTGGCACTTTCCCCTTTCCTGCCATGTTTGTTGTCTTCTCCCGTGGCACCCCTGTCACCTCTACATTCCAGCCAGCATATCAATTCCAGGTCACAGAACAGCAGCAAAAGTCATGGGTCAACCTACAGTCAAACCAAATCATCACAGGAGAAGGAAAGTCGGGACAGCCCAGCCGTTACCTTGACCAGCACCGCTCAGCCTTCCTCTCAGACTTTTCCCCCTTCTTTGACATCAAAAGCCAGTGCAATGCAGCAAAAACCAACTGCCTATGTCAGACCCATGGATGGCCAAGATCAGGCACCATTTGAAGCCCTGGAGCTCAAACCTCTCCTGGAGGAATACCACGAAGGATCCAGTGAAGACGTCTCAGATCTGAAGGCAAAAGTTAAAGCTGAACTATCCAAGTTGGAAACCCCTTCTGAGCCCAAGGAAGAGACCGACGAAGATCTCTCAGATTTGAAGGCAAAAGCCAAAGCAGAACTATCCAAATTTGAAACCCCTTCAGAGCCCCTAGAGGTGAGTGCAATTTTTGGGGATCTCTGTTGGAGCAGAGTAAATTTGGCTGTCAGAGAACAGGTCATCAAACAGCAGTGACTGTCAGAAGCAGTGATGACTGTGTGTGTTACCCTGTGCATTTTGAGGTTGACCTGGGTGTGAGATACCTGTTTGAATGATGACAATGTGACACTTCTGTGATTTATCTGTTGTTTTCTCAGTGAGGCTGGAGCAGGTTTTATGGTTCGAGCCTGCCTCTGTGCCCATAATTTTTGTTTTCTTCTAAGACTTGTTAAAAAGAAGGGAGAAATGATATGATGAGCTATATGATCAAGTGTTGATGCAGTGTGTCAGGACTGTGAGTGGTGGTGGGTGGAGGCCCCAAATCCTCACTGCATACTGGGAGAGCCAGCAGTACAGTGGATTTACCTGGGCTTTGTGATAATGGACTGTGAACACCACACCTCTGTAAAATTTCACTGTAGACCCACAGGAAAGTATGACTTGATAGTGCAAGTTTCCTTGTTGTAATCCATCTGTTTTTGCTGACCCAAGGCCACCTCTCTGATTTGTGGGATGGAGGCAGAAGCCCTGACTGGTAAAGGAGTGGGAGAGGAGGAGCAGCGTTGTACACGTGTTGTTCAGCAAATGCAGCTCCTTTTCCTGCGCCTTTGAAGCCCAGTTTCAGCCGTGCCAAAGGACCAGCACACTGACTGTGCCTGCCTCGTGGCTTGGCCTCCTGTGAGCTCGAAGGCACTTGATCCCTGGTACATTTTGGAGATTTACCGTGCTTATCCTACAGCCCTGAGGTTATTGCTGTGCCCTATGGGATGTAGGAGCCTATGGTCCTAAGGCAGCTGGGCAAGGAGGGCTATGGAGATTGTTTCAAATTATATTTTGCCACCTTTGTAATGAAAAGCAAGAGTGTGGGTGCAGTCTATTTTTCATGGAAAAGGGTGTGGATCAGCTGCAAATGGCTGTAGGCAGTATCTTGTGGGAAATGAGAGTAAACCGTCAAAATGACATTGTTGAGAAGTTGTGAAAATACTTCCATGCTGAGAGACTTTATTTGCTACCAAGTAGGTTTGGCACTGCACATCACGCCTCAAGACAGGAAGTTCACTGAGGTCCACGTTACCTTATTTGCTTAACCAGATTTTACTCCTGGGAGAGAAATAAAGCAGTGCAGGGGATCACCTTCTACATTATCTTATTGTCTTATCTGAATTACTATCTTATCTCTTTTTCCATCCCCATACTTCTTCTGTCATCTCATGTAACTCTGGTTTAATATGAATTTTGATAGGGCAGCATTAGTTATGATGCTGTGTGCTGAATGAAACCTTTTTCTCACTTTCTGTTGAGGACGTGAGTCTGAGTCCAAATGCCCCTGAAAATCCTACAGTTGCCAGTGCCAGAGTAGCGTTGCTCATGCTTCTATTTCAACTGTGACAAAGTAAGAACACAATAAAAAGGAAACTGAAGATAGTAAAAATATGTTTTTTGCACAAGCCAGGACCCTGGTTTTAATTATATACTTAGTCCATTTTGAAGCTGGTAGAGGAACCCTTTTTGTGAATATGCTGAATGATCCTGCTTTGCAGTAGGGATCTTTAGGCTTTGGCCCCTAATTGTTTTCTATGCATAGGCAGGGAGGAAGGAATACAGGCATTTTGGATAACGGCTCTGTAAGCTCTAGTGAAAAGTACATTACTTTGATTTCTGCTTTTTTCAGACTTGTCACATTTGCTTATATTTGTCATTGGTTGGTCTCAGTGATGAACATCTATTTGATAATAGTGTCTTCCAGGGCTGAAGCCTGGAGGGAGAAGAGGAAGAAACAGTGACATAGCACCCTGGATATATGGCCTGTGTGCTGGATGTGCTGTACAGCCAGAGGCTGACTGAGGGTTCTTGGCTGAGAGGTGGTCCCTCTCTTTAGTTCTTGGTGAAACAGGAGCTCTCTGCAATGACCCTGACAGTGAATAGGTCTAGACTAGCAGAAACTCTGCTGTCCTTCCCTCTTCTTCCCAGAGTTTGGCCCCAGTTTACTGAACAGCCACGTGCCAAATACAGTTTTTCCTGTGATCTCCCTTGACATGACTTAGGAAAGCCATTTCCTCAACATGTGTTCTGGTTAATTGAATTTCTAAGGCATGTTTCACCTGCAGCTGTGAATTCATTATTGACAGCTTCTGCTCATGGGAACACTGAAAAGTTCAGCCTTCCAGGCCAAATAGACACACAGTTTTGCTGCAGAGTGAATGAATCCACAGCGGATACCAGTGCAGTGACTCACTTTGCATTCACAGAGGCACTGAACAGCTCTTTCCCCTCTTCCCCAAATCAAAGCCTTCACTTTCAAATGTCATCACTGTCCCTTTAAGGCATCTTTCCAAATTTGTTGTGAGATGGCTTAAAATATAGCACACATGAAGAAGCTTGGATTTATCCCCTTCTCTTCATATGCCAGGTTTTACCTCTTCCCCAGCACCTAAACAAAGATGTTTTTAAAGCCATTCTCTCTTGCCATCCATGACTTTAGGAAAGCTGCAGCCCCAACAAAGACCCTTGTATTGCCTCCATTGACACAGACTGTGATGTGTGAAAGGGAATCAGCTTGACAGCAGGGGAAGAAGCAGTCAGGCTGTTTTGAGGGAGAGTGTTTATAAATCCTCAAGCATTATTAAGGGCATAGTGTATGGGAATGTAAGGTTCTTGATGCTCATTAAAGATTTGGCTTTGTTTCCCCAAAAATTTTGGGTGTGATCGGGTATAGCTCCTTTTATCTCGTGTAATGAGGCCACGTGGGACTCTCCTGCCTGTGAAGTGGGAAGCAAATAGGGAAGCAGCCAATTTAGAACTCCTGAACAACAACAAGCAGCAATGAAGCAGCCCAGATGTGTTAAGTCTTTTTGGTAACACTGTATTATCCTTGAAGCACAGGGTGCACACAAGGACCTCTGGGCTCAAATTGCAATCACTGAGCTGTATTTTCCTCAGTAAACATTTATCAATGGTCACCAGTTAAAACATGGTTGTTATATAGTAAATAGTAATTACTAAATACCTGTGAAGATGTTTGGATGGTAAATATAAAAAGTCTGTTCCAGCTAGACAGATAATTTTTCTCTGGACTTCTCTTCATGGCACCTGAGTTTTTCTACTTGCAGGAGTTGTCAGACAGGTGAACCCTGTAAAGCAGAAATAAATACATTGTTTTAACCTGCATCCTTTCAAAATTAAAATCTTTAAAGACATACGTAGTCTGTTGACCTTATGTAATGAATATACAGTAGTTAGCATTAAGATATTGTCATTTTTCTACCAATCTTTTATGTATTTCTCATTTACTGACTAGAAGGGAGATTGTGTTTTGTTTTGTTTTTTTCCCTTGCCCCTTGTATTTTTTTTTTGACTATTTTATTTTCTTTGCTTTGCACCAAGACAGGTAACAAGGTGTTACTTCTGTGTCTCCTCTGCTGCCCTCTTTATGATCAGAAGTGCCTTAGGTGACTGGAGAAGGGTTTCTATGCTTCCCCACAGGCATTGTGTCAATTTGTCTTGTTGCTGGTATGTGACTGCTAAAGAAGCAGATCAAACGTGAATGAGAACTGTTACTTTTTCTGACTGTTTAGGGTAGGAGAAGTTTTAAAGACAAAAAAAGTAAACCTTAACCTCACCATAAGAGCTGAAACGGAGCTATCTCATTTTTGGTAAGCATCCCTAACAACTTGCATGTAAATATCAAAAGCTGTGCCATCCAAGGCCTTTCTCACAACCCTTGGGCATTGTGCTGTGAGTGGAAATGAATTGCAGCCAGAAGGTTTACTGTGGGATTCTCTTCTGCTCATTATAATACTAAGTGTCCAAAGACAAATCCTTTCACTTGGGTCTTCTCCATATTCCTGTTTGGCTCTCAGAAGTGAGAGCAGTTGGTACTTCTTATGCTCTTACATTATTTTAATTTCTTGTTGCCCTCATTCACTGGGTTGCAGGTACATCCAGAGGCTTGATCACTGTCCCTTGGGATGGTTGCACAGACCACAGGCAGTGTGGGGGTTTGACTAGTGGTTATGAGGTCAGGATTGCACACAGCCTTTGCATTTTTAAATGCATAAACACATTTTGGCTTCTCTTGTTTTCTCTCACTTGATGAGCGTGAAATATTTTACGAGAAGTCAGTCAATCCCAGTTGACAGGAAAGAATTATAGTCAGGGCTGTATTTTGTTTGGGTTTTTTTTCAGCTAAACCAAGGCACAGCATGCAGGTGTAGTTATGTAAACAGGAAAAGCTACTTGTATTTGATTTAATAGGTGAGTCCCACGGGATGCAAAAGAGGATTTTCCCTTGGGTACATCTCCTTTGGAAGAAACCACACTTTCTATCCAGGCTGGAAATAAACCAGCAATAAAATGCCAAAGCAGTTCTGATGGCTCACGGGAATCACCCTCCACCAACCTCTCTGCAGATTTCTGAAACTCTCCGCACCATTTCTTGCACAAGTGGAAAGTGCCAAAGGGACAGATGTTGCCAATTTGAACTGTACAGGGGGAAGGCAAATATTGCTAAGCAACCAAGTGCTTGAGAGAATTTTTCGGAGAGGAGCCAAGGGAGTTATGCCTGGGAGCGCCTGCAGCTTCTCATGGCTCGGTGCGAGGGAAGAGATGAAAAGTTCTTTCCTGTCAGGGCTGACGCCGCCAGCACAAAAGACACCATAACCTATTGACACTGATTAGGGCTGACAAGGCAATGTATGAAAACAGGAAATCTGCCCTGCCATGTGGGAAGGCAGTAAGACATGTTCACAGAGGTAAGTGCAGCACACAGCCAGTGCCAGGGTGGGGTTAGCAGCTGGCTTCAGCGGGACAAGGTGAAACCCGGGCAGGCAGCCAGCCCCGTGAAGTCCAGTGGAGGCCGTGCTTGGGTCTTTGACATCTGACTTAGGAGCAGGTTGCTGAAGGATGGGCTGGCAGGGAGAGGGGGGTGTTTTCAGTGAGTCTTGTAATAATTGCAGGCTGCCTCTTGTAAATTGAGTTAACTTCTCTAGTTGCCAAAGGATGAAAACGCTTATAAACAAGGCAAGTCTTAAAACACCTGTGTGTGGTTGTGCTCCTCCCTGGCCAAGCAGCGCTTCATAGGTAAGTGCCAGCCTGGAGGTCTTTGCTTTGGTGGTCCCAAATGCCACTGGAGATGTTTCCTCAGAGAGTGGATCTGCCTGTTTCAAGCCTCTGAATTATTTTGGCCATAGACTGCTAGTGTCTTGAACAAGATATGTATT
The DNA here is from genome assembly GCA_013400315.1 of Bombycilla garrulus. Classification (NCBI taxonomy): domain Eukaryota; kingdom Metazoa; phylum Chordata; class Aves; order Passeriformes; family Bombycillidae; genus Bombycilla; species Bombycilla garrulus. The sequence continues at coordinate 564,358 of VXBU01018903.1, read as the reverse complement.
TTCAGGAATGAAACACAAGATTTATCTTCCTACATTGGTCAAAACATTAACACTTTCCTAATGCTACTTTGAGCACCTCCTGGACTTTGATCTGATTCTTTGCTTTGTTTGAGTGTAGAAAAATATTTAGCATGTGTTTGTGTTGAATTTCTTAATGGGATTTTTTTTTTTACTGGCTACCAGTGAGCCTCAGTGGAAGTGGCATTTTGCAGCTTAAGGATGCTCCATAGGAATATGGATCAGCACAGTGATGTGGGCTGTGATAAGTCTGGTGGTACTTCTTTTGCTTCTTGGACACTGATGGCAGTGCTCTTTCCCCGTGTGGGTGCTGCAGCAGGAAGTGAATGCCTCACTGAGGTATTGGTGAGCTCTGGTTTTCAGTGAGCACCAGCATCAAGGGGAGAAGAGTTCCCCTGCTCTTTGTGTGAGCTGGTACTGTCCTGCATGGAGAAGGGCTTCCCAATGGTCCTGGGTAGGGCATAAGATTGCCAGAGCTCACCAAACTTGACTACAGCACTATGATAATTTTTGAAATGAAGTCAGCAAGCAGCGGTGTTCCTGCCTCAGCAGAGTACTCAGTGTAGTCTGTTTTCATGTGAGTTATGCCTCTCTTATTTGTTTCCTTGTGTCATTATTGTGTTCTTTGAAGTTTCTGATCTCATTTTTCATTTTCTCTGATGTCTAACAATGTTGCTGTCTGAATTATCTGTAACATCTCCCTCCCAAGCTTTAGATGCCAGTTTTTATCTTCATAATGATGAGCATTTATTACTTGGACAATAAAATAGTGCTTTATTGTTTGAAGGCAGCAGAATATTTTAATTCCTTGTTGGAAAAGGTGATAACCTAACTTTCAACACAACAATTTCCCCTCCAAACTGCTTTAGCAGTGTTATATTTTCTTGGCAGTTTGTTCCATTGGTCAAATGGTTCATAAATGTCATTAGATATTGAGATCCAAACCACTGGGAGACAAACTGCAGCTGACACCACTTTGTGCTTGTTTCAGACCCAACAAGGGCTGGATGCTGAAAAGTGTCCTCTGTCCCCTCCCTTCCCCACAGCCGCCTTCATCTGACAAAAGACACTACTGCCTCTATGAGCCCCTCTTTTGCAGGATACTGAAGTCAACTGCTCTGGCCTTTCTGCCTATTCTTCAGATGGAGCTGTTCTGGAATCAAAGGAGGAAGGAACAAGGGTGATGTTTGCTTTGGCTGCTAAGGAAGTAGAGCTCAATAGTACTTGGCTTATAGACTAATTTTTAACCAGTTATGAAACTTGACCTAAACTCCCATTACTTACAGAAACTCCAGTTAGGGTGACTTGTTCAAATGTGCACTTTCCTTTGAAGATAAATAGCAACTTTTGCTATTCAAGAGATTACTGTGTATTTTAGGTTATGCCACACTCAGAAATATTATCTTGGCTGGCTTACTAAGCTTCCACTAAGTCAAAAGAAAAAAATTGACCATTAAAAAACCTACTTAAAGTTTTCAGATCTTTCTCTCTAACTTCAAGCAGTGAAAATATCAACATAGCAATATTTATTTTTTCCCCTTTTTTTGGGAGATGAGAGAATTCAGTTTCTGTATTAGCATAATTTTAAGAGAATTTTTCTTGAATTAAAGCCTAAATTCGAGTATTTGTTTTAATACACTGTTGAATTGCAAGCACCTCCAAGGGGAAAAGTGAGTGAGCACTTCCCTGTGATTTTTTAGGCTAACTGCTCTATGTGTTTACAAGTATGTTTCTGTGTCTGTAGAACAGCACACTGGCAGAGCGACTGAGCATTTTACGAGTTTGTTGTAAAATAAACAACGTGTGGAATGATTCCTTATTAATACTGTGGTATCTATTTCTTCTAAACCTTATATTTTTTAACTTGGTTTAGTAACATTAGGTTTTTTAAGCATTATTTATACATGTTGTGTTTTGAATAGCAGTGGCTTATGAAGAATGCTAAAGGTTTGGAAAGGTGTGGGGTGAATTCATGTAGCCGGAGACAAAGTTACATTAGCTTCAGATCCTACCAACCTACTCCTCCTCATACAAGGAGTACTTTGGTTCCTTTCATCAGCCTGTCAGCTCACTGCTGTTCAGACCAACTTGTAATATAGGCTTGACTGGGCACCATCTGTTCTCTAAAGGTGAAAGGTGTGGTACCTGCAGCCTGAATGTTTTCACTTGAAGCAGGCATTTTACTGAAGGTGCTCTTGGGCTGTCACGTTGCTTGTCTCTTTGCAGTTTTGCCTTGTTAAACCTTGGCTGAGTGTGCTGAAGGAATGCCATCTGTGCTTTACCAGTGCAGAGGACACCCCTTGCCTCCTTGGTACAGTTCAGCTCCATTCCTGCCCCTCTTTGCCAGTGCAATATTGATGTTACCACAGTAATATCACACATTTTTCCATAATGAAAGCAAGAGGAGAAGCAGTGTGGTATTTATTTTTCTGTTTGCTATGGTAGCAGTAACCCCTTGGGTATGTCCTACCCTTCCCTTAGGCATTTCCTTAGACGTTTCCTCGGAGCCTTCTGTGGTGCACATGCAGGGAAATGCTTGTCCAGCTTTCAGGAGCGTAAGGATTGCATGTGAAGCTATTGCAGTGTAGAGACATTGCCTGAGAGTCACAATACATAAAGGTGTTGAGTCCTATCCATCATGGCTACAAATTATGAACCTGCCTGCTCACATCCATGAGGCATTTTAAATGATTTGAGTATTTTGTCATTGGTTCTTGGGAACTTCTTGCACAAACATTGGAATCATTTGAGCAATTATGTATGAAGGAAATTATGGGCAGTGGAACACTGATACAGAAAATCTGGAAATGTCTGTAGTTGTCTCCTGTTTGCTGTCCCTAGGATGCATCAGGAAAAGATGGAGAAAGCTTTTTCTTAGGCAGAGGTGGTTTGATGTCTTGGTACTTCTTGTAATCATCTCTCCTTGTCTGGATTTTAATCACAAGCCATTCAGTATGTTAAATAAGCAAAAAAGCCATTTATTCCCTCCAGATTGTACAGACAAGGAAAGAAAGAGTGAACTGACCTGCTCCCATCCTCTCAGCATTGCTTTGTTTTCTGATATAGTTTTTTGAGCCTAGGAGGCTCATGGCCTGTAGCCTTCCTATTACACCTGGCTGACAAAGATTGCTTCTCCAATGCCAGTCAGGTACATTAGCTCAGCACCTCCTGCTTTATTTGGCTACAGAGAAAAATTGTGCGTGACAGCTCTGTAGTGTGTCAGCCTGGCCATAAAGAATTGCTGGGACTTGGGGAACACCATCTGCAGTCTTTAATGCAGAGTTTAGGGAATGATAAAAATGGCTTTTAAATAACCGTACATTTTGAGTCATGGCAAAGGCAAGTGTCTGTCTGCTGTATCCAGATTTTAAGTATTGTGGACTGGTTGTTCTAGGCACAGTAAAAGCAAAGAAGGTTCTAGAAGGCTCTGTCCAGCCCTGGCCTCTGTTCCCACCTGGCAAACAAGCTCAGGGTGCTGTGAGCTTTTTGCTGAGAGCACAAAGCTGTTTGCTGAGGAGAGAGAGGATGAAAGTGCCTGTGTGTGCTCAGCTGAGTAACAACAAACATCTCCTGGGAGCAGACCATCTCAACCTTGGACACTGCTTTTGCAGCTGGAAGTGTAAGTTAAGCTGCTTTGAAGTTAGGCTACTTTCAGTTGCCTGGTCACTCTGTGCAGCATACAAAATTGAAGAGTGACCAGGTAACTGGTGGACAGGACTTGCTTTGGTTTCCCATTGTCTTTAGCAAGATAGGGAGCTTCCGAGAGACTTGCCCAATTTTTGTCTTGAGGAGGATAACTTTCATCCGTGCAGGCGTGATAATGGTGATTATAATAAGGCACCTTGCTGTTCCAACCACAAAGCATAAAATCTAGAAATAGGGTTTTTTTGCATTTAGTTCAGTTATAAAACAATAGTGATAGTTGCCTTTGCAAGAAAAAGTATATCCTGCTATTTTTTTCCCTGCAGGTTAAGTTCCTTGGTTTGGAAGCATTTAAAGATATTTCTTCCATTTCCATTAAAGTTTAAAAATAGATGTAGGCTCTTTCTGAGTTAAGAACTTAATTCTCTTAGGGAGAGAGAGATACAATTCCTATCCTTTCAACACATGTGTTTTCTTCTCTTCATTCCTTTGGGAATACTATCCTTAGATGTACTAACAAGCATCCCTTTATTCATGTCTCAACCGCTTGCCTTCTCCTTTGATGCGCTGGTCCTGGTGACTGATGCCTTTTCGCTCCCCTCCAGGTTGTGTGGTCTGTCCCAAGCAGCAGCAGCAGCACAGAGCTGTGCTGGGTGCTGGTGTGGGACTGGTGATGTTGCTCCAGGCTCCAGCCTGCCTCTTCAATTTGTTTTATTTCCCAAACTTTTATTGGCAGTGTTGGTACTGCAGGGAGGTGCCGAGGGTGCTTTCAAATAGCTGGGAGAGCCTGCATCTCCGGGTCTTGGTTACTGAGCCATTAAGGGGAGGTGCACCAAGTGTCATCACGGCCATCATAAATCTAACTCAGCTTGTTTTCCAAGGGGAAAGTGGTCTGGAAAGGGAAAGCATTTCTGAGAGATAGCAGCAGTTAATTATCTGAGGTGATCCCCGGAACCACAGGATGCCTCTCACCACCAAAAGCCCCAATTTCCTTGATGGTCTTAACAAACATAGTTCTTATTTTCTTATCTTTTGTTGTTTCAGCTGCAGTGACCGCCTTTTTTCTGGAGTAGGCTAGAGTCGGGCCACTCAAAATACTGTAAAAGTATATCTATGAGCACAAATTACAATGAGGGGGTACTGGAAATGAGAAAATACCTGAAACAGTGGCTTGCTGCTCTCACTCAAATGCTTACATTGAAAGACAATCATGTGTTCGTTTTGCAGGAAGCAAGGGGATGCAACCTCGGCCTTTTATGGATACAGTACTTACAGATTCACATTAAGCAGTTTTAAAAATTATTTACTGGAGAGACTTTAAGGGAACGGTAGGTAAGAAAGGTTTGTGGAATCAAGGAGTCAGAACCAGCTTTTTTAGAGCTACTGTATAGATGTTCATTACAGTGGAGAGGTGCTCTTGTGTGGAGGTTTTTCATGCAGAGCAATTTACAAGAGAGATAATCAGACTTGGCTGGTGTTCTGGTCTGCGTGGCAATGTACAGGTGATGTTGCACTTAACTTCCATGCTTGCTTTGCTTGGATTTCAGTTATATTATTATTATTAGATGGAGGCTATCAAGAGATGCACAAATTTTTGTCAGCAGCTCAGGATTTATAACGAATCCTTCATTAAAACATATCAACAGCCTGTTCCCCCAGGACACAACCCCCTTGGCTACTTCAGTCAAAGAAAGACAAAACAGCAATTTGTTTTTCTTACGCCGTTTAAACACAAGGAGGCCCATGTATTTATTTTTAGATTGAGCAAAATAATCCATCTCAGGGTTAGAAAAGCGTGTAAAATCTTTAAAGAATGTTTTATTTCCTGCAGGCACCCACACAGGAACAGGACAGTACAACTATTGTTTGCTGAGTATTTTGATGTAAAATGCTTAAATTGCCAGGATCATTCAGCGTCAGCTGAAGAAAGCTCACGGGAATAGTTTGATTTGTTTTCAAAACTGTGACGAAACCGGTGACAGGCTGGAGCTGCTGTCTTCACTTGGAGCTGGGCTGCTGAGCTGAGGTGTGGGCAGAAGCAGAAGAGAAGGTGATGTGGCATTTTTTAGTGGAATAACGTTGGTGTTGCCTTGGAAAAGAGAGGAGTGGACTCAAATGAGTTAAGTGTGCTTGTGGAACTGTCCACAGGGAGCTTGGCTAGAGGTGAGCTGCTGGTGAAACCCTGGTGCCCACAGAGAACCTGAAATAGCACCCAGAGAAACTATTTTAGAAGTCTCCTGTGGACTCTGAGACTGGTAGATTGGATTTGTAGTCTACAATGAAGTCTCGTGACTTCAAACAAGCAGCATAAACACAAATGAGAAAACAAATGCGTTTATAGAGTAATTTTGAAGACTTTATAGGTTTTGTTTTTCATGAACTACAGGCATGAAACTTAACACTGGAAGCAATGTCAAGCAGATCTACTTTAGCTTTGCTTTGATTTGCTGGAATTATTGCAGTCTTGCTCCTTAAGGTTGAAGAACTAGGTTGGTGAGAGAGGAGACCCAGGATGTGTTGCTTATTTCTGCTCCTTCTTCATAGCTTAACCCACCTGTCTAGCTACCTGAAGCTGGCACAAAACTCAAACAAATGCATCCCCAAAGATGTGTTTCTTACAACTGCTGCAGTGTGTGCTACCTTGTTACTGCTTTCCACAAAGAGAATCTGATATAAGGTTTTTCTAAAATTTGAGGTATTTCAGTTTTATTTGTGTTTAATTTTCTCTTTTTGTCCTTTCATATTCTATTTAATGTTTGGGGGGTGGGGGGTGGTGGTGTTGTGGTTGTCAGGTTTCTGTTGAAATGGAATGAGCTTTCTTCTTCTGTACCAAAAATGATGTGTCTTGTGGTAATTTCTCCTGTGAAAATTAATCCTAATCTTGGGAAACCTGCTGAGAAAATTGCCTTCCCTTCTCACAGATTTGTTGTTCTGTGACAGCAGCTTCCTGAATTTCCTGGAACAGCTCAAGTTGCTGTTAAAGGGACTCTGCTGCCAAACAGTACCTCTGTTATTTTACAGTAGTAATGAAACCTCCGACAATATTCCCTGTAATAAAATGGCCTTTAAAATCCATAGCCTTAGTTTATGAGGTCAGTCATTAAGGACATACTGAGCTCTGTATGATTTGAGATTTTAAACTAATTATGTCTATAAAGGTTTCATGACAGTAATGAAAGTCCCTTTCTATTGTATATTTCTGAAATGTTTTTGAGCTTAATAGAAAAATAGCACCAAGGAAAACCTAAATATATGCAAGTATTCCCACACTTGCATATGAGGGAAGTGTGAAGTCAAGGAAGGGATGGTCTCATCCTTAAAATACAGTTTGCTTTGAAGTGTTTGCACACACTTTAGCCTGATCTGTTATTGACTTAATCCAAAGCTCACAGGTAACTGTGCAAAGGCTTACACTTGTAAGCTTTAGCTCAAACTCCACCTTTTTAATTTTAAAAACACTAATACTTTTTGCATGAAGTTTAAAAAGGAAACAAACAAAAATCCAAATCCCTACAATTTCCTACCATGAAGGAAATCAGAAGAAAATCTTGTGTTTACCATCTGCCTGCATCTTACTTTACACATTTTTGATGGTTTTGTTTGCTTTTCATTCCTGTTTTCCCCTGTGTAGTCACTTCTCCAGTGTTTTGCAGGGGTCTTTTTTATTGCAGCAGCTGCAACAGCAATGTTTTCCCAGGTTCATCCAAGTGGCTGTTGATGCCAGAGCTAAGAAGAGTTGTGTTTTGTTAGAATTCTGAGTTGGGTGCTGATGGAACCTTTGGGCTAGAAATGAAAGTGTAGTTTTATGACCCAGGGAGCTGTTGTGGTTACAAAGTTTCACCAGGATATGCTTCAAAACCAAGTAGTTTTCTATTGTTTCCAATCCATTTGGCTACAAGCAATTAAAATATCCCTGATCCATAGTTCAGGGAATGCAAGGCCATGGACTAGGTTAGTGCACATAGGAAAATACAGCATTGTACATGGACTTTGTGTGCTTTCTAGGGAAAGGAAAATCTGCTGGTAGCAAAGCACACATTGATTGCATGGCAGGTTTTCTTTGTGTTTTTTTCATAATATAGAATACCCACTTCATAAAAGTTTTAAAAATTATTATTTTGGACTTATGCAGATATTTGCTACAATATATAAGAGGCACTACAGATTTGTAAAGTGAAAATAATTGTAGGACTTATGTTCTGTGATAGGGAACATTTAAATAGCCTTGGCAGATCATCTGCTTGGTGTCTGGTATTCTTCAAGATAGTGTGTGAAGGCTTTTATGAATTTTCATCTTTGTGTTTGTATCGATCAACAACATGGATTGAGCTTCAAGCTTTGGCAGCCTCTTTCAGTACATGGCAGAACATTATTGCATCCATCACCAGGATTAGTAGAGGCTTGGTTAAAATGTGCCTTGTCTCTTGTTGGCTGGGTCATTTTGGAAACATGCCCAGTGTGTGTCCATCTCACATCTGTCTGTAGCACAGAGAGGACGGATTTTTAACTGCACAAAAATACAGGTGGGAAGTTGCTTTGGGGAGAGTAAGTTGGCTTGCTAGCGTGACTTGTGTGCAAGGAGGAGAAGGCATCTAATATGCAAGATCTGCTCTGGCTGGCTGAGCACAGATGGGTGAAGTGAGGACAGGATGGTAGGTTTCAATCTGGTTTTTGTCCTGCCTGTTGTTTTCAAACTAAGTCTTCACGCACTGAAGTATGCAGTTTTGTGGTCATCATTGCATTCAAGTGGCAATGACTGTGCAGTTGACATGAAAAAATAATTTTAAAACTGGATGTTCCTATTCAAGTATAATAAAACATAGTATTAAATGGGAAGCAGCTGAAAATGTGATTTTGTTTGTTTGGTGTTTTTTAGCATGAGAGCTGGCAACCTTCTCTGCTGATGGATGCAGAGGCAAAGCTCTCATTAGGAAACAAAGAAAACCTGACAGCAGGATGAAGGGCATGGAACTCATAATTGGCTTTTCTCATTGTTGCTGCACCACTTGCTTGGGTTTTGTGGTGCTAATAACTCAGTCTGAGATCACGCAAAGAGCAGTAGCTGGTATACTCGAGCTACACACACACATTTCAGTTTTAATTAGGAGGAGACACCAGGCAACGCACTCGTGCTGTAGCTGCTCCTCTCCTACGCTGCCTGGGTACCTGCAGCACCAGTCTCACTTAAGATGGAGATGGAGGAAGAAGGGGCTTGTTTGTGCACAGGGTGTCAGGGAGCAGCTCCAAATGGGCTGTGACAGCAGAGGCTTGCAAATACCAGGCATAAGCAGTTGGGTGGAAATTACTGAGATGAGAAGGAACAGGAAGGTCTGCGGCACCCGAGCGCTTGCCTGAGAGGCAGCCTGTATCCATTCCAGTCAATGTCTGCTCCGGAAAGTGGTGTCCTCCTCTGTGCACACCCTGTGTGCTCTCACTGCTGCTGGTCCGGTTGAGCCCACACATCTCAGCGGTGTCACACGGCGGCTTCTGAAATAATGCATGGCCAACTCTCTCTGGGAGGCAATAATTTTTTTTGACATCTTGCTTGAAACTACTCTGCCACAGCCTCCTGACAAGGCAAGTTATTTAAAGACCAGGGAGAAAGCTTCAGCCCCCTACTTGCACACATGAGGGCCATACCGTCCTTCAGCTCCACTTGGTGCATGTGACAGAGTGGGATGAAAATGTGTGCTGTAATTTTTAATGGGATATCTTTTTAAAAAAGAAGTAACCTTAGAAGCTCTCTAACTCCATCCTCATTACAAAAAAACCCCAAAAATAACAAAAAAAAACCCAAAACACCAAACCCTCAAAACAACCACTGCTTATTCTTTGTAGTATCTATGGCCCACATATTTTCACGGCCAGTGGGGCACCTCTTTAGTGTGCCTGGCAGTTCCTTAGGCAGCGTAGTTAGGGTTTGATTGTTAGTTTATTATTCTAATCTCCTCATTGATTCCCTAACAGAGCAGTGCAAGGCTCAGGGCATGAGCAGAGCTATGTGTTCATGAAAGTGCGTAGATTTAGGAATTGCTGGTGAGGAGAGGACATGGAAGTATTTTGGAGAGTTTCATCACACACTTGCTATGCAGTGTGAATTAAATGCCTGTGCAGATTTTAAATTGTTTTCTAAATTAAGAGATCCCTCTCTTCTTTTGTGGGTATGTGCACCTGTGCATTTCTGCATGCCTGTTGTAGTAAAGACAGACTAATTCCTCAAGTAACTTCCAGGGCTTCTTATGTTTGTGTAAATGCTTGAAATTATTTTGGCCTGAAGTCCTTTTCAGTTAATGATCAAAGTAGTTATGAATCCTTCAGTGGCTGTTCTCCTTTTTCACTTTTAAATCAGTATTCTTATTAATACTATTAGTAATTAAATTAGTATTATTGCTGCAGGAACTAGCTGTAATTGAAGCACTGCATCAATTTGGATGGGAATACTGCTCTAAAAAGCCAAACCAAACCCAGCAAGCTGAAAATTCTGGATGTCCCGTGATTTTGCTTGATCTTGACCATCAAATCGTTTTGTAAGCAACATTTGGAGGTGCCTGTGTCATTCCCAAACTGAAAGAGTGTGGATGTGGCATAAGGAAATCCAAGCTGGGGATTGTACAGATGTCAGTGTCAGACGGCAAATATGCACCAGGCTTAACTGGAATTGTCTGTGGGGAGCACGTTACAGTGTTCCCAGGAAAGGCTGTAAAAGTGCTAGCAGAAATAGACAGCAATGTGGAATATTTGATCTCCCACACCCACAGTCCTCAGTGGAGCTGAGCTCCTTTCAGGGATTTCTTTGGCTTTATGGCTTTGTAACTCTTCCTGCAGCAGCATCGTATTTCTCCTTTCCCCTAAACTCTTCTCTTAAAGCTGGCAAGGACATCCCTTGCTGCTGGGTGGTAATTGTGGTTTAATGGTGGCTTAGTGGTTTAACAAACTGAAACACAGCCAAGATGTGACTTGAAGGGAAAAAAAAACCCACAACAAACAAAAGGGGAAAAAATACTCAGGATGAAGAAAAGTCCAGCTCCTTCAGGCACTGGATTCATAGCTTTGTAAAAGATGAAGTGTCCTCGGAGCTGGGATGGAGGGAGAGGGGTCGTACCCCACAGGTTTGGGGTAGAGGGACAGTCACAGTCCTACCTGAGAGCAGAACCCCCATGCTGTCAGCTGACTCTGACCAGTTTTGGTGTGGTTTTGACCCTCTGTATGTCCCAAACAATATGTGATTTTAATCTCTAGAGCAATCATTTCACCATGTGTTTGATAATGGTGTCCTAAAATATCCAACAAAACCAGAGGTCCTTATCCTTGTGTGGTGCTTGTTCAGTGTTGTGTGTTTGTTTTCCTTTAAATTTTGTGCCACGAGGAAGAAAGTGGTTTCTGCTGAGCCCCTGGACCTGTGAAGAACCAGTCACTGACCCCTTGGGGGTTATGATAAATCCTCCTGACAATTGAACTATAAATACTCTGTGTATGTAAACCTGTATCAATGTCAAAGTCTTTTCAGGCTCATCAGAAGGAACTCCAGGAAGGGGGATGTGTGTTGTTTGGCAGGGATAGGAGAGGTCCAAACTGGCTGTTACAGTTATTCTCTTATTCTCGGGTTAATTCTATTCCGCTTTTGTTATCACTTATCACTTCCTAAAATTTAAGTTTCTAAGATGGGTGAAGTAAACTGATTTTGATTTGTTGCAATCAATCCATTATAGAGTGAGTTTTGAAATACTTTGTCCCTGCAGGATCTTAATTTCTTACCAGTTTTGTGGGAAGTTTTTTTGGTGATGCTATTATGGGATATCTCAGGAGTTTCTGAAGCATTTTGCACAGGAAGATGCAAGTGAATGTGTTTGCTGTTCACCACTTACTGAATTAAAAACTAAATTAGGCTGAGCTACCAGGTTAAGCCTGCTGAGAAGGAAAAGAGGAAAAGGGGTGCCTTTTCTGGCACCATGAGTTACAAAGCATTCCAGTCTCTTGCCGTGTGGTGGTTCCTTGCTGTTTGCCCTCTCTGTCCCCTCCTCCTGTCTGCTGTGGAACACATCTGCAGGCCTTGCTCCCAGTCGTGTGACTAATCTGGCCGTGCCTTAGTTTTCATTTGTTTGGGTGAGTAAGGTCAGAAGCAGCTCTCCGTATGAGATTTTCTGAAAAAAATTTGAGGTTTTGTGAAATGAACACTGCTTCAGTGAGAGCTTTATGTAGACTCAGAAAAATGAGGTTGCAAGGAAAAGGCATTGCTTATCTCCTTTTCTCCTTCCAGTGTAAATAGCTCAGCATGTGGGAAACAGATGAGTGGACTTCCTCTGAAAGGGCCAAGGATGACCATTTTGGACTTTACTGAAGTGTTTGCTTGCTTTGCTCTTTTTTCTGGGGAAGATCCTTCTGGTTGGACACTGTACCTCAGTGTCTGCTTCCTTGAATTTGAATAAAGTCTGCCTGGTCTTTCCCTTTTAGTAATTACTCTGATGACTGGACACTTCCGTAGAATTTCTTGTTTATAGACAAGAAACTGATGTGGTGTGCATTTTGCTCTTTACAGCTACTCAGCTCTTTGGTTGTTTTCTGTTTCAGCCTCCTTTAATGTCATCAGTTAGGAAAGGACATGTAAATGACAGATACCTTCAAAACACATGCCTTGTTAGTAGATGAGAAGCTGATCTGTGGAAGGGAGGTGGTGTTCCCCATGGCTGGGGCACATCAGTGTGTGGAAGGACACACACTCCAAGAAGGGATTGGTTGGAAGACCCTGCCAGTAAAATTCGGGACTGGACTTTGATAGTGTCAAGTGATTGACTGTCAGATCTCTTCAGGCCACCTGTGTCAGCTCAGCAGCTTTACATAAAAGCTTGTTATTGGTAGTATCAGTAGAATGTTTGTTCCTTTATCATCAGGTACTTTACCAGGTCTACCACATCTTCATCTCACTATCAGGATGTTTAACTTTGGGATTGATGAGTCAGACTGGTTTCAGCTTTATTCAACACTTAAAGCTCTGTGATGCCCCCTTTTCCATTTACCACCAGTAGCTTTGTAAATACCATTTTCTACTGGTGACATTGAGTCATTTTACCCCATTCCAGGCAGAGCATCCTGGAGGAATCTCCTGTCACCTCTGCCAAGGACTTGAAAACGAGGCATTTTAGAAGTGCAATATTGACTGCCCTTCTAAATTATAGGGATTTTAATTCTTACTAGCATTTTATTACTAATGGACTTCCATGAAATTTATTGAGCTGTTGGTAAGCAAATGATCACTGAGTGCATACCTTTTTCATGTCACTTGGTAAAAAACCCAAACAAATTCATGCTGCTTCCCTCTTTCTTGTTACAGCAAACCAACCCCATTGATGTGCAGTCCATTGAAGAAATTTTGAGGGTAGGTACTCTAAAATAATAGATTTCTGTGTTTGCTTAGATTTTGCATGCCTTAAGATAATGGTTGGGGAAAAAAAAATACCTTTTTGCTTCTGTTGACTCAGCAGATGTAGCTGTCACTAGTTTTGGGATGTGCTGAGAAGTAAAGATAAGAGTCAGCCTCCAATACAGCTGGAGTTGTAAGATCAGTCTATCAGTGTGTAAGGGCAATATAAGTCCGGTGCAGTTCAAGACTGCCAAGTCATCCGAGACAGCCAGAGCTACTCCTACATCAGTTCAGGGGGTCATCATTCCCAAGTGCCCATCTTCCAAAGGCTCTGGACAAGCTGCTTTGTGTCCATGTTGCCAGACCCAGCAGCAAGGCCCTGAGCAGGAACACACCTGTGTGCCTGGCACTGCTGCTCCCTCACTGTAATTCCAGTCCACTCATGCAGAGCAAAGCCACATCTGATGCTGTAACCTTGTGTCAGAACTGACTGTGAGCTCCAGGTGGCTGTGCCTGAGTCCATGTTATCCTTTCCCTGTGCACAGTGTGAAAATGCCCTGGGATTCCCGAGCCAGCAGTGCTGATCTTGAGGAGACAGTTCCTTGTTGTCAAATGCATCCTTTTGTGTCTCACCAGACATATCCTGTGCTCTTGCCTGTTAATAACACAAATCACTATTTTTGTAGCAACATGGGGAAACGTGTCCAAATGTATGAAGAAGTAAATCCAAATTAATCTCTGAAGCATGAAACTTGATCTATGCCTATCAGCAAAAATCCTGATAGCTGCCCCTCTCAATCTCTTTCCAGGAAATGACCCGCTCTTGGCCCCCTCCCCTGACAGCTCTTAACACGCCTACTAAAGCAGAGCCTCCCAAATTTCCATTCCCAACGAAGGTAAGACACCTTCTTTCTGCCGGGATTTTTGGTAAACTAGAAGAGAGCCTTCTGGCTCTTGCAAGTGTTTCCATCTGATTTTGTCCCCTTTCTATAAATAAGGGCTTTTAGGAGGTATTACTTTCAGAAGTAGGCAGATAAATTAAAGCACAATGGGGAGGAATAAAAAGTGCTTCAGCAACTTAGGCATTTGTTGTAATTGTGGTCTTTAAATTCAACCACTTTTCTGAGTAATTTCTGCTGGTGCACAAAATACATTTTACCTTTGGTCAACAGAATTATTTACTGACTGTGTTAAACAGAAGTGTTTGGCAGCTCTTACAAAATTTTTAAAATACTTCTTCAAGAATGTACATACCCCTGATGTGCTAACAACGCATTTGTGGTGACAGTAGCATGTTATCACTTCTGTCCATACTAAGCTATATCAGGCCAGCTTAGACTACTGGACACGTTGACAAGCCAATTGAAATATTTATCACAGTAAAGTAACACATGAAAAACAAATCATCAGTATGCCGTTCTTACAAGAGAGCTCATTTATTTTATTTTCAATTTGCACTTCGTCCTTTTTTTTCTAGGAATTGCAGCCTGAAGGATCTGTAGCAAAGGATCAGAGTAAGTAGATACCCAAAGGAAACGCAGTATGTGTATTGACAGATAGTTTTGTGTGTTATACATGACATGTCAAATGTTTACATTGATTAAGAGGTGTGGTTTCCTCTGCTTTGTTGAATAGTGAAGAATTTAGAAATGGCTTAAGAGATAGTGTACGTTCATTACCTAGACATTAAGGCAGCTGTTCATCAGAGGACAAATGGTATTTCATTAGGAAACCCCATTTGGAATGGTGAATAATCTGAATGACAGTTATGTCCAGAAGAAAGTGATGAGTCTAATCTGGTGCTCAGAGACCATAGGGTAAAATAGGCTACAAAGGAGGCAAATAAACCCAAATTATTCATTTTTTATTTGCAGAGCAGTATGGAGTGCCTTCAGAAATGTTACCTGGTTCTCAGCCAAGAACATCGTAAGTAACTAGACCCTGTTCACAGCTCTACTGTGCAGTTAATTAAAAGAACCTGGAAAGAGCTAAATTTTGGGTTAGTTGATGTTTCTGAAGATTAAGGTTTTATCAGTCTGATTTTTCTTAGAAAACTTCCAGTGCAGGTAATTTTCACCAACAGAAACATTATTGTTTCATGATGGAATCATAGAATCATTTAGGTTGGAAAAGACTTTTAAGATCATCCAGTCCAGTTCTTAACCTGACAATGCCAAGTCCACTTGTCATTATTACAATGACTGTGTTAAAACCAAAACAAAACTGAAGAAAAAAACCAACTATTCACACATCAGATTAAAGTTATTTTGTTCTTTTAATCTGTGGCTATTTAAACTCACAGTTTTGTGCTCTTCAACCTACAATAATGCATCCAACTGACATAAATTACAAAGGATCCAAACTGAATCTGATTCATCCTGGACATTGTTTTGAAGCCTGGAAGGGCTAGTAAAGCTACACCTACAAGAACTGTAAAAAACAGGGCTGAAATTTGAAAGAAAAAGAAAAATAAAATTAGTAGATAAAATAACTTGCTGATGTCCTTTGTAGGTGAAAGTGGTTATATGTTGATTAGGTTAATTACAGAAGTTTCTTGAAAGCAGTTTTGTGTGAGTTGACATTAGTCTTTCAGGATTAACTTGGCTAAATGCAGCATTGGTAGGTTCTGAGCCCTGAGTAACAAACAGAAATGTTTCCATGTCTGGAAGGCTCAGAGGTCTGTGTGCAAGGCCCTTGCCGAACCATTAAATTTAAATGTCTGTCAGTTCATATGATACATAAATATCTCATTACTCCATGATATGTTCTTCCATGGAAGGCTGCAAACTACAGACTACAAAGCTTACTCCACTTGTTTGTCTTTTCCTTATCACAAATCATTTAATTAAAAACCAAAAAAAACTGGGCTGATCACGAGCAAAAGCATGTCTCCACCTTGGCTGAGATGGTAGAATTTTTCACTCAAGCTCTGTAGGGTCTGTCAAAATCCATTTTCCTACTGTTCCAGCATAATGCAGAGGAGCCCTCACTTACTGGGAGCGTGGGACAGTGTCTTGCTGAGCAGTCAGCTACTCCCTTAATCTCTTCCTTATTTTGCTTCACTTCCATCCACTCTAGTTTGCTCCTCCTCAATGACATCTGGAAATTTTCATGGCACTACTAAAACTAGCAGTTCAAACTGCTCCAGGCTGTGCCTTCCTCCCCAGCTACCCTATGACCATCATCATTATTTCAGTTCTCAGCTGCTTGTAAAAATCCCTTTAGCCCTTCAGTCAGTTTTCCAGGCGGCAGAGAGAGAAGATTTTTCCTGCAGACAAGAATTGGAAAACACCCCTTCCTTAACCCACAGGGCCAGAACTGTAAATTTGGTGTGGCATGAGCTCTGTCCTTAGCCATGATTCCCTCTCTGGCTGGCATCCTTGCCGGGCACTTCAGAGCCAGTGCTCATCTGCAGGGGATGTGTGAGCCAATGGTCAGCAAAGGCAGTGGAAGCAGGAGGAACAGGGTGGCTTGGGTTTGTGTCCAAGGGAAGTTTGCCCGAGGACTTCCTCTACATGTTTCCCTTGAAGTGATGCATCCCTTCTTTTTTGTGTTTGTTTTCCCTGGCACGACAGGCCTGGCTTTCTGTGCTGTTCAAAGCACACGTGACTGTCTGAAAATTCAGCTGCCTGGAGTAGCTTGTGTGGCAAAGTGTAGCTGGCTGAAAACAAACAGTGATTGTGCTGGTTAATTAGAAGATGAAATCCCAGGGCATCTGTGGGCCCAAATTAAGCATTCAGCTTTTCAGAGCATGCAGGGATTTCCCAGATGGATTTCATTCTTGAATGCAGCCCTGAAGTTTGCACCTGGCAGTGCTGGAATGGAAGCAGCAGTTCTTTTAAAAGGGGAGATGGCAGCTCATTCTTGGTGATGCATCTTTAACCTGGCTAGCAGAAAGGGACCAGCCTGTGAGGTTGTCTGGCAAGTGATAATAATTTTAGTGCTGCTTCTCTCACTAAAAGAACTCTTTTTAAATAGCTTTAGGGAGATTAATGGTGTGTATATAAGCTGCAAATGAACAGGTCCTGCAAATGAAACCTTGGCATCTATTAGCTCCTGAGCTAACTGGAGCATTAAAATTATTAAGGCAGATTTATTTTCTTTAACTAGGCTATTTAACAATTTGTCAAAACGTTGTTTTGGGGAAACTGACTTTGTCTACCCTTGCAGAAGTATGACTTGAAGTTCTAGTGTTCTTTCTTGATCCCAAACAGAGCCTAAGTAGTTGCAGTGTTCTTTTATGCTGGTGCATTTTATTTACCAGCAGCTCAGGAGGAAAATGTAGTCCTTTTTATTACAAACAGTTAAATCAGATTTAAAGAGATCTAGGTAGTGTCTTTGCATGTCCCTGTCCACAGCAGGGGTTTGAAATTAAATGATCTCTAAGGTCTCTTCCAACCCAAACCATTCTATGATTCTGTGATTGTCCTCTAACCTCTCAAGGAAATAAGTCTTTAGTCCACAATTATTAAAACAGAACAAAATAAAATCAAAAAACAAATAAAAAACAACCCACCCCAAAACCAAACTTTCATCCTTGAAACCTTTAGCATCCCTGAATGTTTCTTCACTGCCACCTTGGAAGGACTCCTTCCCCTTAGGAGCTGTAAAAGAAAATAAAAAGGATTTGTTGAGATACTGGAGATGCTTAGCCAAACCGCCCAGAAGTGTGGAGAGTACCTGTACTGTCACTGTTCTTTTTTCATTTCTGTGCCTCATCTGTCTGGCAGTGAGCTTGGGCCAAGCAGAGCTGGCTCGTGCAGGATTGCTGCAGGCTCTTTGCCTTCTGTAGGAAATTTGGGGCTCTCCTTTTCCAAGGTGGTGTCTCATAGTGCTTCCCCTCAGTGTTTACTCTAAATGAAGAGGCAAGAGGTGATTTCCAGTGAGAAGGTGTGTGAGGAAATGAGGTTGTGGAGGGTAGTTCACAAGGGAATGGCAGTCAAAATGCCTGAACAAGAAAGCACCGACTTTTTCCAGCTTTCTCCCCCTTTTTCCAGGGTGATGTGGTTCACTGGAGATTGTTTGTAGTTGTTTTCTTGCTATAAAATGTGTTGTCACGAGGGGTCAGAGTCCTATTTTTCTTTTTTGGCTGTAAGAAAAATTTCTTACAGAAAGCCCTTGGTTTGAAATGAGGTTGAAATAAGCAGAGTTTTGACCTGATTAATTAAAATCCCTGTCTCAGCTCCCAAGCTTTTGATCCCATTTTTGGAAGGACACTTGAATAATTCTCTGGGTTGAGGAGTTAATTGCCAGCTAGTTTCAAGATTTGGATAACTATACTTTTGAATAGCCAAGTCTTACCTACCTGGTTTTCAACTCCTTTGGGATGCCTGCACGATTGCCAGAGAGGGGGATAACAATCTGGGAGAGCTCTGGGTCCCTTCCAGCCTTTAAGAACCTTGGTAATATATTGAAGTTGCAAACAGTAGTTGTCACCTGCAGGCACAGGACTAAATGATACTTTTGGAAATGTTTGTGGGCATCCTGCTCTCTTCTCTAGCAATAGTGAAACGGAGCTTGTGCCTTCCCACTTGTAAACTGCTCTGAGTACCTGAACTGCTTGACAATACTGCTGAGATGTGCAGAAGCTTGGAGTTATTGGGTAGAGAAGAGATGGGAGATAGGCTTGACCTTGGCATTGACTTACACACATGTGATAGGAGATTTGAACAGCAAAATGAGAACCCCTGGGACAGAAGAAATATTTGCAAGAAAGCAGATATATTCTCCTGAGAGCAGTGTGTGTGAACATGCACAGCTCCTGGTGCTTTCTGTCCCTTGGGGAGCCAGTGCAGACAGCACAAGAGGCTCTTACTGTAGAAGTAAAAAGAAAAAAAAAGGTAAAACATTTTAACCATTAATTTCACATAATGACAGGGTTTAGTAGATTGAGCATGCCAAATGTTCAGAAAGGATGGGGGCAGTTGGTTTGCTTTGGCAAGTACAAACCAAATCTTTATCAGTGCCTGCTGCTTTAAAATGTGTCTGCCTTTGCTGATATTTATCTTCTGGTTGTCTTTCAGAATGCTCCAGGACGACCTGCAGCTCAGTGATAGTGAAGAGAGTGGTGACGATCAAGTCGGTTTTAGCTGTTTTATACACTAGGCACACAGACTTCCCTTTAAACACCACCACTTGTTGCATTGTTCTGAGTTCTGAGCTAACCTTTCCTCCCCCTCTCCTCTTTGTCTTTGTGAACAAAACAGGTTGTTGAAAAGTCACCTTCTTCACTTGCTCCTCCAAGGTACAGGTTTGTTCCCAAACTAGCTAGATCACATAAGGAGAAAAAAAAACCTGCTTTTTATTTGTGGGGCTGGAGGGTAAGGGTTCCTGGTTTCTCTTGTAGCTACACACTTTGGTTTCTGGCTGCTCTTGAAAGTCAGCTTTAGTTGTGGGGTTTTCCAGAAAGCTCCAATTAGAAATGAATTATCCAGGTTGGATTTTGCCTATGAACTTCCTCAACTGCTCCTTTCTCTTCTCCTCCTCCCCTCCACCAGAATGTCTGTAGATCACACTGCAGCTAATGGGATTTTCAGCTGTAGTGGTGATGGGTGAGATGTGAGTCCAGTTTTAGCTCAGAAGGAAGCCCAAAACAGCCAAGTGGGTAAAGAACAGGAAAGGGTTAGGAAGACTCATTGAGGCTGTTTCAGCTCCTCTCAATAAGGAAGCTGATTGTAAGCAGTTCCTGCCATGTATTGTTAGTCAGAAGCAATATTCAAGGTAGACTGAAGGGCCACATGTCAGCATTTGAGGAAGAAAAATGGAAAAGCTCAAAGCTTTTCCTACAGGAGAGCACTCACTTAGATTTTCTTTTAGGCATGATACCTATGTTCTTCAAGCACAAGAGTGGTCTACAAAGTCAGACTTGCAGAGGAGCACACCAATACTTGGCATGATCTGTGTCTCTACAAACTCTCAAAATAGGAGTGTTCTCATGATATCAGTCTTGGATCAGCAAGGAGCTTGCTCATAAAAAGTGTTGATACCGATGTGGGAAACCAAAGTAGAAAAAAATAAATGAAAATATCTACATTTTAATATTGTAAGCCCATTAAAAAAAACCCAAAGCAAACACTGTGCATAAAAGGGACAGCTGTTCCTTGATTCTATCCATTCCATTGTCAGTGAGGAGAAAAACACTTTCTGTTAGAGCAGGGTGTTGCAAGAAATGCTGCTGCCTGATATGGGTATTAATAAATTGGGTGCAGTGGCATGACCAGGTAACACAGATGAAGTGAAAACTTCAGGGGGAGAAGAGAAAAAACATAAACCATCCTGAAATATATGTTCTTGCCTTGTTAACTTTTACTGGAAGTTTTTCATTTTGAGAATTGGGCTTTTCAGAAAAGCACTAGACAGCTTCAGTGCTTTTTAAACTTTGGTTGGCAAAATGCAACTACATTGTAGCAGTGGAATCCTGCCTACATATTTGACTGGGTTGGAGTTGAAGGTTTTATTATTTCCAGCAATTTTGTATTCCAGTGCTTTATTTTTTGGGTATGCCAATGTATTTCTCTGGTCTTCTCCCCTCTCATCTCAGTGTCAAAACAAGGGGTTTCAGTTTTATCTTTGAATACTGCCCTGTCAATATAATAAGTAAGTAACCTTCAGCCATGCTGCTTTCTAATTTTATCTCATGGTGGCCTTGCAGTTCCTTACAGTCCCAGCCCAAGAGTGTGGCATCAGCACATTCCAGCAGCTCGGAGTCAGGGAGCACCAGTGACTCAGACAGCTCCTCGGACTCGGAGACAGAGAGCCACTCGAGTGACAGTGAAGCCAACGACCCTCCAAGAGCACCAGCACCTGAGGTGAATGCAAATAAAAGGCAGAGGCTGCTTACACAGCCCCTTCCCTCACACTCTGCTGGCTCAATGCAGGCAGGGCAGGGGATCTGTAACACTGTCATTGTTCAGGAGTCCCCTTAACATCTTTGCTGCATCACTTGACTTTTCGTGCCCTTTGTTTCCCTTCTAGAGTTTGTCAGCCTTAGTAGCTTTAGTACAAACATAATTAGACTTTCAGATGCATAACCTAGAAGTGTTCGTCCATGTCCTTTGGCATAGTTGTCTAGCTCTCCTGGAGGAATCAGTGCCTTCACTGGGGAGACAAGAGTATTTCCATTCACAGACGGAAAGCACAGCTGGGCTGTGTGGGACGCACCTCTGCCTGTGCAGGATTTCTGAGTGCCTTTATGGGCAGTGTCAGGGTAAGACCAGTTTCCTGATAATTTTAGAGGAGCTGCTGCCTCCCTGCAGCTCCTGTGCCTGTGACAGATCCAGCGTATCCCAGGTTGCAGCTGAAGAGACCAGACCTGCAGGAAGGGCTGGAATATGCTTAATCTTGCTGGTTTTGAATTTGGCTTGAATACTGCTGCACTGGCATTTCTGAGTCTTTTACTGGGGAAAGCAGACAAATAGAACTTGTTGCCTTAAAGTTCTGTAATTGAGACCATGCTTTTTTTAAAAAAAATCTGCTGCAGAAGTGCTCATGTCCCGTGCTTTCAAACAGTTTTTCCAGCTTGCAAAATATTCTCAGGCCATTGGGAACTATATGGCTGTATCTGCAGACCACAGCTGATGCAAAGCAAGCCACTGGCAGTGCTGAGGTACTCTTACAAAGCCCCTGGTATTTATTTTTACACCCCTGCCTCAGCTCTAGCTCTTTCTTTTCACCTTAGAAGTGCATGAACAGGAAGAAGCCAAAAAAAAGCTTCGAGACAGCCTATCTTTCCATCCCACTCTTTGCCCTCCAGCAGTTCAGTTACAGACTTTGCCCGCTGCAGTATGGTGTGTTTGGAGGAAGATGTTATACTTCTCCTCTTTTACTGAATTCTGCCTGGTTTGTCCTGAAAATACTAATGAAGTCCTAGCTACTTGCCATTCTCTTTTTTTTTTATTCAGCCAGCTGTTCATCCATGATACTCTGGAGCAAATTAGTGCACATGGACTGTTTGTTTATGGTCAGTTCTTCACATGCAAAAGCAAACATTTTGAGACCTCTAGCCAACAGTCCCTGGGCTCTGGTAAGCTGTGCTAGGATGAAACAGCCCATAAAGGCATCAGTTTTGAGTCTTCCCTTTCTCTTTTTGTCTGCAGCCCGAGCCATCAACTTCTAATAAGTGGCAGCTCGACAACTGGCTGACCAAGGTGAACCCACCAGCAGTGCCAACAGAGAGCCTCGGTGACGCTGCCCGTGGGGATGGACGTGAGCAGGGCAAGAAGCAGGAGCGGGGCAGCAGCAGCAATTCCTGCCAGCAGCATGTTGAGCTGAGGGAGCCTCCTCACAAGAGCCAAGTGGCCAGAGCTCTTCAGGAGGCTCCTCTTCCGACCAAGCACAGCTGCCAGAAGCCTCCTGCGCGCGCTGAGGAGCCTTCGCCCAGGCAGACTGTGGGGATCAAAAGGCCCAGCAAGCCCCTGGTGCACGAGGGGCCCAAGAGAGGCCTGAAGGTGGAGAGCGAGCCTGGTCCTTTGGAGGTCACAGACCAGTCTTTCAGGGACAAGCCGAAAGTCAAAAAAACAGTGAAGACAAAATCCAATGACAGAAAAGACCCGAAACCGGGACTTCGAGAGCCCTCTGAGAAAAAAAAGGACAAGGGCTCCCACCAGGCCAACGCCAAACCCTCCTTGAACCCCAGGCTCATGGGAGATGCCCAGGCACGTGATGCCCTCAGTCCCCTTCCTCAAGGCCAGGGCACAACCCCTGCCAGGACCAGCAGCCACAGGCCTCAGGATTTGCACAAGGAGAAACTGCCCTTGCCTCTTGGGGAAAAGTTGCTCTCACCAGTGAGGGATCCCCCGGCCCGTGAGCACCTCGTGGTGAAAATAGATCTCTCTCATCTGGAAAAAGTCCCTCAGCCCCCCAGGAAAAATGGGCACCAAAGGAAAGCAGAGATCAAGGACCTTCCTGGTGTGAGGAAGCAGGACTTGAAGAGAAAAGCCACGGACAGTCCTGAGGAGTCCCTTGTAAAGAAGAAGGTGAGAGATGGAGTGGGAGGTGGGTTTGTACAAGGACCAAGATGGTGTTGGAAAAGCCCGTGTGCACTTCCCACTTCATAGGTTGGGAGCAGAGCCATTATTCTTCTATAAGGCTATTATCAAGGGGGATGTGAATCGAAACTGTCTGCAGATGTTTCTTGTTGGTCACAAATCCCCTCCTGAGCAAATGAAAAGCCCTGTAAGCTGTCTAACTTGCTTTGGTATTTTAGAATATATTTTTGCTCTGTTTTCTTGAAATCCTGGTTTTCTCAGACAATAAAACAACCCAAAACAGTCGCTTTCCCTCAAACTACAAGACAGTCCTTTATTTGACTAAGGTGATCATTGTTCACAAGTGTTTTTTGAAAAGCTGACTCCCAAAGGGGACTATGAGTATACCTCCAGCCGGCTGGGTCAGCTGCACAAAGAGTTATCTGCAGGCCTTGTAGGGAATGGGTATTCTCTCTGGATATTTCAGTCCCTGACTCCCTTTTGGGTCCTCCTCACAGAGCAGGTGGCTCAGCACAGGGGAGTGAATAATTTTGGTTTGGCCCTCGTTTAGTTTTGCCATTTTGTGAATTTCCTGTATTTGTGAGGGAGAATTGAGAAGAGCAGGGAAATGGTGAAGAAACTTGAGAGACCCCAGAAATTCCTGCTCTTGCAGAGCAGTGAGAGAAAGGGAAACAGGCCGTCAATCTGTCACAGTTTTTCCTGATGCCTAAGAGACACAGGAGAAGAGCTATTTGCTGTTAGACATGTGTTCCCTTGCAATCTCAGTGCCTGACTGCAGGGAAGCCCCCCCCAGAGCCTCACCGTCAGTTCTGTCAGTGCATCAGTACCCTGGGAGGGAGGCTCAGGCCTCACAGCAGCCAGCTGGGTCAGGTACAGCTGTCACACATCTTCTGTGGCAGTGTGGGACCTGAAACCTGTGTAAGGATGTGATCTCAGTGCTGGAGCCTTGTCCTGAGCACCCTGCCAGAGGCAGGCTCTGTGTCACAGCACACCCCATGAGTGACACAAAGCTGGCTGTGCCCCAGACAGGA
This sequence comes from Bombycilla garrulus, assembly GCA_013400315.1. Taxonomy (NCBI): domain Eukaryota; kingdom Metazoa; phylum Chordata; class Aves; order Passeriformes; family Bombycillidae; genus Bombycilla; species Bombycilla garrulus. The sequence continues at coordinate 540,323 of VXBU01018903.1, read as the reverse complement.
GTACAGACTGGGAGACAAGCTCACTGGGAGCATGCCGGCGGAGAAGGACCTGGAGGTTCTGCTGGACATGACCCAGCAGTGTGTGCTTGCAGCCCAGAAAGCCAAATGTGTCCTGGGCTGCATCCAAATACGTGTGGCCAGCAGGGTGAGAGGAGGATTCTGTCTCTCTACTCTGCTCTGGTGAGAACCCACCTGAAGTGCTGCATCCAGCTCTGGGGTCCCCAGATTACTGATGCTTTAAAATTTCACCAATGTCAACATTTTGGTGATTAAAAACCAAGCCCCCTGCACATCTGGAGTATCTGTGTCATCTAACTCACATGCAAGTGCCTTGCTTTTGATTACTGTTAGCAGCAACAGGTTTAGCAGTTCCATCCCTGCCACTACAAAGCAATTCATCTATCCAAGCAAAATTAGATAAAATGTCATTTTAGGTTACTTGTCAATGAGCTTGCAATCTGTATCTGCTGTGCTGTGGGTTTGCAATTTGTTGGTTCCAATAAGGTATTTTTTCTTCTTTTTTATAACCATATCAAATCAAGCTTAGCTGTGTTGGTCTGTATTTTATGTGAGCTTTGAAAACCTAAGTGTTTTTATTTTTCCTTTTTTTTTTTTTCCTTCCTGTTAGAGGGGAGAGAAGGAGGAGACTGATAGGAAGAAAATGAAATCAAAAGAAAAACCAAAATCATTGCAGTCTTCAGCTAACAAAGACTCCAGTAAACTGAAGTGAGTATACAGTGGTGGAATGGCAGAAGGATATATAAATCCAAGTCTTTCCCAAACAGCTTAGGTCAAGGAACTGTATCTCCTGTCCTTATACTAATGAGTTTGCTTCTAACAAAATATTCCTTCTGAAACCTAACCTACAGCAGATTTGCCTTTACACCCTGGAAACAACCAGTCCAGAAAGTAGCTCTGTAGGTGTGGGTGGGTGGGTAAGGGCAGTGAGCATTTCCCTTCTCCACTAAAGTCATCCTGTTGCCTTCATCTTGTTTTCCTAAGTGACCCAATGGACACAAAACCAATGTGCCTTTTGAGTCCTGACTGTGTGGAATTTCAGGTGGCTTTGTTACCAGGAGTTCCTCCCTTTTCCCAGTGCAGCATTTGCAGTGCTCCTGGTAGCTCTGCTGGAGCTTCCCCTGTAATTTGCATACCAGAGCACTGCCAGCATTCTGGCGAGGCCTTTGCTCCAGTGAGTGCTTCCAAGAGCATGTTTCCAAGTGGGCAGTGTTCCCGAGGGGGGAGACTCATGCCTCACTCATGGGCCACTGCATTCAATTCCTTCTTGCTTGTGGCTTGAATTTGAGGTGTTGGCTTGGATTGGTATGTAGTGTTGAGGTTTGTGTCCTGACAATAGGAGTAAATTGCTTTTCTGAAGAGAAAACACTGAGGCACTCTGGAAGCACTGAGGAATTGAGACTAACATTTAGGTGAGTGAAGGGATATTTGAACTGTGGTAGTAATGCAAGAGCTTTAATTCTGGAGCTTATTCCTCTTTTTTTCTCAATGAAAATGAGCACCTGTTTTAGTCATATTCTGGCTTTTGGAGTGGGAAGGATAGGATGCAATTTTGGGGAGAGAGTGCCCCTGGATGGGTCAGGTGATGGTTCTGTGCTCTGTGGAGCATCAGCTGTGCTAAGGTAGAGAAGCTTGGGAGCATGTATGTGATGTGACTAGGGACCCCAAACCATGGGAGAAGTGTGTAGTGAAAGAGGGGAGAGGGTTGTCCCATGCACAACAGAAGGAGGCAGGATGTGCACCATCACACCTCAGTCTCTTCACTGGGTTAAACTTCATTTGCTCCTCTTCTGACACCACAGTCCACAAGCTGGGATTCCCTGCCCAGCGTTTTCTTGGAAACTTGAGAAACTGAATAAAAATATGTAAATGAGCAGTGTTGAAACAAAGTTTAGAACTATTTGGTGCTACTTACACCTGTCAGAGTTCCCTGCTCACCTTAACTTCAGATGATCAGAAATCTAATGTTACTAAATGTGATAATCTCTGCCATTTAAAAGCTTAGCAGTTTGAGTCTCTCAACTTTGTGCATGTTGTCTAGTTATCTGGCAAGTCTTAAAGGAGGAACTCAGTTTAATTCTACCAAAGCACATGCAGGATCAAGTGTCAGTGTGAGTATCTCTGTCTGCAGGAAACACCATCTTCCGAAAGGGGGAGAGGCAGGCAGTGCTGCAGTTCATTTGCCTTGTTGGGTGATGTGTCCCAGGGATTTTAGTCACTGTAGTCACCTCCCTCACTGAGTGAAAAGGGGATGTATTGGAGCCATGCTTTTTTTGCAGCATCCTAATGTTCTGGTTACAAGTGTTTGCTCCAAGGACAAGTTCTGAGACTTATTCCTACTTGAAAAGGAGCTTTACCTGTATGTTCATGGTAGTTGAAGGTTTGCTGTCTAAAGCACAGGGAAGCCCCTGAAATTTTGTTTCGCTTTTGTTGAATTATTTGTATTAACAAGTCCTGTCACACTTCCAGTAGAGTTTAAACAGAATTGGCATGTGATGTAACTATTTTATTTTTCCATCTTTACATTGTATGCACACCATATTCATGAATTTGCTTCCCATCTCCAGAGCATCAAAAGCTTTATCTGAAACACAGAAGAAAGATGTGCTCCTGCCCCCGCCAGCCATGTCTGCTGCACAACCTGCACCAAAGCCAGCCAAGACAACCCAAAAGAGACCCAGAAATGAGACTGATGAGCTGCCTGCTAAGGATAACCCTGCCAGGAACAAGAGCCACCACAAGGATCCTTTGTTTGCCAAGCACAAGAAAGTGGAGGGAAACCATACAGAACTGTCAAAGGGCATCAAAGTAAGTATCCAGGACAGCTGGTGGGTGTTTCCCCCAACATGGGTGCTGTGTGATTCTCTTCAGAAACATAATCTGTAAATACCAAAGGCATGAGAATCATGTTTATGCTAATCACCATTTCAGATTGTAGGCAACTGCAAATACAATACTGGTAAAAATAAGCGTGCTTATAAAAAGAAAGAGGGGATCGCTTAAAAATGAGAACAGGCAACCTGTGGCATTCACTACAACCCAGGTATAAGCTTTTCTAGCTTGTTTACAAAATGGTTCATGATCCTTGCAGCTGTTTTTTGCATTTCTGGGTTACAAAATTCAATTACACGGCTGTTTATTGGAGGCTCATGGTGTGTGGTCTGGGATGTTGTTCTGTGTGTGTCTGAAGTCAGGCTGTGGACGCTGTATGAGCTGGCTCTAACTGCTTGCTTTTTCCTTTTCCCTGTAGTTAGTAATGGGGAATCAGCAATTGTTGTGTGGTTAATGTGGAAATAAATGTGAATAGATCTTAGCATTCTGCCTTGGCTAGAGGACATGAAAACTGTGCTGCTTGCTGCCTCACTGCTCTCTTAGTCATTGTGCAAGGAAACCTGCTGCTGAATTTCTCTGAGCTTGAGAGAAGCTTGAATGGTGTTAGGCATGACAAGCAGTCAGGTGAGAAGCAAGCAGGGGTTGCTGGGGAAGAAAGCCTGGAAAATAGACTGTGCTTGGGACAGATAAACATTTTTCACTTGAAATTTAGGAAAGCTGGGCTTTGGAATTGGTTAAAGCATATCTCTCTAACCAGCTTTATCTCTGTCCATTTTCAGGGATCTGCAGGTGATGTCACAAAGCCTTTCCCAGTGCCTTCTTTGCCAAATGGTACCTCTAAGCCAAGGAGACCTCTGCTCAAGTCTGAAAAGTAAGTTTTTGTTTGACACCCCTCATCTTTACTTTCTGAAGACATGAGGTAAGGCTGGCCATGAGGCCATCCTAGCTTCTGCTTTTCCATGAGCACTTCTTTGGGAGGAAAGAGAGGGAGAGAGATGTGTGAGATCTGCCCTGTACTGCCTTCTCATGCCTGCCCACCACAAACTAAAGGTTTACAAGAAAGCAAAGTTTTACAACAGTTTTGGTTTGAGGGAAGCTACTCTGGAAATTAGAGACCATCTCTCTTGTAAGCAGGTAACTTGAATGCAAGTTTTGGTCCCAGATAAGTGTGTGGTTGCTGCCAAATTTACTTTGTTTCAATTAAAATGTATTTTTGGGTCTGTAGTTGAGGAATGATACATGTTGTAACTACTATCTTTCCATGGGAATGAGAAAATTAACTTGCTTCCATTGAAGCCCAAGCTCTGGTGTTTCTTTATTTCTAAGTCTTAAGTTTTCAATATTATTCCAACATATATATTTTTAAGAAATCAATCAATCCATAGCATCCTCTAGATAAGAAAGTAAAACTGATAATTATCCTACCCTTTTTCATCTGTTTTTCCTCTCTGTGCCCAATTCAGGCAGCATTCAAAGGAGCACTACATCGAACAGGCCCAGAAGCTGAAGCACAAAGCTGATGCAATGGCAAGTCTTGACCTTGGGAATGCTGGGAGCTGGGAACGTTTGCCAGCTCCTGCACTCAGCCCTGGTACCTGTGTGTGTGGGAATGAGGTTCACTGGCTACCATGACTTCCATCATGGAGTGTGTTCAGTCATGTGGTGGGAGGCTCTCTTTATTGGCCTGATGTTCAGATGTTTCTCTTTGATGCAAATGGGTCTAGAGAATGGAATTGTCAGGGGTTAGCTTTGCAGAGCTATAAAAGCATCCTTGGAAAACAGATGGAACAGTTAATTTTAAAACAGTTTTAAAAGTCATTAAAGTCAGGATTCTGGCAGTTATTGAGTTGCTGGTGACCAAGGCTTTGAAGTGGCCTTGGCAGATCTGATTTTCTCTGGTCTGTACAGTTGAACAGTGTGCACAAGTGAACATATTGTTTTGCTAATTATGGCAGATAATTATCTCAGTCAGATAATGTCCATTTGCTACTTTCTGTTTACCTGTGAAAATGAAGTGAGGGAATACTGCAGTGGGAAATCCCCTTGTGCCTCCCAAGAGGCAAGCCTCCAAGACTCAACAACAGTATTTAAAAAAAAGCGAAGATAATAAATTACTCCAGGAAACCATTGAGCAGAGAGACAAATGGAGCACACAAAGCTCATGACTGGAATCACATTAAGGGCTCTGCTGAAAACCCAGAGGCCAGACTGACATATTTTTCTTTCTTCAAATCCTGCCTAACTAGGAATAAAAGAGAATTCAAGTATGCTTGAGAGAAGTGTGTTTGGTCTTAGTTAAAAAATGAGAATTTTCTTCCCAATAGACTGACAAGACTGGAAAGGCCCTTCAGTACCTGGATGCTGCCCTTTTATTCATTGAATACGGGATTGCCTTGGAATCAGATGTGCTGGAGCCAAAATCAGCTTACAGCATATTGAGTGACACCATAGTTCTCATCAAGTAAGTGGCTTTCAGAGGGTGGCAGTTTGCCTGTTTGGAGGGGAGGGCATTTTGACACACAGTCCTCTGCTCAAGATCTTACAAAGTTCCTTGTGCCAGGACTAAGAACTCAGGGCAAGTTTCCTGACATTCCAACTGGTTTTAAGATAATGGCAGGCACTGGTTTTTTTATAAACTGTGGGGCTTGAGAGTGCTTTGGTGTCTGACAAGGTCCTGTTTGTTTTGTTTCCCTAGATTTATTATGACTTTGAAACCATTTGCAGACTCCTCAGTCTCTTCACACGGAAAAATCTTTGCTGTGTTAAGGTGAGTAACTGTGCTTCTCTTCCTTTGTGCACTGCTTTGAAACTTGATAGAGGGAAAGATCCATTGCTTCCAGGGGTGAAGGAATGAGTTAAATGGGAGTTAGAGTTATGCAAGGAAGAAGAAAAACAGTAAAGGAGCAGAAAAAAAGAAATATAAAAACAAGGATGAATTGAAACATCTCTAAAGTAAGCTGGGAGATCACAAGGGACCATATGTAGAAAGCACAGGCTTTAAAATTTGATCTGCTGGTAACTTGAGAGCCCATAAGGGCTTTCACCTAAGGTGAAAGAATGTGAGTTGGCTGCCCATGTTTGAGCTGTGCAGCTGAAGCTGTAGCTGAACACGGATGAGGCACTTCTGGGTGGGGCCTTAGTCAGCCTTTGGCACCTCTGAGAGCCTGGGCACCTGTTTGTATGAAAGACCAGAAAAGGCCCTTCCTTGTTTGTATCTTTCCCTTGTGATTTTTTTTCACAGTCTTTTTTTATCATGATCAGAAGGAGAAAGAATTTTGAGCTTTCTTGAGCTTTTTGTAGAGATGAGGTGTGCCTGCCTCCCTCCCACAAGGCTGATGAGGGCTGGGCACAAACTCTGACACTCGGGTGTGTTTCTGTCCACAGCATGCGCTGCCAGTCCATTCTGCACATGGCAATGTTTGGTTACAAAAAGGACACCGCAATGAGGTATTCCAGACTCCTGAATGACCACTTCAAGGTAGGGCACAGGTATCATTAAGCTACCAGCTGGATAGCTGTGGTAGTTACTGATGTCAGCTGAACAATCCAAAACTAACTAGGCTTTTATTCCTTGCTGCAGAGCAATTTCAGAGTAATACAAGCACCTTCTCCGGGTGTTGCAAGGTAAGATTTAAGAATTTGTTGTCACGTGTCTGTTTCAATGACAATGAGGAAGAGCTTTTCTGTGTTCTGTGGTCATTTCATGTGGCAGACAGGTACCAGGCTGTCTTTCAAAATCTGTGGCCAAGAGAAGGTTGTTTGGACTTTGACAGTGGTGCTGATTCCAGTTACATTTTTTGGCCACCTTGCACAGGATAGTTCATTGAGGAGTAAATGGTCTCTTGAGAGCAGTGGTGGAAGCCCTGTCATACCAGTGACTAAAATTAGATTGGTTGAAGTGGTGGGGGTGTGATGAGCCAGGCTGTGTCTGGAAGGTGGCCGGCTGACCACATTTAGCTGTCCTGGGTCTATAAATAAGTGTGTGTAGGCTGACCTGGCTGCTCTGAGAGCTGCCAGAAGCTCCAGCCTCCTCAGGAGGGGAGCTTCAGTGTGCCTGATTTGGAAGGCATTAGGGAAAACACTTGGGTAATCTGGTGAAGATTTTCACAAGTAGGTGTAGATTTTGGAAGATGGATGGCTGGCCCTTTTCGATGTCTGGTCCCACATTTTCTCTTGTTGAGTAGAGTCCTTCTAAATCACTTCCAAAAACATGGCCTTGCCCTCCAAGTAAAATTGCTTGTGCTGTAGCTGAACACATCTCACTTTTCAGCAGCGCACTCCATGGCTGGGTGACACCAGATAGCTCCTGGCATGAGGTAGCCTTGCAGAAAGACGTTTAGCTCTGAAGTTGAATGTTCATGGTGGTGTTTCTTTTCTGCTGCAGAAGCACAGGCTTGCCTTCTCCTCTTTCTCCAATACCCTCTCCTGCTGGATCTGTGAGTTCTCAGCCAGGATCAATTGATAGCAATGGCATTGGCCACAACTGCATTGGCAACAGCACTGGCTCTACTGTCACTGTCTCCTGTCATATCTCCAGTGTCACCTCTTCCTATGTCAACATCACCTCCTATATCCTCCATGCCTATGAAATTTGGGAAAAGGCTGATGCACTGGCCAGAAAGAATAAAGGTAAGTTTTTGCCCTTTGTTTTTTCTGTCTCATATGTCGTGGTTATGTGTGCATTTGCTTCAATCCTCACACTCAGTGCAGCAAGCACCATACCTAAAGATCGAAGCGTTGAAATACGTTGAATATCTCTGCCAGGGCACACTGGCAGAGATACTTGATGGTGATATATTGATGAGTGTTCCCATTAAAAGGTTTTTTTGGCATCCTCAAATGTCCAAGAGCTGAGGGATTAGGGTGTCTAGTGCAGGAAACCGGCCAACTTGCTTCATGGTAACACAAGAAGCGTAAGGGGTTGGGGTTTTTTCTGTCTTTCCCTTTGGGGCACTGAGCTTTTCTGAGTGGGTTCACTTTGTTTAAAAACATCATTTTGGCCTGTAGCCTTGTGTTTTAGTTTTTGTCAAATTTGCAAGTCATTTTGTCTTGAAAATGGTGAAGCTGGCCTCTCTGCCTAACAGAGAAGCTGAGCAACACTTGAATTTGAGTCCTTGCTGGGCATGTGCCCAGTATTTGCCAGCAGCAATTCCTAGAATTGCTGCAACTTTTTTTTATTTTACAGTTTTGTTGTTAAAAATGTTGTATTGTCCTTTGGTGCAAGCAGTGGTAAATACACAAAAGCCACAGGGTGGGTGCAGTCCAGCCTGTGACCTGCCATCCCATGCAGCCACAGCAGTGTCATTTTCCATACAACACAAAGTTTTGTGAGCCAGTGTGGGTGAAGAGATTCATTGCCATGACCTGTTGGCAAACTTGCAAAAGAAAATAAGCACAATGTGTCTGGCTGGACTGTTGGAAGGATGTAAAAATCCTCACACTAATGAGGCAGTTGCTGAAAATCAAAAGGCTTTCCAAGTCACCTTTGAATAAAAAAATGGTTGTTGGCTGTCCTCTGAGCAAATCTGTGCTTGCAGCAGCAGTTCATATGTGGCATTTTCAATTTTGTCCTCAAAAGGCTGATAAAAGACTGTTACGTAGAAGCAGTGGATGCTGTTAATAAGCCAGAGGAGTGAGTCATGGAGGAAAATGTGTGGGAGGGCAGCCTGAGCACAGCCTTGCATCAGTCAAAACTAAATTCAAAACGTGCTCTGTGTGACTGGCCCTGATGTAGGGGGATGAGGACTGGGGCACTAAATACTGTGCAGGAGACCAGTGAATACTCATGTAGGCTTGGTGGTGGTGTCACTGTTCAGGACAGCTGGAGGCATTTCAGAACTGGAACTCACTGATAAATCAGTGTAACACACAAAGAGATACAGAAAGTGAAAACGCAAAATGAATAAAAAAGGCCACATCCTTGGTTCTTTTATGCAATTAATAGAGCATAAGAAGAGGAAAGAGAGCTTCAGCCTTTAAGTATCAAGATCTTATAAGCAGGGAAGTCCTAAGCCCTTGGAATGCAGTGAGCTGTAACTGCTGTCCAAGTCACTGGTGCAGAGCTAAAGTGCCTTCTGGAGGGTCCCAGCTCCTCACTGTAATTCAGAGCAGCACTGTGGAGCACGAGGCTGTAACAGGTCGTCTTCAGCCTCTGATCTCCTCCTGCAAGGACAAGCTGAGGCTGCAAGCATGGATATGAAGTCCCTCTCCTTTCACATGATGCTGTACTGACAGATCAGATTCAGTTTGCTCAGACAGGGGCTTTGAATTCCTTCTATTCCCCATGGAGGGCATGGATTCTATAAACAAAAGTGGGAAAATCACAGGGAATGTGCACTCTGCTTCTGCATTGGCAAGTATTAGAAAGGAAGTGTTGTGCACTCTGCTTTGGAAGAGCTCCTTGCACAGCCAAGCAGAATCTTCCACCTCTAGCTTCAATCTTTGGGTGTCAAAAAGGAGAGCTGAAAATGTCCAGTTTCTGAAAATGTATTTAGCAGCATGATTGAACTGAGGAGTGAGGCACTGGGCCTGTGTCACTGGCAGGCAGGTCATGCAGGAATGTCTTGGAAAGGTGGCGCAAAGGAATAGGTGTGAGAATTTCCTAGAGCTCATGGTCACCTGCACAGATGACTGCCAGCACAGAGCAGGGCTTGCAGCCTGCCAGCCCCTCCCAGCAGGGTCAGGTGTGCTGCAAGAGCCACCTCCTGTGTGGGAGGGGGAGCGGGATGCCTGGAATTGGTGGTGGATGGGAGGAATGTGAGATCTGCCTGACGTGCTCAGCTATGAGCAACCCAAACCAGAGCTGTATAGCCTGGCAAGCCACACAGAGAGAAATCCTGGTGTCTCCAAGGTTTTGAGGATGGATGAAGGAAAGGAACCCACAGCTGTGTGTGCTTCTGGGTGCTGCTCAGGAAGACATTCAAATTTGGCCTCTTTAGAATTTGGGGGAAGTGTGAAGCAAGGTCTGTGGCGCAAACATCCAAACTTTTGCCCTCCTACCGTGGAGCCCGTGTCCTTTAAAGTCAGGACACGAGGAGGTGGCTCAGTGTGTGTAAATGTGTTTTCCTGTTTCCTGCGGTGCTTGTCGCCCTTCCCAGTGCTGACACTGTTTAACAGGACTGGCCAGCTGACTGTGTGCTGCTGCTGCTGTCACTCCTCGCCTGTCAGGTGTGCCTGGTGTATGAAACCAACCAAAAAATTTCTCTCTCTCTCCCTTTTTCCCCCAGAGTTTTTTGCTGAACTCAGCAGAGCGACGAGTGCTCTGGCACTGACCAGTAGCCTGACAGACCTGGTACACTACGTCAGACAGGGATTACAGTGGCTGAGACTGGAAGCAAATATGCCTTAACTGGTTCTCCAGGTGGTTAAATACCTTGAAGTTTTTTTGCACTTTTGAAGCCTCAGAAACAGTTTAATTTTTTTTAATTGTTCAATACAAAGCACCTGCAAGGGAAAATATTTTAAATAAAGTTGGAAGTTATCTGGTTACACTGGAAAACCCTTGAACTGTGTTTTTCTAGGGTAGCGCTTTGCTACCCTGAAAAAGAAGAGACGGAGGATGGCACCTTCCTTTAAAATGATGAAGTGCAATGAATTGTCTGAATGGCCCGATGTATTGATGGTCTATAAACATTTCTTTTACAAATAACCAGCAGGACAATAATTGCACATGATGCTGACGAGAAGGAAATCTGCCTCCAGAGGTGGTTATGCAACATCCCACAGTCTGCAGCAGCTGTGTGCCCAGACAACATGCCAGAGGAGTTGCTTTTGCAAGCACAGATGCAATCTTTGGAGTCTTTGTTCCTCAGAGTGCAAGTAGCAACCTCATCAAGCACTGAACAGCTTTATGTTACAGGAAAAGCAGCAAAAGGATCTGCTCTGCCTGCTTTCCAACCTCACCCTCCTGCTTTTGTCAGCCAGCTGACACAACTGAAGAAGCCACTGCCTTCAGTGCTGCAAGTTTTCTTTTCAAGTCATCACTGCTTTGGTCCTCCTGCTGTGCTCTCATGCACATCTGTGCCCTGGGCCCTCCAGCTGTGTTACTGAGGGGCTGCCTCAGCTTTAGCCTTGCAAGCCAAACACAGTTGGGGTGGCAACATGACGTGGTGTGTTTGGAACAGCTCTGCCTCTCTGCTGAGAGATGTCATCATGAGGATTCTTTGTTGGGCTGATTTTTGTCATTTTGGTGGGTGGGGGTGGAAAGCTGCACGGGTTCACTGTGATTGCTTGGACATTGTTCTGAGAGCTTCCATGGGAAGGAATTGCTTCTGGCTAAGGAAGGCTGAATGTGCAACATAAGATAAATTTTGCATTTGGATATTTGCCTGGAACCATTGAGGGTCTTGGTAAATATCTAAGAGCAGGATTTGTACCAAAGTAGGATCTTCTTCATGTGGGAGACAACTCATGTGTTCTCTCAGCCATGCTATAGGATGGGCCCAGTGACTTAGAAACCTGTCAAGGGAACAAGAAAGGGAATAATGAGCTGTTTCCAAGCATTGTTTTCCTTGTCACAGCATCAGTAAAGGCATTTGTGTAGTCAATGAGACGACACCCTTCTCTACCCAAAGATTCCTTGCGGTGTGACAGCAGAACCTGCCGTCCTCATACGTAATAGTGTGCCTTAGCCTGCTGGTCCCCTCTCACATCTCTCGCCCTCTCTCTCACAGACCCGTGGGACTGCTGAAGAGAAGGATGGTGTCCCAAAATAATTGTGTTTACAAGAAAGAATTATCTCCTTTTTCCACATAATTTCACTATTAGGGAGGAACAGGTCTGCAGATGTGCAGAAGTACCCCCACTGTAAAATACCTGCTCATGGGTTTAAGGCTCATGAAAATGGACAGTAAATAAATATCAGCAAAAGGCTTGCATTTCCAAAAGTAGTTTCTGTAGGAATGGCCCCTGCCACAGGGAAGCCTGTGCTCTTCTTGGTTCTGGGAGGAGGTGATGGGAGCGTGCTGGTCCCGAGCACAGGGGCGCTCTCCTGTCACCTTCCCTGGCTGTGCAGGACCACCGGGATCACGGCTGGGCCTTTCTGCACCTTGAAGGGATTGGCCTTTTATGTTCACTTTGTCAAAAGCCTCGGAGCATTTCAGGGATGAGCTGTCCTAACAAGTGGAAGGAAGATCCATGTCCCCCCCTCCCCATTTTACCTATCAAGCTTTGCTTTGCAGGACTGCTCAGAGTAAGCAGGGTCAGAGAAGGGCTCAGCATTAACTGTTTTGTTCTCAGGAAGTGTGGGGATGGGCAGCCACCCTGGAGGCCGACGTGCACTTTGGAACTTGATCCCAGACTGGTGGATCGATGCCACCTTTGGACTTTGTCTTCAGACAAAGCTATTTCTAGGATCGCCAGCTCAGGAGGAGGAGGAGGAAAGACAAAAGCTTTATTGAACCTTGAAACCACCGTGGGAGCCTGTAGGAAGCAGAGTGTTAGGGGAAAGCATAATGGGCAGAAGGGACAGGGGTGTCCTGGTACTTTCCTTCTGCGTGCATCCTTGTCCTTCCCTGCTGCCAGGAGATGTGCTTGTGTGAGAAGTGGTTGTGTGGGGGCTGCTCCCATTCCCAGACAAACTCCCCTGGGCTTTGCAGGAAAGAAGATCACAGGCAGTTGGTGTCACAGGCGTGTGGGCACTCTTTGGGGCTCTCAGTTTGAAAGCCATCTGTGGAAGCTCCACAGCAGGAACCTAGGTTTTGTTTCAGGAACACAGAGAAAGATTGTTCAAATAATAGGAAATTTTAAGAAAAGCCATCATATTTCAACCTTGAGCCAGGTCAGAGGCCTGCAGAGGGTTAGGAAGGAAGCTCATCATTCTCATCTGGGCCTATTGAGGCCTTTAAAAAAACAAACAATAAATAAATAAAACAGAAATCAAAACATAGCAGTGGAGGAAATAGCATTTGCCATCAAGCAGCAAGCCATTAATCCAAGGAAAACCAGGGGTGATGTTTTAATCCCAGAAAGGAAGGAGGCAGCTATGGTGTCAAAGCAGCATCATGTCCATGCAATATTTATTTAAAAGAAATAATAATACATGTGTTGAAATTGTCAAATGTTCTATTTTTAAGATGCCATTTATTTAATAGTTGAAAACCCCACTTACATGGAGATAGAGATCTCTTCTGTAACTGAAAGTCAAAGTCTGACTGCAATGTCCTTGTTTTTTGTTTTGTCCTCTCCCCTCCCTCTTGGTTTCCGTGATAAATCTATACATTTTATTTTGGGGACGAATGTCCCTCTTGTATATAACCTTTTTCTGCCCTGCGTGCGATGGAATTTCTGAGATGGTTGATTCATATGGGGGAAATAAACAATAAATGAATGTTTGTTATGAGGTGTTTCAAGACTCCTTGTGTTGTTAGCTTCTTGCAGAGAAATTCTAGTGTAGTTTTTCTCTGAATGGCCATAGTGTTTCCCTTCTGAATGAGGTTTAGGTATGAATTTCTGTATGAGAAGTCTCTTGTTCCCTTTGCTGCCCCGTTTGTCACCCCTTGCCCTTGGCTTAGTGGCCAAAAGTGGTGCAAATGGAGATGCTCAGAGTGGCAGGAGCGTCACCACTTGGGGCATGTTCCTACTGCCCTCCCAAATCCAACGCAGGGAAAGCTGTGCTGGGCCAGCTGTTGAAGCCAGCAGAGCCTGGCTCTGAGCACTCCCTGACAGGAACATGCTGGTTTCAGGCACTCCAACAAGGAAACCAGGGGACAAGGCACAGAAGTGGTGGCTGAAGGGTCCTGCTCTGTCTTTGCCACAAAGGTGTTGTAGGGCTCGGTTTGTGGATTGGTTGCTGAAGAACTGTGAGAAGGATTCCTCAGGGAATCCCACAGGATTTCAGGCCCTGTGGTAGCAGTGTCTCATTGGTTGTGCAAGGGCATCTCTGCCACAGCCTCATTGCAGCCTTTCCCTGCTTTTTGTTCTCCAAGCTGTTCCTTGGAAGAATGGTTTTGGCATCTCTGTGCACTGTTGGGATATAATTTGTGATTCAAGTCTGTCCTGCAGCAGGTGTTGCCCCCAGGATGTTCACTGATAATGGATGTGGTTTTCTCATGCACTGTGTAAATTGTAGAGGACACAGACACCGAATTTAATACCCGCTGGAAATGTTGCTGTCACAGGTGCTGTGCACAGAAATGCACTCTTGCACCGTGGTCACTGCAGGGCTGGGGCAAAGCAGGGAGGGTTAATTTTGGGGGTGGTTGGAAATGGGGTTGAACATGCTAGCAGGGAGGGCATCCAAAAGCCAGGCAGGATGTGGGGCTGTAGCAAGTGTTGGCTGCCCTGCTTGGCTTTCTGCCCAGGGCAGTGGCCCCTCTGGGCTAACATAGCCAGAAATATTTTTTCAATAATACTGTGTTGTCGTTTCTTTAATTGTTGAGTCTTTATTGCCCAAACCTAATTCTGCAACCCTGTTTAATTTACTTTGAGATTTGTTATTGATTATAGATGAGCTTGCATTCTGTCTGGCTTGGATTATCCTTTTCAAAGGCAAATGCCACTTATAGCAAAACAGCTGAGTTAAAGTCGATTGCACTTTCTCCATGCTGTGCTGCTCTCCAAACACTAAAATAGCCCCTTGGCAGCCTGTGATTTCCTTACGTTAATTGCAGTTTCAGCAACCCCTGTCACAAAAAACCAACACTCTTCCTGGGCTATCATCAACATTTCTGAATGTGTTTCCATAACCTTTGTGTTCCTGAAGTTTGTGCACGTTACAAGAGCAGTGTGCACTCATTGCTGCTTTGTGTGATGTGTTTTGTCAAGGTGTGGGGTTCCCAGAGTTCCTGCTGGGTTTTGCTCCTCTCCTGCTCAGTATTGCTGAGCTTCAGGGTTTTCTTGGGTCTAGCCCTTCATGTTGCAGCATTAAGGCCATGTTTTACACTGTCAGAGGCATTTGCAAAAATTGTAGATTGTTTAGTGAAGTCTTGATTTTACTGCTGGCCAGTTGCATATGAAGAAATACTTGTAAATGGAAAAAATAGTTCAGGGTTTCTTTTTTTTTTTTTTTTTTCAGTTTCCAAGTAATAAAATGCATCTGTTTTTCACTTGTTCCATGTGGGGTTTTTCCCAGATGCCTGCTGTACCTTTTCACTTGGAAACTATAGCTATGGTAAATTCGAGTCTTTGTTTAAATTTTCATTTGAAAGAATCAGAAAATCCCATCAGCTTAACAACTGTAAAGGAGTAATTACTTAGACAATGTAGGGCCTTGGGAGTAGTTGGAATCTTTTGGACCAGGGAGTTTGTGGGCAAAAGGTAGCTGGGCTCCAGCCCAGGACATGAAATACTGTGCAGGCAGATCAGAACTTGGGGGGCATTAGCTGTGTAAATCTTGTAGTCAATGCACAAAATCTTTTCTAAGATTGGGAGAAATGAGCCTTTTACTTTGATTATATTCAGTGCTAAGTGGAATAGTAAGCTGAGTGCAGGTAGTAGGTTAGATTGAACAGTCTGGCTGCGGTAAAAGGGGAACAGAAATCTGCAGATCATGGGCACAGCATTTATTTTAGCACACTAAGCCTGGCTCTTGGCAGCCAGTGTGTTTTTTGTGATGATTATTAAACAAGAGGCAAACACAGTTCATTGTATTTCTATAGCCAGTGGAGAAGAATCACTGCAGACAGAGGCATTACTTCCCCCTGCTGTTATTTTGTGTAAGGGCAAGACTTGCCCTGGAAAACAGAAAAACCCACACAGGAATTTGGTAGCTGACACAGCACTGTTCAGACATGGTCCTGGTGCATCCCTTCTTTTCTCTGGTGATTCCTTGGCACTGTGTGAGTGGGACAGATCATGCACCACAACTGTGCAATGACTGGCAGCAACTGGAAAATTGCAAACTTGTTTGCAAGAACATTGGTAAAGAAATAAATGTCAAATTTTTTTAAAATATCTTTTTTTTTTAAGTGCTCCAAGGGCAAGTTAATTTTCCTAATAAATCTAGCAGTAAGCACGGGAAAATAGGATGCAAGAGCTTATGTCCTTTAAAACACAAAATGTGTGTTTAAAGCTGAGGAAGTAGAAAATTCTATAATAAAACTTAAAAATTTTCTATTTTTATTTCCAGTGACTGTAGAAGTTCAGGCTTGGGAAACTGGGTTAGGTGGAAGGAGGCTGGGCAGTAGCGCTTGTGTCTTGGATGAGGGCAGGCAGCAAAACATGCTGCTGATGCTGTGATTGAAAATTGTCCTAAATAGGAATTTGATAAGGGATTCCCTCTTTTCACAGAAAATTTTAGGGCACAGAGTTGCAGTGTAGCAATCAAATGTGAAAAAAGATTGTGCAGTTGACAGGTGATCAGAGCAACAGAGCTGCAGCAATCTGCTGTCATGAAAAAAATAATCTGGTAATTATTTTTCACCATTGAGGTGAATAAATAATTTCCTTGATTTGTTCATCAAAATAGGAGTTCCTGGAACCGATGAGTTGTATCTTATCAATGATGTGTTGATTTTAAGTTTTGTTTTTTAGATTAATTGTATCTCTTTGACTGAGATGACTTAATACCACATTCATTCACCTGATGGGCAGAAGCCTTTTCTTACATGAATTCTTTCAGGAATCATCTGTACTTTGAAGGAAATGTAAAGAATCTGTGAATCACAGAGAAGAGTTGGGCTGCTGTGGTGTTTTGCTGGCTACAGCCTTCCAATGTCAATTTGTTTTTCTCATGCCATTAACTAACAATTTCCATGTGAAATTCTTGTTGCAGAGACCCCGCTCCAGGAGTTCTCCTGTCTGGACTGGTAAAGAGCCTCCCCGAGTTTCCGTCACTGCTCAAAATGCACAAGACACAGAATTTAATTTCTTGCCACCTTTCTTCATTGAATGCCTGAGCCTGCAGCTTTTGGACAAAGCAGCTGCACAGTCTGGCCCTGGTACCTGAGGGCTCCCTGCATGGCTCCTGCTCAGCTGTTTGGTGACATTCCTTGTCAGCAAGCCTGTCTGTGCAAAGTAATTCTCTGCTTGTCTGAAAGGAGGGAAAGGGCAGGCAGAGATGTTTCCTCTCCCTTCCATCCCTGTAGATCAACAGGAACAGCTTCAAATCCCAATTCTTACTACTGCCTCTGCAAGCTGTCTCTCCAAGGAAAGGGCGGGTAAGGGTGGAGCTGCTGGGAGAGGCCGAGCTGAGGAGAGCCTTGTCTGCACAGGGGTGTGAGGTGAGAGCTGCTGGGACGGGGAGTTTACCCTGAGTGAGGGAACTCCAGACTCAGCTGGTCCTACGGTTGAGCTGTCCCAGCCAGCGACTCCAGGGCAAGATGGTAAAGCCTTCCTGGAAAAACCCAGATTGCAGGAGTGAAGCCAAAGGTGTTGATTTATTATTATTACTTTCAGTTTTAATAATCCAGTGTCTTCTGTGACTGTACGTTGAGGTGTCTCTTCAAGTAATTTAATGTGTGCAAAGACATCAAGTTCTGCCCATAATAATTTGATGTGATATTAGTGACAGCAGCATTGAAAGGAAGGGAAGCTCTTGAGAGGGTACATACGGTTTAACTTTTCCAAGCAGCTTCCATGTTCCATTAGAGCAGTCGCTTGCCCAGGGCTTGATGAAGAAAGGCAGAAAGAGGAATCAAGTAAGTCCAGCAACGGGATACAGAAATCAGTTTGGCTAAATGCAGAACTGTAAAAAAACAGGGGGGAGTCTTTGAAGAGAATCTGCTGGAGGTTCCCATGTCTGTTTTCCTGAGGTCTGCAGTTTAGGGATTGGAATTGGGGTAAATACCACTGCCCAGCCCCCGGATTAAGAGGCATTGTTGTCTCATGCTGGGTTAGGGGCAGGTGTGGACAGTTTCTTGTACTGGCAGGTGTCCATTTCCTCAGCTTTAGGGAATCTCTGGATTACTCTGTGCCCAAGTGTGTGAAACAGAGATTGCTCACCAGGGCACAGTGCAGGTGGATTATCAGCAGTAGCTCATGGTCAGGAGGGGATGCACTGTCTCTCCCAGGAAGGATGACTTTGTTTCATCCTCCAGGGGCCATTAGGGGTTTATTTATGGAATTTCTGCAAATGCTCTGCTGTGTAGTGCTAATCTTTCCTCTTTCTTTTTTTCAGATGCAGTCCTTGAGCATTTCAGCTTGACGCTGTGATCAATATTTGTTTTAAAAGCTTGGCAACTACAGAAATTGTCATCTGCCAGCTCTTTAAGCAGCCAAACCATTTCAGTCCAGCTCCAACAAATGTCAGCTCTTACAGATAAACAGCAGTATGGTAGGGCAAAGGCTCAGCTGCCTTTCTAAATAGATTCTGCTTGGCTTAACAGGGAGAGGAAAGTTTTAATCCAAATCATCCTCACTAATTGTCTCAGGCTACAGTATAGAGGTTCCTCAGTTCTGCTTTGCTAAAATATCAGAAAATTCTAGAGAGGAAGGAAATGTTCTTGCTGCAAATGCCAGGATGCTTTTTCCAGGCTCTTGGCCACGTGGCACTGGGAGAGACAAGCCCTGAAGCAGTGATACCAAGCTGTTTTCTTCTCACATCAGCTCACCTGTCTCTGCAAATGACATGATCTCACTGAAAAAGCTAGAGGGCTTTTTCAAAGAAATATTTTCTATTGGCTTTGAGCTCAGGTTGGTTTGCATAAGAAATTACTTCAAGGCCCTGACTGAACCTAAGGGGTTCCTGTTCTTCAAAAGGGAGTTACATAAATCAGGATTCTGTCTACTCCCATGCTGATCTTCTTCCTCCTCTTCTTGCCTCTGCAAATCATGTGTTTTCTAGTTTATCTAAAAGAGAAAAATTGCATTTTCATTCAGTTGTCCAAGGCAGCAAGGCAGAGCTCTGCATCTTCCCCTGACCACTGGGCAAGAAGGAAGATTTCTGGCACCCCATTAGAAACACCCAGAGTCCTGGTGTTCCAATGGTTCGTGCAGCAGTGCACAGGGCAGGGTTTCATCTGTTGCTTTTCTGGCACACACTTGTTCTCTGTTGGCTGGCTTAGCAGTATTTAGCAATTGTTCCTTGCTTACGTGGAAAGAGTTCTTGCATTAAAATTCAGTCTCTCTGTGCAGTTAATTTGTTGATCTATGTGGTAAAAAAATGTTATTTTGCCCTTAATCATTGTTAACAGAAACATAACCATGACCAAACTCTCTTGTATATACATACAGTTTTCAATATAATGTACAACAAAAGGCATTGTATTAAAAATTTCTATTGAGTGTCAATGGTTTTAGTTACAACCTATAAAATTATACATAATGAATCCTGTAATGTTTCACTTACCAGTGTCTCTGTTACAAATGCTGAACTGGGAGCTGCCAAAGGAGTGTTGCACTCTCATAATAATAATCATAGTAAAAGGGTTCATTGCAATTGTTCCACATAATCCTCCATAACTTGCTGTTTCCAAGTTTGTGATCCTTTGATGCTTATTTGGCTACAAAATGAAAGCCTTGTCGCCAGATAATGAAGGAAAGGAAGGTTGTCCTGGACCATTTGAAGTCTGAGAATATTTGATTCTTTCATTGTTTACAGCTAGGTTTGAAAAGGATCAAAAAGATTTTTGCAGGACTAGCTTAGTGTAAAGGCTTCTTGCTGACTTGTTGCACAGGCAGTGATCATAAAGAAGGTATTATCCTTAGGAATCAATTACACTGTAATTAAAGCAAACTACAGATTGTTTTGTACAACAGGGAGCATTTTCAATATGGATCAACTTCTGTATGTACAAGCCAGAAAGCTAGAATTCACCTAAAAAAAAAGTCCTCTCTTTACTGAAAACTTCAGTTTATTCTTACACTTTTACACCTGTTTTGGAAATCAGCAGACACCCAGATTGCCATTAATGACTGCACATTATTTCCTTCAGGAAGCTGTACCTAATTATCCAAATGGAGCACTAAGAGACGACAGAGTAAAACAGATTAAAAACGTTTTGAGCTTAGTTCTCCATTTGAATTAACTCAATTGGAACCAAATTTCCCTGCTCTTAGGATCTGAAGTGAGTGTTTCAGTGTACAGAAACATAGAGAATTCCCCTAAAAAGTCTTCTAACAATCCTTACTATATTTTGTTATTTTCAAAGGCACATCAGCACAAAGCAGCAGGATATACAGGCAGCTTAGTCCAGAATATCAAAGTGTTGGGAAAAAGGCATTTGGCTGCTACATGAAAGAGCACAAGAGACGGTGGCAGACTAGGAATGGTGAGTCCTGTTTCTGATGGATTAGTATCTATTCAGATAGACTAAAGCCAAGATTGAAACAAGGATAAGGTTAAAGCACTTGATAGATAATTAGCCTGTTTTAAAGGAATTCAGACCTATTTTGAGACTAAATTAGTGAGAGAAGCTTACATTTCCTGATCAGATCCCAGGATCAGGGGTGTCTTATACCTGAGTCAGTGGCCTTGGGAAAGAGATAAACAGGATACCATTGGCATTACACCAAGACCAAGAGAACCTGTCCCTTCTGGTCTAGGGAAGGGGGCAGAGCTTGTGCTCAGCTAAGGATAAACTTGCTAAGGAGATTCACAGGTGGGGTCCTGTTGCGAGCACAAGTTTCTTTTGGTTAGGAAATTCATCTTCATTCACAATTCAAAGTAGGCTTTCCAGTGGCAAAAGCATTTGAACAATCAAGATCAGAGAAGACAGAAATCAGAGATCCAGTCCAAGGCTAGGACCAGGGTCTGTGGGAAGGAAACAGAAGGGATTTCCAAATGAGCATAAGCAGCCACCTGAAATGCAGTTTAATACATGGAGCACAGAGAACACCTCTTCTAAGTTAAGGGAAGAGAGAATCTCCATCTAAACCAGTGTGCTCTGTCCATTCCTGATGGACACAGATCTTAAGGGTCTTGCACTGCAATGCGGACCAAAAGCAACAGGAGGATGGAAACGTGAAAAGTAATCTCTTGAGCTCTGTTATAAAAAAAAAAAAAAGCTATTAAAAGCTTCTTATTGTGATAACTGATACCAAAAATCCTTTGTAGTGGCAGAATATGAAGTGCTACCTAGAAAACCTTCCCTGTATTTTTCCACTCACTTGATAGGTCTCTAAATACTCTGACTGGGGAAAGGGTAGAAAAGTCACAATCTCACAAATTGTTTCTAAAATACCCAACCCCCCCCCCCTTGATTTATGACAGATTCTGCTTGATTCTGTTTACAGAGAATCCTGCTGCTAAGAGAAATTGATATTGGCACTGACACCTTCACAAAATGCTACCAAGGGTGAAAATGAACCATCAACATCGCAGCTGTGGGAAGGTGTAAGTAGTAATGGCTGCCAGGTTGATATGTAAATGTATTCCTGTATCACAGCCACTCACAGCAATGCAAAATGTTTGAAGGAAAAATTGTTATTGATACTGAGAATATCCTTCTCAACATCTTTACACAAGTAATAAAAAACACTGCAAAAGCTACGCTGGCCCTTTTCCTGGAACTGCCAATTCCCGTTTGTTGGTAGAGGTAGGCAAGAGAGCTTCTGACAAATACCTAAGTACAGCATGTTCAGCAGAGACTTTCACCTGCCTCTGACTTGCAGGCTGAGAAGTACAAATCATGTGTGACATGTCTAGGGAGGAGGAAATCAACCATCATTCATCAGCTGATAAAGCCACAGAACAATATCTTTACTGCCATTTTGGTTTATTTGGTTACTGGTTTATTTTTTTTAGTATGGGAGTTACTGCTTTTGTAATGATAATGTTTGCTTAATAAACCATTTTGCTTCTTAGCTGCACATTTTTCTCTAATAAGGACTTTTATGTTCTTGAATTTTTATTTCCTCTTCTAAACACAGACATTCCCCTTTAAACATGAGGTTATATACCAAGATGTTTACCTTAATAGGTAAATAAGATATTTACTTTCAGCTGTTTTGCAGACATTTGGTGATTAGCAGAACAACTTGTTTCAGCTAGAACAAATAAGGGTTATCCATTTTACCTGGGATTATGTGGTTACAATCTGTGTCGTTCTTCACGTGAATCAAAATGCTGCCTCAAATAATTTGCATCTGGAAGCTATTTATTCCACACATCAGTTGTATTAAACACAGGTTGAAGTCCATGACTGAAGCTACACAATAGTGGCTTATACCACATTTCACAAAAATCTTTCAGATACTGCCCATGGATAAAGACAATACTCACACCCAAGTTTCTCCTGAAAGGGAAAAAAAAAATTTATTGCATATGATGTCTAAGCACGTGAGACAGATGCCTGTAGATTTAACCTTCCAAAACACAGAAGCCCCTAATGGGGCACCCAGTCTTTCCAAAACCCAGGCTGCACAAACCCTTCTGGGTTAACAGGCATTGACAGTAATTCTGGCAGCCAACACTGCCCTCCAGTGTGGGTTGTGTTAACTTCCTTCTGCAACGGCTTCCCTCTTCAGGGTTAACAAATTAATTCAGTGTGCATTGCTGAATGTATCATCCCATGACTTCATTTAACTTTATCTTAAGATAAATATTTATTTTAAGAAAATCATTTTAAAAGCTGTTGTTTATCAGCTGTTACTCTCCATTCTATGAACTACTGCAAAAATATAGGGGAATGTGTAAATACATTACAATTCAATTTTTCATTTATATTTGCTTTATGTTGTATTAAGTAGTTTTCAAAAGTTCTGCAGACCCCCTGGATCACATTCACAGATGACGTGTAATATGCTGTGGATTTGCCTTCTGCAGTTATATTTCTATATATAACAGACATAAAGGAAGTCAATATTATTTCACGGCTTTCCCTGCAGATTTCCGATAGTCCATATGGTATATATACATATATAAAAACAGGATCTACATTTCAAATCAAAAATTCCCTCCAACACCTCCAAAGCTTAAGGAACTGTTACTCTAAAACTCATACACTGCCTGTATATACACAAACACCTCAATCTCATTTGGGAACAACTGGTGTTACAGGCATAGCTGATTTTAATTTATCACTGAATTATAATTCTTGTATCATTCATCTGAATTCGAGTCCCAAATCACATTAAAAAGAGCATTAATGCTCATACAGAGTTAGGATGCTCAGTACTCCAATCACTGAGTTGCAGAAAGGTTTATTTAACCCCACATTCTCTGTATATTTATTAACATATTGAACAGCCACTGGGGTTTGCATTCCATAGGAGAAAGAAGAGGTTTTGGGGGGCTGGGGGATGTGTCTTTGTGTCTGTCTGTGTTTTGCACTGTAGAGAATAATTTCCAGTCCAAAATGTGTGTGTACAATTCCTGCTCAAAACCGCCCACCTCAGGGACTGCTTTTTGTAGAATTTGGGCAAACACTTCACTACACTGCTGTGTGAACACTGTGTCACGTGGGTCACTCTTTTAATATAAAAAATCATATTATCCTAATTGATTGTCCTGCATTATCCTAAATTAAGACACTTCCCAGAATTACTCAAAGAAATGGTTAGGTCAGGGTGCTGTAATTCTTTATCAGAACATACAAGAGAAGGTGGCTGGACCTTCATTCACCGACATTCCAATCAAAAGGAAAAGCAGATCGGCTGAGATTACACCTTCAGTTGTCCTGAGACCAAGGAGTGGTTCCAAGCACTGCACCAAGCTGGTTTGTGATGCTGTGCTTGCCCCCACAAGCAGCCAAGGTCTCAAAGAGCCTCCTCTGCTGCCTGAAGTGGTGCAGGCCCCTCAGTTCTAGTGCCCACTGCCACGCTGAGCTCCATGGTTTGTGTCTCATCTGCTCTGTGAGTAAATAAATTCCGATGGAAATGCAGCTTGGCTTGGCTTCTCCCCAACCCCCTGCTGGCACCAGCAGTTGTTCCCAGTCTTTCTCTTGCAGCAATAGGGGAGGTTTTGTGCCAGGCAACTGCGACTGCCAGTGTCAAGGGTCAGCTCCACAGCCTCCTGTCTTTGTCACCAGCTCCCACAGCTGGCTGGCATCCATTTATTCTATTCTCTCTGTTTACAGTCAGCTTGAGACTTTCTGCTGCACAAATGTTTCTTCCCCTGTGACCCCAGCAACCTTTACTTGAAATGATCTGTGCTGTTAAATCCTGAGGTAGTTTTGCTGAGCCCTGGGCATTGATTCAGTTTCTGTCCCCTTGCACCACCCTTGTGTGGGACACAGAATTGTCAGATGCCATCAAGGGGCAGCACATATTTCATGGTTTATTTTCTGCACTGACACAGCCCCAGACCTGACCCCTGGGATACCCCCTTGGCTTCCAGCTGGACCCAGAGCCGCTGATCCCAACCTCTGGTGCCTCAGCTGGTTCTGACCCCGCTTTCTCAGTCTGGCTCATCCAGGAGGATGTTTTGTGAGACAGTCAAGAGCCTTGCTACGGTTGAGGTAAACAACATCCACTTCTCTGCTCTCCTCCAACAAGCCAGACATTACATTGGAAAAGGCTGATGGGTTGGTGAAGGTTGGCTTACCAAAAATCCTTACTGGCTACTAGCAGGATTTGAGGCATCTACCCCATCACCATGACCACTCAAAGATCACTGTCCCCTAGCCACCCTTCACACAATATTAGGAGCATTCCTCTTCTGGATTTATCAGCTGTGGGCTCCTCATTCCTCATTTTTAAGGAGGCTGTAATAGCAGTGTAGAAAGCAATCCCCATTTTTAATTTTTCACCAACAAACCTTTTCACTGGAGCAGTGACAGAATAAATTCTAATTTGCAGATTACTAGTCCCAAGGTGATAATGACGAACCAGGAAAGAGCAAAAGGCAACATTTATATCACTCCATCTGGGAGAGGCAAAAGCTGAGTGTCTGATTCAACAAAGACCATGACACACAAACATGTTGCTATTGTTTTCCGTTCATCCTAAGAAAAAGACCTGAAGGAAAAAATGCTGCTTTTGTTCTTGACCATTGTCCAGAGACATTTTCTGACTTGAAATCTGAGACCAGTTCCCTGATCAGTATCTTCCAATGTCATCTCACTGCTCCAAGTAATTTCAGTGGACAGCTAGAAACTTCTGGAAAAATGAACATTAAGGGATGTTGAGGGGTGAGGATAAAAGTACCTCACAGGGCAGTGTTGTAAGAATTTTAGTGAAATAGGAGTTATGCTATTATATAGTTTCGTATCTCTTCCACAAATTAGTAAAAACAAAAAAAATTTCATAAGCCTTCTGCCCCTCTGTTTTTCTTCATGAAATTCTAAATCTTCAAGCTGATAAATCACTTCTCCCTTCAGTTCTTTTTAAATAAAAATGCTGAAGTCCTATTACACTTTTCTAGGCCTCAGACTACATTTTAAAAAAAAAAAAAAAAAAAAAAAAATAAAAAAAAAAAAAAAAAAAAAAAAAAAAAAAAAAAAAAAAGCTTGGGAGACCAACAAGCCTGCAGTGAGCCTCTGGGGAGGCAGTTTTGGGCAAAAGTAGGAAAAACATTGTACTACAGATCCAGTTGGAGAGCCCTGAAGTGGGCTGTTCTTCTCTTTGAAATATTTTTTTCTTTCCTCCCACTCCCACTTTAGTCCATCTTTGCATAATCTCTTTTATTTTGTTCAAAATCTCTTTTATTTTGTTCAAGTGAGGCAGCAGCAAGAAGTTCCCCCCGCTCTCTATTTTTTTAATT
Source organism: Bombycilla garrulus (assembly GCA_013400315.1). Lineage (NCBI taxonomy): Eukaryota > Metazoa > Chordata > Aves > Passeriformes > Bombycillidae > Bombycilla > Bombycilla garrulus. The sequence continues at coordinate 514,954 of VXBU01018903.1, read as the reverse complement.
GAGAAGAACTGCTGGTACTCAGCCTCTGGTGGGAAAAAGCACAGGCCGAGGCAGAGTCCTGGCTCCCTTCTCCCACATTATTCACTCTGGTGCAGTTAGAAGCCAATGCACACTAATTGCTGTGATCCCCCATTTGGCTTTTAACTTAAATAGCCATCTGTAGGAGAATCTCAGCTGCTTTCAGCAGCCAGAAGCACTTGAAAACAGCAGCCCCTGACATTGTTTAATTTTTACTTTGAGGTCATGAAAAAGACCACTGACTGTTTCAATGAAACTCCATAGGATGGGCTTTGGCTGGATGATTTGTTTCTGCTTTAGGATTTAATTTGAACAATATGGACTTTTCTCCATTAGCATAAAATAAATCAGCACTTTGCACCAGTTTCCCACGCATCACTTTCCACAGGCTGCCAGCATCAGGGATCATGTGGACAGATGACAAGCACTCAAATTACTTACATCTATTACAGTCCACTGGTCACATCAGCTCCTGGTTTTGATCATTCTTTACCTTGTATATCACTGCTACTTGCTTCCCACAGTCACCAGGTTTAATATACGCATGCCTTGTATTTCAGCCACACAGCATATTTAGGCAGTCATAAATTCAAATCAGGTAGCAAGGGTTTGAATAATAGAAGACATTTTTTCTCAGTAAGGCAGTTATTTGAAATATACCACAGCCATACTTGTAAGATTTCAAGGAGATCAAGTATCAGAACTCATATTTTCCTTCCCCAGCTTTCCATATTCGTGTTAGCACATAAAATGCTGCTTTATATAGGAATGACTTTGTTCCACAAGGCTAACTGAGATAAGTTTGAGATTTACTGAGCTACAGTCCAGGTATGGCACTTCATCTTCAAAATCATATGGGATGAAACAAATTACCCGAGTTAACGAAGGGAAGCCATTGATGTAGCTGGAAAGAACAGGTTATTTTCCCCTGAAAGATTTGCAGGCTTCTCCTTCCCCACTGCACCACTCCTGCCTTGCTGCTCTGTGCTGTAGGGCACATCACCACACTGCTGTAAAGCTGCCCCCTCCCTTTTCCCAGTACCCCTCCAGGCTCCGTGGTGCACTCACCCCTTCCCCACAGGCATGCCCTGCTGTGAGCTTTCTGTGTTTGCCCACACAGGACGCCCCTCACCCTCAGCAGGACCTGCAGCCTTCAGTTCTACAGCAAAAGAGACAACAGAGAGAAGGGATTCCTGCTGAAGCAGTGGTGATGGACACAATAACATCTCTGCAGTCAGTGCCACACTGCTTGGTACATGTCCTCCTGTGCTAAGAAAAGCTAAGCGGGCACACTTGGGTGTTAGTTGAGCAACTATGAGTTCTGAGTACCAAAAAACTACTTAAAAGTAACCCCATTTGCTTGACTGTTTTTGTGACCAGGTATGTGCTAAACTGTCAGTGAGTTAAGACATAGGATACAAAAGTTTGGGGAGATTTACAAGTAAAATAAAAAGGAAGTTAAAACTAATCAGAAACTAGGGCACAGGCAGGAAAAGCATAGGATTCCTGGCTCTGGGTCCAGCAGACAGGGTTGGTGATCTGGGTGTGTCTGTTGTGGAGAGTTTCTACAAACAGTTTTGCAAAATACAGCAGAAGCCCCAAATATTTATAAAACATTTAGAAACATTCAGATTTTTGCACCAAATGAAAATATGTATCCTAGCCACGGTCAGGGGTTTTACCTACACATTTCTATGATCACCTCTTCAGATCCAGCTATCTCCAGCCCAAATTAATCTGTAGTGCTTCTTGTCCAGGCCAATTATTGTAAATTCAGATGCCAGTTTTAACTGTGAATGAAAAATTTGACTGCTGAGGAAAGAAGTTGAATATGTATCTAAATACCACAACAAAACAAACTACAAGTGCTTCTCTGAAAACCATGTCAGACTAGAGATGCACATTTTTTGCTAAATACTTTGTTTCAATTGGCAGCTCTAACCTAATTTGTTCTGCCTATCCCCAAAACAACACATATACAGAAGCATCAAAATTTCATGCAGAAACATTTTTTGAAAATGAGGGGATTTTTTTCTTAAGACTTTACACAAATAGACTAAACATTTCTAGATTTTTAAAAATATACAAAAGTCAGATGTTGTCCACCTGTTAATCACTGAGGTCAAATAGAAAAAACCCAAATGCTCCACGCTCCATCTGAACTTTTGGTGGATGTATAAAAACTTCATTTTGTATGACTGTTAAAGCAGTTCAGATTGAACCAAACATTGAAGTAAAGAAGTGGCTCCATATTTTGTATTAACAAAAGATCATTTTCCCTGTTTTGCTGGACAATTCCAGCACAGCTGCAAGCAGCCTCCTTGGATGCAAAGTCTGCCCTTCTTGCATTCACCTCAGATTCCAGCAACGTCTCAAAGATGGGTTTTTAACTTTGGTAGGAGTTCATCAAGCATGTGCATTTGTTTGTATTTGCAGAGTAGATTACAGCTGGGAAAAAAAAAAAAAAAAAAAAAGGGCAATTTTTTTTTATGGGAGGAAATGAAAAAGACCAGTGCCATAGACAAGGATTTCATTAAGATGAAGAAATTCCAGTGCTCCAAAGGGAAAAAATTAAGCTTTGCTTGAAGACCTTCCATGAAACAATTTGTGTGGTCTTTATCATTTCAAAGTCTTTAATGTGATAGCTGCAGAAGTGCATGATTTTCTGAACTTGTCTTGGAATTTCAGTTTTTCTTTAGCCTGTTTAAGCCCTGAATTCCATTCCAACCAAGTAAAGACAATTTTTGATCAAAAGGCTGTTGCACCAGTCTGTAATCTTCCAATGAAATCTATCAAAACTCTAACAATAGGCCTGAAAGGAGACACTAAAACTTGACAGCCAAAAAAATGAGCTGCAATTAAGTATCATTGTCTCATCCTCACCGCATCTTCTAAAGCAGACATCCTCCAGAGCACATATAGAGCATGGTTTTGCATGTCAGCAACTATTTCCATTACCCTAATGTATGACCAAAAAGTCTCACAGTGATGTTAAAATGCTGGAAGCAGCAGCAGAAAGCAAGACATTTTTCACACCAGAAAGTGAAATAATCTGAATTAATAAAATGTAATTAAGAATCAGTTAAGATGGAACAAACCCAACTTATTCAGATATTATTTTCCATTATTTTAAAACTTCTTTTTATGTCATTAATTTACTTATATTATCAACTATCCTTTTCCAGATCAGAAGTGGAGATGATCAGTTAATAATGAAATCTTGTCTAACCTTGTCAAAGGTTATAGAGTGGTATAGAAGAACAGGAGAGTCTTTCTCAGATCACGGAAAGTGGGTTATTTTTGAGGGAAAGATTTTTATAAATAAACCCAATATTATCTAGTTGTTCTTAATGTTTTTTCACTTGTGTGTCGAAGCATCCCTAAAGGGAGTTGGGGTCCTTAGCGGGAGGCCCACAGTTCTTTTGGAAATAAGAGAAACTTCATCTGCAGGCAGAGTATTAGTGGGCAAACAATAAAATGGAGGGCAATTATGAATAAACTGCTTTAGTCCTCACACCTCCTAAAGCCAAGAGGGGAATGATGCCTGGGGAGAGGCCACCTGGGACATAGGCTAGACAGAGTTAAAGGAATAAAGTAGGTATTTATTAAAAAGGCCTTCAAAGAATACACCTTGGGCAGTACAAGAGTCCAGCCGCGTCTCCACTCAAGATGGATCCAAGATGGATGACTCACAAATTTTCACACTTTTAGAAGTTTTGGTCAATTTACAAATTGGGGTTAATTGTCCAATTACAGCTTCAGATGATGAAGTCCCACCTTCCCAGATCGCTCTCCTCAATTCACAGTTGTTTGCACTTTTTGGGCCTGAAGCTGCAACGGTGTCCTTGGTTCTCAGGCTGGAAAAGGATTGTTCTGTCTGATTAAACTGAAGAGAACTTTCTAACAGTTTATATGAAATTCAGAGTTATATACCAATGCAATACAGAATCTGAAAAATATAAAAGCTAAAACTTAAGGCATCAGGAACAATTAGAAACAATTCCAGTAGCTGACTGGAACAACAGTGTAAACACTGAGAGAACTTTCATTTCACTGAAGTAGAAACTGGCATCTGACTACACATCTAGGAAGAAGATCCCCCACAACAGAGTCCCATTTTTCATTCTCACTCCATTAATTAGATATCACAGATGAAGTAGAGTAGACACTAGAGTTATATTCCAGAGGTGCAGGAGGGTAAGGGCAAGAGGAAGACTATTTCCCTTGAAAAAAACAAGAAATAATTTTGATATTTATTTCCCTTTTTTAAAGGGGTAGTTTCTATATCCCACTGCAAGAAAAAAATTTATTATTCTTGATCACTGAAAGCCTCTGAAAATTTTCAGAGAAGTCCACACCAGGCCTATAGGAAGAGTAACTAAAAACAAATAAACAGTGTTTTGCCCAAACATCCAGTCAGGTTTTTCTGAATTCTTCCTCAGCAGCCTGTCACCTTGATGTCATTCTCACCACTGCCATCACATACCCTATAAATAACTGTATCTCATACAGTAGAATACAAAATTAGATTTCCCTGAAATTTCCAGCTGCCCATTGGTTTCACTGTGGTTTTCTGAAGTGAGATGCTCATTTTCCTGACTGTCATCTGAAGAGACCATGGCACTTTAATTGCTGATGAAAAAGCACTGTCATAGAATTCAAGCCCGTTTTTCTTTAGGTGCTTCTGTTGTGGAATTCTCAGCAGGTGAAATGCAGATCTCTATTAAAAGATAATTTTCCAGTTTTTAGAGAATTTATCAGTCTTTTGAAACTCCATGCATATTGGAATTGTTTTGGACACTGCTTCCCAAAATTTTAGCCCATTCTAGACTTCAACTTTTTCATTGGGAGGGATTTTTATTAGGTTACCATAGAAATGAGCGATGAAGCAGAAGAAGGCTCCTGGTGAATAAAACTGACAAAAAAAACCAACAGCAACCAAAATCTTCCCCATTAGTCCCCCAAATACATGGTTTTAGCAAGAATTCTCCTGAAGAGAAGAAACAAAAGATTATTACTAACCTTTCCCTTAGGGCTGTAGTGAGCATTATTAACTTGCATTGCACTTGGTTATTGAAAACCGTATATGTATTCACACAACCAGACAGCAGGGCTGTGGTGTAGGAATTAACATAGGAAGGGCATTTATCACTAGGAGAAAAAATAGCTCATATTTAGAACCATCCAGTCCTTCAGACAAAAATACTTTTTCCTTTTTTACCCATTATGTAACATTCAGAGACTGCAAGATACTCTATTCTATCTTGTGAAGAAACATCTGAGTTGACACAGTTTTACTGAGCTGGTTTTGGTTTGAACTGGAAATACCAGTTCATTTGGA
>VXBU01018903.1:435227-509537 GCA_013400315.1 Bombycilla garrulus | reverse complement strand
AAAAAAAAAAAAAAAATTAGTAGGTATCTTCTAACCATCAAGCTGGTACCAATACACTGACTTAAATTTAGTTAAAGCCTGTGCCCAACAGCTGTGTTTGCAAAGCTGCTCAACGTACAAAATACTTTTTTTAAAAAAAACCCAAGAATGCTAACATCGTCAGTGCTTGGGCCAAAACACTCTGAGTTCAGGATTACGTCAAGCTACTTTTTTTTTGTTTTCCCCATTATAAGGACAGTCCTTGATTACAGTACTCAGGTCGCACATAAGCTCTTACTCTGAAATATGCTGGTCCCTTCCTGATATTTTGGCACCTCAAATCAATAGTTGTGACTTCAGTTTGTAGTTGCCTTTAGTTTCACAAGCCTAAACATTGAATTTCTTGATTTCACTCTCTAAATCTCAGCATTTCCTTTCCATTTCCTTTTATCCAATGCCTTCAGCCTTCCAAGCCACCACCTCCAGCTGTGTTCCCTCACTTCAGAGGCTTCATCATTGTTGGTTGCTTATTATCTTGGCTGCTTCCAGTCCTCAAATCTCAATTCCCCATCTGTTCTTACAGTCATTGGTCTTTCAATACTCTTTTTGCTATTTTAGCTTTTCCAATCTTCTGGACTTCTTAGACCTATTACTTCAATTTATGTAAACTATTTCTATCCCTGATCTCTGTCCTTGCTTCATTCTTGTCCCCTGGGCATCTGACATTGTCACTAAAGCCTTATACTCTTGCTTAATCTCTCAATTTTATTTATTCTTCACATGCTCCCAGCTCTCATTCCAAATTGAAAACACAGCTTTTTGCCATAGCATTTCAGAACTGCACTTCTTTATTTCTTACATCTTCGCAAAGGGGGCATCTGTATCTATATTATTTATAAGCAGAAGACATTTTGGTCATGCACGTTGTGTGACTACATAAAAATCGCATTGTTCTGTGCCTCCATACCACCTCTGAGGGTTCCAGAATTCTGTGCGGCGAAAAAGCACAAGGGAATTTCAGAAGATCGTATTTTCCACTGACAGCTCATTCTGAGCTGAAGCCAGTGTGCACAACAGTGACATTTTTAGCTGTGAATCCAAACGAAATTTTTTTGTAGTAAAAGCCAACCTAACCCTAGTATTCAAAGGGCTGCTGCTATATCCACTTTCTTTGGTTAATACTCGGCCCCGCCACATCTACCTCTAAGCTGCCATTCAGTTCCAGACTTGTGGTTTCTTTGAATTTGGCATAATCTACGTGGCTGCAAAATGCTGAGAACCAGCCTCCCCTAGTCTGGAATTGTCATTAAAACTTACCTAATATAGCCTACAGACAGGAAGTCGAGGATTATGTGAAAAGCAGATACATTCTCAGAGAGACCGACCCTGCCACCAGACGGTGCCTTAGGAGCAGCCTGGACTGCTTCTTTATGTTCTTCTCCCATTTGCACCAGTGGGCAGAGAATGAAGTGCTTCCTTAGTAAGGGAAGATATAAAGTGTATTCCTTGATGAAAAAGGATGAACACCCTTATGTGAGTTTTACTTTTCTTAGTTGATTAGTTTTGCCCAGAACGGAGCAATGAACAGCACTCATTAATTGTAACATTACTGAAGTCCATGAAGGTTGGGATCAGTTATTATCTGTTCAGTTATCAGAATCCTTGAATCCAATGCAAATATTTTGCAGAAGAACAGAGACAGGGATTACAATATTGCCATTGTCATTACTTCCTTCCAAGAGGCTCCTGGTAGGCTCCACTCATGCTTCCATCTCACCTCCTATAGGCTCAGTGAAGGCCCCTTCTTTGCCCACGAAATAAGAGCTGCACCACAAGACAGGATTTTTGTGCATTTCACAACCCTGCTCACAAGAGAAGAGCAGACAGCTCAGCATGGCTCACAAGCTGCAGGTTTGCCATGAATTCATCTTCAGAGAGAAATGGATAGCCTTAGGTGGCGTTGGTATGGAAACAAACAGGAGTTGAACAAGTAGGCCATAAAAAGGTGCCAAACCATCTAGCGGTGTTTGGATAACTTTCATCTGAAGTTAAATTATCAGCTATTTTCCCCTCTAACTCACAACTCAATTATGGTGCCAATCATATTTGTAATGAGCACATGCACACCTGCTTCATTCTCTCAGTTGAGTTCCTAGGAAATACCTGCACAGCGGGAAAAAAAACATGGCTTTTACTGGCACTAACCAAAATGCCTGTTAGTAAAATGTGTGAAATAACATCCAGTTTTCCAAAGACACTGAGATTCTGTTGACATTTGTAGAATCAGATTAACTTTCCTGATAAATAAGTAGCCTATGACCGAGGAGTCACATTTCTCTTTTGCTTGGTTAGCATAAAATGTGTACAACAAAGTCTCTTCATCTCAGTTCCACCAGCACAAGCTGATCAGGAGCTTGTGATCCATTTATGATTTCTAGGGGAAACTGGCCTTCTGTGATGGCTCATATCAAATACAGCAGATACAAATACTCTACAAAGTCCTGTTTTACTGCAGCTGTGGCCACTTTCTCTTTTATGTCATGGCAACCCATCCCCATCTTTCTCTTTCTCCTAATTTGTTACTTTTTGCTCATACTGAGTGTTCCTGAAAATACATGCCTGAAAGCAAACCCTTAAAAATTTCAGTCACTACAAATCCCAGAAACTGACTCAGCTTCTTAAACAAAAGTATTACAAATATGTTTGGAATAGAAATTTGAGGGGTTTAATCAAATCTAAAAGTAGCAGGTAGGTAGCTTCTCCTGCCCTCCCCCTAGCTCTAGACCTTTCCGAATTGTATAACAGATGCAAATCCTGAATGGAATATATCTTTAATCTTCAAAAACCTAAAACATGCTATGCCCTGATTTTAGTTGTGTATGTTCCCTGTTTTCCTTTCAGTCCTCTTCCTAAATTAAAGCTGGGCACTGGGATATCAGATCAGACAGATATCAGGAAAAGGTTTTCCACCCAGAGGGTGGTTGGACACTGGAACAGGCTCCCCGAGGAAGCACCAAGCCTGACAGAACTCAAGAAGCATTTGGACAATGCTCTCAGGCACAGGGTGTGACTCTTGGGGATGGTGCTGTACAGGGCCAGGATTTGGACTCAATAATCCTGACGAGTCCCTTCGAATTCAGCGCATTCCATGATTCTGTAACTTCCTCCCTCTAATACTGAATCTATGCACTTCCTAGAAGTTGATACTTCATTTTGTTTATTTTTAAAGAACTTTTTGCAACATGGTTATTTTAAAGAGAATCTTTCTGATGTTTACAGAGTATTTTTCTATCATCAGGGTCTATCACTGTTCTTGGAATTCAACATACACTTAAGAAAGTAATTTCAGCCTCCTGAGTTACTAGAACGTCTCAAGGTGCTAAGATTGAAAACGCAGAGGTGATAAGTAAATTCTTCTAATTGCAGTAAGTTCAGAATTTGGGATTTGTTAATCAGAACTGGTTAACCATCCTCACCATAATCCCATTTAAAAATGCACTTATTTAATGCTAGGATGATACATTTTGATCAAGACTTGTTCTGGGATGACAATGAGGTGCCTGTGAGCGGGCACAGACAGACTGCCTAGGTGTAATGAGGCTGAGGGAGGAATAACAATGTCCCTATTCATATACCCAGACCCTGCAGCATCTGAGCCATCTGCTGCTGAAACCGCAGATCTGGACTGAAGAACGCCAGATTATTTCCCTCTTCTGTTATTCAGACAGCACTTCTCTTCTGACATGGCTTGCAGGCACTAGGTCTGTGCTTATTTGTTCTGTTAGAATCCCAGAGAAGGCGCTTTGCAAGCTCAGAATAACATGTACTGGTGGAATTATAGCCCTTAAAAGAATATGCCTAACTGCATGAAACTGTAAAAGGAATTCCTTTGATAACACAAAAAGCATCTAAATCTAGAGTTTTAGTTATAAAGCAATTGCATGGTAGAAGAGAATAGCAGCATAATATCTGTAGCACAGAGCGAGTGAAATGAAGCTCAGTAAATTGCTCCTGTGAATGGTTTCAATGACTCCAGTCAATTACTGGTGTGAGAAAATTTTGCACAGTTTGCCTCACAGTTCCAACAAAAATTAATTTGCTTTAGAAGTGATCAGCAACACCTCTGAAACCTCCTGAATGACCTGGGCTTGAGCTCTAAACACAAAGCATCGTGGCCAACTTCTCAAAATGTCACGAAGTTGCTTAACAACACTCTATGTGGACATTAGTATAGCAGAACATTACAAAACCTGTGCTAGATGAAGAAGGGCTCAATGTGCAAAGATCAGATTTTTATCAGTTATTAAAGCTGATGGAATAAACAATGTAAGAGTGGGTTTTTTTTCCCCTAGAAAACAACAGCCTTCTTAGTAGTAACTGAAAGCCTGCTACAGTCACTCACTGACTAAACAGGTTTGATTCCTCTGAGTATTTTTACTCTGCTAACAGCAGCAGTTGTGTGGAGAAGAGAAGGAGCTGGACTTTTCTTTGTTTCACAGAGATGATTTTGCTGTCTTTAATAATAAAAAAACCAAAATGTTTGCGCAAGGTGGGCCTGGACTGTGAACAGCCTGGCCTAGTGGAAGCTGTCCCTACCCATGGCAAAGGGTTTGAAATAGATGATCTTCAAGATTCCTTCCATCTAAAACCAGTCTATGATTCTACATATTCAAGACCTAAGTTAACTAGAGTATGTGAAACACATTTTTTTCTATATTATACATCTTTATGTTTATCTGTCCAGTCTGTACTATTAAATTTTCAGAATTTTTGTTGGAGATTGCTACAAAATATAAGAGTTCGTCTGATAAAAATTCTAAGTAAATAGTCCTCCAGAAATTTCTTTTTCATTTTTGTTTAAATGGAGGCAGGTATACATGAAATATGCACAAAGTAGATCCACTAAAATCAGCCCAGGCATTCCACTTATTAAGGCTGCACTACAGTTACACAAAATGATCTCTCACTAACTGCAGGAAAAAGTCCTCCTTGTCTGGTGTACTTTTGATAGCACAAACATGGCGAAAGAAATTCTGCTGCTTCTTGTTCAAAACATCCTTTTTATGCAAAAAAAACCACAAAAAAACCTCCCAAAAAAACCCAAAAACAAACAAAAAAACCCAAACAAACAAAAAAACCAAACCAAAACAAAACAAAAACAAAAACAAAAAAATAAACAAACCAAAAAAAACCAAACCCCAGAGAGACAAAGTTATGTCCAGGACAAAGTAAAAAAGAGGGTGTTGCCAGGGAGGGGCACAGGAGAACCTATCTCTGCAGGGGCATTTCACATAAGCCTTATCAGTGGCCCACATTAGAATACACCCCATTCCTGCTCTTTTAAGTGGACTGGAGTCCCCAAATCAGACAGCACAGATGTCCTACTCTGTCTGTACTGTGCTTGGGCACACACAGGAGGGAGCAGAAAGCCACGGCAAATTATTTGAATGCTATTAAAACATGATTCTGAAGTGGTGTCTAACAGCAAAACTTAGTGCTTTGAAATCAGCTGGTTGGAAACTCCCTGCCAAAGGACAGATGTCTTTCTGTCAAAAGTGTTACCAAGAAAAAGCATTCAGTTTGTCCCCAGCACCATTGCTTCCAGCCATCCAGCCTGGCTCAGAGCTCATAAGGCAGGAAGGCTTGTGAGACAGAAATGTACACCTTGTGTTGGTCTGTGTGCCTGCTGGATGCTGTGCTTCTTGGCAGGGACTGCTGAAGAGCAGAGCAGTGTTACAGAGTTTTGACAATGCACTGCAAGGTGCTTGCACATTCTTGTTTGAGGTGCTGAGAAATGGCCTGGGAGGACTGGCTGCACCTACTCTCTGTATAAAGAAAGACTCATATTGTTTTTAACACCCTGGGCCCTGCAGTCCTTTCTCACCCCATATCAGTATTTACCCTTTACATTTTTTACAGTATTTACCATATTCTATATGGTTTTATTTGTAAGTTAAGCCTCTACAGATAGGAAAACATGCTGGCTGCTGCTGGGTTTGTTTCTAGCATAGACAGAGGAGAAATGGAAAACAATTGGATACAAATAAAAATTTTAAAGGCCTGAAGGATGACTTTGCATAAGAAAGGTTTCACTATTAATCATATTTCCTCCTGTTTCTTCTTCTTCTGTTTATAAGACAGAGGTTAATGCAACTTGTGGTGAACCTTTCAATTTATGTTCATCCTTATGGTAAGCAAGAGTAAATGTTTTGCTTTGACCAAGTCGGCTACTGTGTATAAATCCAGAGTTGCACATAACTAAAACTAATAAGTGACTATGTAAAATACTGTCCATGTTCTTTAGCCAAACACATCCTTTTTGCTTCAAACTTGTGTTTCACACTGTAAGTGCAAACACCAACTTTTAAAAATTTTGTAGAAACTGTAAAAATTGCTGTTATTACCCCAGGAAGTACAGTAAGCTTTCCATTTTTAGCCTCCAGTTATTAAAAGCAGATGTACTTTCATCTTTTTAAAGTGCTAAACTTTAAATCAATGCAGGATAAGTCACACTGTTAGTTTGGAAGACAAAGCAGTTGGGCTAGAGGTTCTGTAATATGAATGAGAGGGGAAAGGGAAAGTGAACTCTCCACTGGTTTTGTTCATAGTAAAAAGATGAAGAGGACAATCAACAACTCTATTAGATTTTTAAAAGGGAGGGAGAAGAGATCTTGAGCTGTGAAACTCATGTCCACAACAGCATGTTGTACTGGTCAAGTCCGCACTGCTGGAAAAGCAGTAAATTTGGAAAGGTTTGAATGCCAGGTGAGGAAGGTCACCCACATCTGCCCTGTGCTTGTTTTTTTTTTTTTTTTGCTAAAGCACCTGCTCCTAATGCTGCTGGTTGCAGTGTAGAGGACTTTTCAACTTTTTGCAAGCTATCTACAAATGAAACAAGCTGCTGTACAAACACAATTATCTAGCTCTGGTAGTTGTTGGAAACTGGAAATTCAGAGATTGAAGGGACATGCAGAGACTATTCAATGCAACCTTCTTCACACTGTGCTGGTAATAAGGGGAAATTTAGGTAATCTGTTTTTAAAAGTAATCCCCAGTTAGCAGGGTTCCAACACCACTTTGGGTAGTCTGCTTTTCTCTTCTTGTACTCAAAAAGACTCATCTCTAAATGATATAAAACTATTTTCCTTCAAATCGAGGCAATTCCTTCTCATCTTTCCTATAGTGGAAAAGAAGTGTAAATAAACTAAAAATGTGCTCACCTTTCACTTGAGTGTAAGGACAATCAAATCACAGGTAGGATGTGCTGCTGCTTCTGCTCATCTGGGCTTTCCTGATTTCCACAGAGTTCTCCCTTTCCATTTATTTCCTGTCTCATTTCCAAATCAGAGCCACAGAACATATGTCTCTCAAGTTTTGCAATACCATCTCCCCTGTTTCCCAGAAAGCTGGGACTGCCCTCTCCTCCAGGGCTCCATCATTCCCATGAGCTGCTCCTCTGCTTGCAGGCAGGGACCTGCAGGGCTGTGGGCCAAAAAACCCCAATTTGTGAGCACATGTGTCAGCCCGGGTGCTGCTCAGGCTTCATGGACACAAGGAATATCAAGCCCACAGGTAGTTTGTCTGCTAAGCACTCAGCATCCTCTCCTCTGGGACTGGCCACCCAAGGTAGAGGAAAGCTTGTTCAGCCATCACGAAAGTCTTCAACAGTGCAATAACCAACATGAACACCAAATAACAAATATTAAATATTATTTCTGGCACACAAGTTCTGTAAAAGCTCAGAAAAAAATACAACCACTCTGAAAGCATTTTCAAAAGCAAAGTTACTCACAAAGGGGCTTGCAAACATCAATTTAAAAGCACTGTAAACGGAGTTTATAAGAATTATTCTTCACAAATATTTGTTATTCTTATTTCCTCTGCATTCAACTAATGCTATTTGTTGCCCAGGGCACTCTTGATCTAATATCTAAAAATGCACTTAAGCCCTTACAAAATTTCTATTAAATGAAAGAAAAAAAGAAGATGCACATAAAAAAACCCCCACCATATAGGAAGCAGATTCAGCCAAACTCTCCCACCCTAAATAATACTGCTACACATAAAATTCATACAATTACCTCATTCTTAAAGTCAGAGTAAATGAACAGAAATGAAAAAGACATTGTTATCTATGGAGCTGATGGAAAAAGGGATGAGCTTTCAAATATTCCTTCCCATTTTATTTCACAGAAGTCGGCTGAAAATCTCTTTTCGAGTTTCATGGAAAAATTGCCTTTACTTTTAGAAAATGTCAGCTGGCACCTGAATTGGAAAGCTGACATAGAGTTCTTCACTATGACAGGGAAAAGTAATACTAGTGTGAGAAGATGTACATAAAAACAGAATCTGTGCCTTCCTGCCAATTTACAGCTCTCAGGGTAGCCTCACTGCTGGGGGGGGTTACACTGCATGCTTTCAAATGTATTTATCTTCCCAGATAAATATAAGCTAAGGACATACTCCTGGTCTTGCCCTCCAGACCAGGAGCTCAGTCTCAGGAATAAGGGTGACTTATCAAAGCTCACACAGGAATATTCTGATGGAGCCATCTCAGACAATCCCCCTACCTCTGCTCCTCTGGTCCGTACCAAGTTCCTGCAGGGCAGCCCTTTGGGTGTGTGTCACCTGGGCCCCAGATTGCCCAGCTCCTGCTCAGCCAGAGCCCCACAGCACTCACTGGCTGCTGAGGGGTCCAGGCACCAGTTAGTGCTACTCAGTCAGGGGAAGAAACAGTGGAGGAGTGACTCTTTATTATTATTGAGTTGATTTTAAATTTAAGAACGAGTTAAGCCCAGAAACTGAATTTTATTGGAAGCTACTGTCACTCTTCCACTACTTCTTCCCCTGAGTAGCACAATGAGCAAGCCAAGGTTTGCAGTGGTCATCACCCTGACCATGAGTGGGTTGGTGTATTAACTGTGTAATTTAAAATAAACTGTAAATGATAACGATATCTAGATTAGCAAATGAAACAATGCCTAGGAAACTCCGAGGCACTGGAATAACACTATTTATGCTGGTAAACTAGCTATGGCCCAAGCTAGCTTTTGGAAGCTAAAACCTTCCAGGAGCCATTTCCAATAGGAAATTCACAGGTATACAAGCACAAACAGTGGCCATTCCAGCTAATCTCAACAGTGGTGGTGTTCCTGTGCAGGTTTAATTTATTAGAAAATAGTCTAAGTGTGGCATTTTCCCTAACGAGGCCATTTATAGCTTCAAGAATGTAACTTTTTTGCAGATACAGCTTTTTTTTGAGAGTGCTGTTTAACTACTATCTACAAGGGAGAGGGCTTTCCTCTCCTCCCAGAGGTTCATACAGCAGCTTCCCTGCTGTCACTGCACTGATCTCTCAAAAGGCCACTCCTGTTGGTTCTCAGGCACCGAAAGGTTTCGTAAGGACACTCCAGCCTCACCGTAGGGGATGGGATTGAGTTCAATTGAACCTTCCTGTGAAAGAAACACAAATGTATTATCATCACTGCAGCATGCATCTGAGCTACACAAATGGAAAACCCAATATCAACATAATATTAACTCTCCTCATATTTTTCCTTATTATTAAATTGTTTCAGTAATAGATTATTTTTGCATATCTCCTTCTGTAGTGTTACTGCATTTATTCTTATTATAAGTTACCTAGTATTTTCATTTTTATCAATATTAACTCATCACAGATAAGACTGTCTGTGATGTTATTATAACATAAATGATGATAAGTAATTATAGGATCTAAAATAATTCAGACAGGTAAAACTCACTTGAATACTTCAATTATCATTGTTGATGCAGGACTTTCTATGAAAAAAACCTGCAAACCCAAACCATTCCTACAAAAATGTGAGCAGGTCCTACCCAAGAAGAGAGGTCAGCTGAGGCAGATTAAATTTTGATTATAAGCTGCCTAATTTTAAGAATGCCATCCGGTGGTGACAAAAAACTCCAACCTCTCAGTGGAAAAGCAACAACAGTGCAAATGAACATCAGAAATCTGAGTGACAAATGGAAAGCTCAAATTTCATATTCTACAAAATATACATACTATATATACAGTTACAAATATACAAAGGAAAAAATTGGACAAACCTGTGATTTTTTCCATGCATACCAAAAAACAGCAACTATAAGAATACAAAGCAACACAAGGGCAATGCTGACTCCTGCCACTAGAAGAGCAAAAAGAAAGGTAACCATGTCTCTAAGCCATTAATACAAGGAAAAAATTAATACCTACATTTGTGGTGGGGAATTATGCAGCATAAAATAGTTATACGTGAGACTAAACTACAGGTCTTGATTTTTCCTAGAAACAAAAATCTCATTCAGGTCTGGGTTTATACAGAAATAAGCCAATCATGTCATTGATCATTACAGTACTTTTTTATTTTTTTCTGGCAGTGCAAATACATGCTATAATTAATATCCAATTATTTTTTTTTTGTGAGCAACAGTTATTGCTGATCACAAAATTAATATTTGTGTTACAGATTTTATTAAAAGGCCCAAAGTAATAGTAATAAGAAAGCAAATTACTATGGTTTAGTCTAGTTGAGTGATACTCCCATTACTCAAATCACCAGAGCAATACCATGAATTGCAATTAAGGAGTGTCTTAAATACTATTATATTAAAACAGAGCTTTTCATGCTAATGACAAATCCATACATAGCTTTTGTAATCTTTAACCAATTGCAGTAAAAGAAGTTAAAAATTCAAAACTTGGGTAAAGAAAAAATTATTTAAGCAAAAGTACAACATGTTGAAGTTGTCAACTTACCTACTAGCGTTGGCAGACTTCTTCCTGCTAGAAGGGAAATAATAAAAATTAGAAACTTGAGAAAACTGCACAGCCATGTGTAATGAAGCTAAAGCTGGCTTTCTTACCTCAGTATAAGAAGCAGAGAAACTACAAGGGGAGAAAATAGGGAGGGCAGGTGAAATCCCTGGCACTCCAGCTACTAACACTACCCCAGCTGCTGTGCACACCACCACCCAAAGCCCCACAAAGGCAGGATTTGAGAAAGCATTAGTATTCTGAGCCTGCATCTAGGAAGTTTCATGCAGTCTGTAGCTGTGGTGTGAAGAGCAGAGGTGGGCTTGGGAAAGCAGTCACTCCAGCAAGCCTCCAGAAAACCCAGCGGGAGCAGAGTGGCATTTGAGACACACCCAGAGGCAGGTGCTGCACAGAGAGGTGTCACAGAAACAATCGAGACCCTTCACGGGTCTGTGGGACCTTTTCTGCTGTTATCCTCCTCATTAGTGTTCTTTCCTTGGCACAGAATAAGAAGCTAGCCACTGATCATGGAAAATACCTGACATTTTACATTAAATTATACATTTCCTGCCCCTTCACAGACAATTATTTAGGCTGTGTTATTTGAGATATCTGAAGTATTCTTTGTGCTTCAGCTTCCACCTCTGTAGAAACAAGTGGAAACCTGTTTAAATCAATCACAAGGTTATATTGCTGCTAAATTGGTTTGTGCTCGCAGTTTGTCTAAGGACAGTCAGTGGGTGGAAAACAACTGTGGAAAAGTGGAACAATGTATTCACAAGTCTCAGATGTGCACACCTGAGTGAAGAACTGACTCAGGATTTGAAGGAAGCAGCAACTTAAAAACCAGACCTGGATAATTCCACTGTGATTCCGATTTTGTTTCTGAAGCAGTTGGTGAAGAAGTTTCTGTAGAAGATGAAAAACTCTTTTCTGTCTGAGCGTTACAAAGATATCCTAAAATTAAAAACATTTCAATAAATTATTGCTGGAGTTTGCCGTGCCATGTATTATTAAGGTTGTTTGATAATTTCAGTTATACGATTCAAATGCTCGTAACTTCAACAATCTTGCCTGCTGTTTTACATTTGGAATGTTTCCCTCCATCCCTTTTTTGTGTGTGAACATTTCAGTTGAAATTGTTAAGATATTTCTGAGAAAAAGTTTGGAAGAAGTCCCCTCACTGCCATTTACTCAGCTTTAAAAAAAAAAAAATCACATACATTGTTTTCAGTTATTATTTCCTTGCTCTGGAGTAAGAAATTGAAATCCGTATGGGAACAGTAGCAGAGCCTTTACTAGATTTGTTAATATCCAATTATTTAGCAAACCCATTTAATTTGCTTTGGTGGGGGTTGATAGGATATGGCAGCTCAGTTCACCTGGGATGTTTGATATATTCATCCTCATTCTCACTTTCCCCCTATATGCTTCTCAAATGGGAGGCAACTACATTGATGGAGATGATGACACTGATTTGTTTGGTTTAATTAACAAATCTAATTAACACGCCTTCTTTCACATTACTTCTCCCTCTCAATTGCAAATTAATGAAAAAGAATTGGGGAGAGGTGAAATATACTTTTCCTGAACTTTTTGTTAATGACAGGAAGAGAGAGGAGCTTTTATAACTTATTGGAGCATTAAGGAGATGCTTTTCACAGCCAGAGTTGTGACATAAAATACCAAAACAAAACCTCTTCTATTGAAGCAGAAGTTCCAGGAGATTCCACATGAACTCTGAAATACCACGGGGGGGCAAAGCTCTGCCCTGTGAGATTCTTGGACACACAAGTTTAAAAAAATCAGCATCATCAAGCATCTTATTTAATTCTGGTCTCCCCTGAGATCTGCTATCTACAAAGTTCTTCCTAGAACTATAGCATAACATCCAGACACAACATCCATCCATAGTTTCTCTGGAAAACAGCAAACGTGTGCACACAACAGTGCTCATGGGCAGATACTGCCTTTCTCTGAGAACATGCAGCACTTGTTAGCAAGGCATTAAAGTTACTCCAGGGTTAGGAGAGAAACTTGCTTTGTCACTTTGAAGCTTTTCTAGGACTCTGCCGAGCAGGGCACAGCTCAGCAGAGAGGGGTGATATATTCCTTATATTTCCATGGACTCCTTAGAAGAGGCACGACATAAATTCTCAGCCAGGCTTGTTTCACAACATGTGTACCTTCATGATAAGAAGGTCCATTCGCCAACCCCCTCCACCTCTTTGCACCTTCTTAAATTCTCCCTCTTTTGCTGCCTTTAGAGGTGCAAAGAAGAAAGTGCTTTATGTCTTCACACTAGACTAAGCCTATTCTTTTTCTTTTTGACAAGGAAACAGTGTTCCGGTGGAAATTTATGAAACTGATACACTGAATTAGTCACAAATTCTAACGGACAAACACAAAACCCTTTCATTACCGTCTAATATTATACTCAAATTATCTAAGGTCTCTCTAATACAACATTCAGTCACAAATTCTGAGTATCAAACATAAACGTTTTTATTAGACAGAACTGATACAAGGGATCCTGACAGTCCTAATTGTGCAAATGATGCAGTTGGGAGGTTCATGAAACTTGCAGAGGGAGATCCCCGCCATTCTCACTTCTATTCAGTAAATTCACAAAGTCTTTATGGGACAGGTGGGAAGGCCTGGTGCTTACTGTTAAAAGGTCTGAAATAATTCCATTTTTTTGTTTCCTTGCAGCATCACTGAGATACTGCCACTGTACCTGTAACCAGCAGAGCAGACAAACACAAAGGGCCGAGCTGTAGGTGTTGTCATTTCTCTACTTTTACTGTTGATTTTTAGAATATGGACCATAAGTGACATTAACATTTTTGTTAGTCATTCATTAATGAGTCTAAGATGACTAATGTTGCAACAAGCTTTAGCTTTTATACTGACACATGTCTTTCTGTATCTGCAAAGGATTTCTTCAAAATACAACCTAAATTATTAATGGATTTTTATTACTAGGAGTGCCACAGATATTTGCATGGCAAAAATAATTCTGTGGGTTTTAAGCATTAGTTTACTGATCAAGCTTATTTTCAAAAAGAATATTTTCAAAAAGCAATTGCAAGTATTGAAGTGGAAGTATTACCTGAGGAAAAAATATGAAGAAGTGTTCACTCACCTGTAAACAGCAGAATGAACACGGATATTGTCTTAAACATCTTCATTTTTTCTTTTTTGTGTTTGGAACAGGGCAAAAGCACCAGGGAAAAATTCCCGGGTCACTGTCCCCACAGCAAAGTGCTGCCAAAAGCCACAGACCTCAAAAGCCCGCCCCTGCTGCGCTTATCATTCTGCTGTGCTGCTTATTGGCTGAATCAGACTGGTTCCTGAAACAGCTGTCACAAGGGCTGGGATGCCAAATGGGCTCTGTGACTCCAGCAGTTTTTGGATCTGCTGAAACGAATTTTGACACTTCACCAAGTGTGCAGCGAGCACAGAAACTGCGAGACCAACAGGTGAACCGCAAGTCCTATTCATATGCAAGACACGTTCTGAACTGCTCATTTCCTAAACCACTCCAGTTTTGATGTGGATATTCTTGTATGTCACACCTACAAAGAGACTGTGTAGATCTCAAAGCTCTTGGTAAGTATGGAAAATACATCCAGATGTAAAAGCCTGGACACATGGAAGCGAAATGCCCATTGATCACAAAAATCAGGCATTTTCTTTGGCACTGATCACAGATCATGATATATTCACAAATATTTAGTGCACCATAAAATTAAGTATTAAAACAAAGTCAGTGCCAGCCTGTAAAGTATAATGACTGTTCACATACCTAGCTATTTAGGATCGTTTAAAGAAACATTATTATGCCTTCCATAGCTGCTTCCCAAGCCCATCTCAAAACTGACGGTCAGTGCTCCAGATGGGTTGACAGAGGGTATAGCACAGAATATGCTGAGTTGACTACTGATAATTTGAATTTAAAAGAAATAAATTTGTCAAGAAATAGGAATTTGCTTGGCAAACTATGATCCTGTCATCAAAATTCCACCCTCTTTCTCTGCTGAGATGGTTTCTTTCGAGATATATAGCAGTACAACAGGGAACACTTGTGTCTCCCTCTACCCATGAAAAAGATACCAGCTGGACTTTCAGGAGTGACAAACAAACAGGAGTAATAAGCATTTGGACAAATATCTCCATTCCACAGGACAGCATAATGCTTGCAGCGATGTGTCACTAACAGCTTTTTTTCAGTGCACACCCTTATCTTTTATTCAGAACATTTATCAGGCTGCAGCAGACATTTGCAGTGAGAAACGCAGGTACAATGTTTTCTGCCTTCCAAGTCCATTGCTAACCAGCATAGCAAACCACTTTAATTATGCATCCTTTTTCTTTCAAAGGCTTTCTCCCAAAGACTGCTTGTGTAACAGACATTTTCATCTCAGACTTTGTTTGAAGACTATCTCCAGTAACAATTATGTTTTTCTGCCTTCTTAGAAACGTTTTCGCTGAAGTAAGAAATTAATATCTTTATGCATCTCCTGTGTACGCAGAAAAAAGTATTCATGCAAGAGACAAGTCTGAAGAGCCCATATTCTCAGTGGAGTACTCTGGAATTCCCTGCCCTGGTTGCCATATTCTGCATTTCTGAAATCTGCTGTCATTGCCATTGCTAGCAAGAATGTCAGAGTAAATCCAGTCTTCTAATTTTACAAAGTGCCACAGCAGCAATAGGTGCACTGTACAACAAACAAAGTGATTTATAAAAAAAGTGGAAGTAGGAGAGAAAATTTAGAAAGACACCTATAAACAGGTTTGCTGAAACCGCAAAATTCAAAGGATTTTGTTAGCCCGGTTCTCTCCAGGAGGTTGTCCAAATATCTGGAACCCTTTTGCAATGTCTCAACTCTGTACTCTCATTTGCAATACTATTCTTGTCCTCACACATCCAAATAGGGGCACCTCAGGGTTCCTGAAGTAACATCAAATAAGCTGTATAATTTACTGATAACTCTTGATACATTTCTTCAGACCCTCTGAAATTTGTTGTTCCTTTTCCACCACTGGCATCTAGGAATGCTGGGTGTTCCCTTCCTTTTAGGAGTGGGATGTGACAGTCATACACACAAATGTTCATGTCTACACTATTGTATGTGGTCGGGAGCTGTGGTATGAACAGAGAACTATGACTGGGAAAATAATAATCATGACATTAAAACTCTATTATGTTTCATGATCTCCTTGCAATACAGATTCTATTTACTTAATAAATAGTAAGTGGCATATCTCCTAAGCCAAAAGGTCCTTGTAACAAGGTATTTACCCTAAGTGACTCAAAATCATTGCTCCTGCAGATTCAGTCATACACACTGTAGCCTGCCATTTCTTTTGTGGTCCTCATACACATATAAACGTACACCCACACTTACAGTTCTTCTTCTAGGCAAGAAGGTTCTCCTCCAGGAATATCCCTGCTGAATTTTCCTTGGAAAAACAGGGCTTATCCCTCTGAGGAATGAGCTGCCAAGATCTCTTTCTGGCAGGTTTTCCCAGCCCTAGTTGCCTTTTGTGCACTGCTCTTGTTACACAAAGCCATCACCCACAACTGAGATAACTGAACAGGGCAGATTTCTTGAATCTCTGTGGTTAATGAGCAACATGGTTGTAACATGTGGAAGAAATTTTGTCTAGTCTGATCTGCAGCCACTCACTGGTAAGTTCTCTCTCATAAATTTATGCAGCGCCCAGCAGATAGAGGAAGTGGAGGTAAGTAGTTCATTCCCCTTCCTGCTTACCTTGGCAGAACTACTGGCACCACACAAGAAGTTTCAGTGTTGTGGGCAGCAGGCAATCACTGCTGTCTTCCACCTCATATTTGGAGAATTTAAAAATTAATCTTATTATCTCTGCCTTTCGAATTAAAAGTAACACGTTGGCCTTTTATGTTAAATCATTGTCACAGCAGTCTGTATGGGATGTCGTTTAATTTGAAGAAAATGTCCTCTTTGTACTGGGAGCTGCAGACATGTATAACATAAAACTCCTGTCTCAAAGCAGCTTTAGTTTCATTTAGATCTCTCCTGCTTTTCTTACTTGCCAAAACTGTGGATTACCCCTAATGCCTACAGGAACAAAGGAGATTGAGCTGCATGTTGAATTGAATTATCTCAAAGTTACTGCAAAAAATGATCCCATTTATTGAGAAGGACCTTTCACAGGCCTGGTGAAAATCTTACCCCCAAACGAGGTGAAAGTTTGCCCCCTGTAGCAACAGCTCTCATCTTCATGTTTCCATGTTTGTGCTACAGTGGCAAAGTCCTTCCTTCACAGAGTGCAGGTAGTAGTTTGCCTTCATCACCTTGCCTTCACAAGCTGCTGAAGTGAGAGACTGCCAGCTATTTATTTTTTCACATATGAGCATTTCACTCAATAACTATAAAATGCTTCATCCTCTCTACATTTTGTAATGGAGAATAACATTGTGCCCCCAGTGTTTTAGTTCCCTTGATCTATTGACCATACATTTTAAGAACAAGCTGACAGCTAGCACGTCAGTTATT
The DNA here is from genome assembly GCA_013400315.1 of Bombycilla garrulus. NCBI lineage: Eukaryota > Metazoa > Chordata > Aves > Passeriformes > Bombycillidae > Bombycilla > Bombycilla garrulus. The sequence goes on along the minus strand of VXBU01018903.1, from coordinate 492,239 downwards.
TTCAGATATCTGTCTCTGTCAAATTCAGAAATCCCAAGAAAATAAACGAAGTGCAGGATTATAAATATATGTGAAATCAGAGCTGTCATCACTCTCAAGGATTTTCCATTGTGCCTGCTGCACTGCTGCACTGTTTTTAAGCTAAGATTTCCCAGATGTTTAGTAGGAATGTTTAGAGAGTAAAGCATTTCATTTTTCTGATTTGTGCAACATTCTTAAATTTAACCTATTCACAATTGGAGGGTTGTGCTTTTTTTTTTTTTTTTTTCAGTTGTAGCAGTGGAATAGAATAATAAAACCAAAGTTTAGCAAGTCTACATAGTTCCTGATGGCCTGAAAGTTGTTATTTCAAATTATTGGGTACCCTTTTATACAGATGAATAAAACATGACAGAGACCCCCTGAAAGGATGCTGCTCATGTTTGCTCACCCCAGTGCTCAGAGGCCAGCACTGGGTCTGTATTGCTCTGAGCCACAGAGGAGGAGAGCAGGAACTATTTACACTACAAATTTTAATTATGATTAAAAATTTAAAGAAGGAAATTTTATCTGAAATGTTTCTCTGACCTTGCTAAGTGATATAACTGAATACCTCCAACTTCCTGGTCAAGCAGAAGGATAGTTATACATTTTAATGTAAGTAAATATAGTTTGAACGTACCTAGAAACAGCTTTTATGCTAATTGAAAATGATGACTGACCCATTTTCTATGCCACCCAGAGTTGTTTCTTTTTACTTACATTTTTCTTCTGTCAAACTGCGCTTGAAGCAAGATTTCATTCCAGCTGAAAACATATAAAAGTTCTAGAATTAGCAGATCTTATATTCTTACATGCATAATGAGTCATCTTATGGTTTTTACTCTCTTTCTGGCTCAGACTATGGATGATTCAGCCACACGGTCTCAAAGGCAAGAAATACCCCCTCTGAATCCTCTGAAGAGACTGCTGCTGTCAGAAAGGTACTCAGAGGTAACTCCAGGTCCTTGAGCAGTGATACCTCCAGCAGAGCAGTGCTTTGGCCTTCTTTTAAACATCAGTAGTGTTTAAACATTACTTTTACTATCTGAGTACGAATGCTGCTTGCACTCCTCAGGCAGTGTGTGCAGCACTTTGGATCACTATCACGTCACAGATCCTGGCCAGAGGACTGCTGATGGACAGCCAATGTGATAACAGCCTAAAAAATGTTTACCTCAAGAGTACTCTGCCATGTTTGAATTAAGATGTCAGCTGTTACCCAAGTCTTTAATAAAATACATAAAGTCTCCCCATTCTGAAGCTTTGCTGTACTTTGTATGCAGTCAGCTACAGCAATTTACTGTCCTGTTAAGTTCTTATATAAGCTGCAGAAAGCTTAAAAAGTTGTAGATAGGTGGCTTGTGTTCACTGCTCACAACCATCAAATGACATCAGGAATGAAATCATTTAATTGCCTTTGCCACCCAACACACAGATTTTAAGATTTCACTTACATCTCTCTATGTGTAAGTGGATTTGTCACGGTTTATATTACAGGGAAGACCAGCTTCTGTACACACCTCCTCTCCCACACTCTCTTCTGTCCCTTGCACATCCATACACATGCTTTTACTCATGAGATGTTCAATAACTACAAGGCTGAATTCTTCGACCCTACGCTATTAGCCTTCTCAGGACAGACCCAATAAACAACTGGAACAGCAAAGAGCTTTAGGCATTTGATCCCTGGAGGAAACATCAGAATTCTGCGGAAGATGTCCATGCAGTGATGAATGAGATGAAGGCAGGTCAGAGTGGCAACCTACAGAGCCAGCAGGCTGAGCTGTGTGCTACCACATCACAGCAAACATTCTGCAACAGCAATGGCACTTACAGCGCTGAGCTCCCTGTGACACAGACTCCTGGCACAGAGCTGCAGGATAATGACTTCATTCATCCAAGACTTTCAATTTAGAATCCTTCTGTTTTACAACATAAGCAAAGAAGAGGGCAACTGCCCATCCCTCCTGTAAGAGATTACATTTCAGAACACAATTTCTTCATCAATATGATGTTGAGGAGTATAAAAGCCCAGGGATTCCTTTGTTTGGGGTCCCTCCTTGGAGATGCCAACTTGAGCTGTTATTTTGTTGTTGCACCACAATTAAATTGTTTTAAGGATCCAGATGTCTGAGGATCCAGATGTCTATGGGAAGCCTGGGGTTGGTGAGGTAACCTGTCTCTGTGAGTGTGGGGAGCGGAGCTGTGAAGGGGCCTCGGTCCAAGCTAAGGCTGTGCAAGCATGACTGCCAGAGTGGCTCAAGCTCACACTCCCAGTGTCCTTTACCACTAACTAGGAGACTACTGGGAGTCTTTTAAAACTCGATTACAGTGCAGAAAAATGTTTAGGAGTGGCAGGCAGGATGTGAGAGTAAAAGTTGTCAGGGGAAGTTTAAGTTGGACATCAGAAAGAGGTTCTTTCCCCAGAGACTGGAGGGGCACTTGAACTTCCTCAGGGAAGTGGTCACAGCACCAAGCCTGGCAGGGCTGAAGAAGCATTTGGACAATGCTCTCAGGCACATGCTGTGATTCTTGAGGTGTTCTGTGTAGGGCCAGGAGCTGGACTTGATGTTCCCTTCCAATTCAGCATGTTCTGTGGTTCTGTGGTTCTTTCTGTTGGTTAGGGTACAATCTTGGAAGGACAGATCTGAGATTCCAACCTTGCTGTAAGCATGATTTCTGTACTTTATCTTGTTTCTATTAAAATATAAATCTTCCAACTATTAATGCTTCCATTCAGTTATTAGCTCCCTCATACACAATTTTCTAACACTTCTCTCTAGCATGCTTCTCTCAGAGCACAGTTTCATCTACTCCTGTTAACACTGTTAAACATGAGCTATCTGTTATTTGCATATCACTGAGTTAACATTATCCAAAGAAAATTTCTCACTACCTGAAGTCAGAGTCACAGGCAGAAATGGCCTTCATGTAGTGAGACTACCAAAGCATTTTGCCCATGAAACATGGAACGCCTGGACCTTTGTAACTGCTGTCACTTCCATAGCTGACAGAATGGCAGTGAAGTTCACAGCTGCTTTCCAGTTCAATCTCCATTCAACAATATTGTTGTGAAGGAAATACCTAAGGTATATTTTCCTAAATTTACACCTTACCATAGAAAACAGCCTGCTCTCATTTCAGAGCATGCAACATTAAAAGAAATATCATATTAACTAAAAATCAAGCTCTGAACTATTGTGGTCTTTAAGTGGGTACTTAGGGATCTCATTTTCTCAGCTAAATTCCAGTTAGTTGACAACAGCATTACCCGTTTAGGCCTCATGCTTGAAGGTCATCTGCTCATAGTATGTGCTGGCTGAAGCACAACATTTACAATGTAGGTTTGGTTCCTTTTCACAGACTGAGGAAAAGACAAATGCCTGAAACAGATGGTCCAAATGTGAATAATTCTGCACAGTATTCATTTTTACAAATAAGAAGCTTTCTAGTTTTACAATTAGCATAAATATTTTGCTTCCCCTAATACACTAAATTTCTATGTTGTTATTTTGCACTTAAAATACTGTGAATTGAAGGCTCAGGTCAGAATTTTTAACACTGAAAAAAAGGTCACCACTTTATCGTCCGTTCTCTCAAAGCAATGGAAACTTTGAATACCTGTTCTTGTCCTTGGGCACTAGAGGTCACCAGTGGAACAGACACGAGGAAAGGGATTGGTTTTTAAGAGTTCCCAGTAGTACTGAGGCCTCAATCCCTCTCCTGTGACTTTCATTCAAGTTGTTACTGGAAGTCCTTTGGCAACTCGAATTTTGGAAGAGTGAGATTAAACTATTTCTTTCAAGCAAGTTATGCCTCAGATGTATAGCTGTGTATCTATTTGAAAGGGATGGGTGTTTCTTGAAAATATGATTTATTCATCCCTCTGATACTTGGGAGTTCCTTGGCTGATACCTGCTGTATTTGAGCTCTGAGTAATGTTGTTGAGACAGAGCCACAGAACACCCAGCAGAAACACATGTTGTTTCAAACGAAATAGCATGGCCCATTTCAAGGAAGAAACAGTGCTCCTTTACTGGTTCCATGTGTGGTGTAGGAGGGGTTCACTGAAGCAGAACGTTCAAGAACATCAGTTGCATTTTTTGACCAAGAGACCACACCATTTTTAATACATGCAGGGCTTTCCATTTCTATGAGTGACACTTATGACAAAAACAAAACAAAACAAAACAGAACAAACAACCCCCCCCCCAAAAAAACAAAACAAAACCAAAATCCTCTTGTATGTGAAGAGGGCCAGAAATACTTAGAAATCTATGCTTGAGCACAACCATTCCCATAGAGAAAATATATCCAGATTTTAACTTCTAAAAGATGAAAATTTGCCTAAAATGTTTGTACCAGACCAGTAGTTAAATTTAAAAACCATCAAGTTTATATACTCTATCAGTTATTTATATAATGCATGATACTAATATAATCCTAAATAAGAAGCAGGGTTTTTTAGCAATGATTCATTTTATAGAAGTGTTGGATTGGTACAGTGCAATAAACATATAATGTATAATAAATATTCTTCTGCAGTTATGGAAACTGATAATAATCAAACAATTCTACCAACAGAAAGATTTCTTGGTTCATTGAAAGTTATTACCATGTCAAATATCAACTCAAGGATTGTTTTGTCAAAAGATTTCATTAGATTTTGGATATTAAACAGATTGAAATTTTGGTGAAAAGTCTATTGGAACTCTATAAATCCTAAAACCTAGAGTAAGTAGCAATAACACACAGGCTTTCTGCATGCTTGCTTTCTTCACACAAGTTTCATTTGACTTTGAATTCCATTTACTTTGAGGTGCAGCGCATAAAAGAAGTCTTGAACCATGCGAAGTTAAAAATTATCCCGGTAGGAGGAATCTTAGCCTTGAAAGAAATAAAAATAACTAGACACTATATACTACGTATTTTCACTGCTTTGTTTAAAACTGCATATTGATGTACTTAAAACACTTCAGATCTGTGTGTTATTTATGATGCTGTAAATATACATAAAAGCATGAAAGTCACATTTTCCACTGAATGCAAGGAGAGAAATTTAAAATTACAGCTATTGGAAATCTGGTTTATGAGCTGTGTGAAAGGTGCAGTTAAATGCAGTGTTATAAACTTTGGCCTACAATACCCAGGTGTTGCAATTCCTAGATAGCATTAAAGAAAAGAAAAATCAAACTAGATGGAGACTCCTGGCTACATTCTGATTTTTCTGCATTCTTCTGAAAGGAATGTGAGAGCACATGTGAATCTAGCCCACATCTTATAGATTCTTGTATGAGCAAGACACAAACCCAGTAAACTGCAATATATAAGTTAACACACTACTTATGATCAAAGGTAAGCAGGGAAGACAGCTCAGCTCAGCAGGGAGGAGTATCAAGGGGTTTTGTGAAGCTTTGTGAGTCAGGCATCAGATCTGGGACACAGAACTTTGCGGAGGGTCTTTTCTTGTGAGCTCCTGCAGCTTCTGCTCATGGGCTTTTTTTCCCTTTCCTCCTCCCCCTTCTCTCAGGGGCCCACAGCAAATGGGAGCTGAGTGTCAGCAGAGCATAGGGTGGCACACCTCCAGCACTGCCATGCCTGTGCCCAGCCCAAGATATCCCTTACACCGGGACCAACACACACAGGAAGAACGAAGCACCAGCAATAGCTCAGAACTGGGCTTGCAAGGGGAATTCACCATGGGGAATTGCTTTCAGCTTCTTTTAGGCAACCCATCCGAGCAGCGCAGCATCAATACATACCAGATATGGTCTTTACTGCCCACAGGATTTATCCAGTAACTCTGAACTTGATTTACCTAAAAGAAAGTTATTTTTTACTTAGTGCACTCAGGAACAGGCTGGTACCTGTGAAAAAATTTAAATACTAGGTTATGAGATACAGATCTGCAGAAATGTAGCTTTCACGTGGCTCAGTTCTCTGTTGCCTGTACCCTGTATTTGGGGAAATGTGTGTTCTACAGACACAAATGCTGGCACTGCACAAGACAGCAAACACAGGAAGGGACAGGTGGGACCAACACTTTTGGGAAAAGTCTGAACTAGCTTGACTGAAAAGTCAATAATTGAACTGCAGCATGCATTTTATGAATATGCACATAAAAGAGAGAAGTTGGCATGAGAGTGGGCTTTCAATTTCCCCTTTAATGTAAAACATCCGGAGGTGTTGATATTCAGGGAATGCTGCTAAGCTCATCTCATGCCTTTGTGGATGTGGGTAAGGGTAGTAGCACACCAGACTGGCTGTGTAGCTGGCTTTGAAGAACCAAGAAGTTTTTCTTGCTGATCTCAGGAAAGCTTCTGACATTTTTACTGTAATAATTTACTACAGTTTTCATATTTGGTGGATATATGTAGTCCTGGAAAAGCTCTTCTGTATTTACATAAATCTACTATAAACAAGTCTCATTTACCTTCATCCACCCATCATAGAGTTCTGTAACTAGAGGAAATAAATATTGCAACTGGCAAATATAATATTTTATCCCTCTGGTCCCTTCCCATTTTCTTAACTTTCATCATCTTCCAAAATTATGTTTCTGTTTCAATTATTCAGTTGTTTTGTTGTTTTGTACTTTGTTTTTCCCCCTAAAAACGTCTTGGTGAGAAAGCTCTGCTCAGCTGGAAAACAGCATTCTGATCAGTAGAATATACATTCAGGTTGGTGAACCTAACAGATGGGCCAAGCGCATCAGTTTTCTCTGAGCAGGTTTTCTCTGAAAACCTACACTGGTTTGACAGGATCAAAGTTTCTCAAGTCCTTGCAGCCTTGCTCTACCTGCTTTGGGGTGACCTTGCAGGACAAGGTAGTTCACCTGGGCATTTGGGGGTCCCTCTGTAGCTGCAGGTGGCTCCCTTCACAGGGGTCCAGGTCTGTGCTCAAAGACAAGAGGCTGCACCCACCGCCGCGCTGGCTCAGAAGAACCTGGCTGCTCGTGTTTCTCCAGAGTTCTGGCTTGCTGCATAACTCAGGATAAATCCTGGCACAAATAAATTGCTTAATCTTGAGATCTGAGCACACAGCGGTGTCAGCGAGGTGGCAGAGGCAGTTTAGAACTCCGTGTGTGCTTTGTTCCCGAACCTCAGCGTGCGATTCCAAAGCTGTCAGGGTTTTCCACCAGGCCTGTGCTATACCAGGAGAGAAGTTAACCATCACGGTTACCTTTGCTGTCAGAGCCCCTGCAGTCCAGGCAGGAATGCAAGCACAGGCTGGTAGCCAGCTACCCTGAGACTGTGGAGCTGCTGGACTTCAACAGAAATCAACTTGTAACACACAGACTATTTTGGCGGGGGAAGGGACAGCACTCTATCCATGGCCACCCACTGCCTAGGAAAAGTCTGGCAACAGGGGTGTTATTCTTGTTCCACTGGCAATCGTGGGACTTTTGCTAGACTTGATCCTAAATGAATGCATTTTTCTGACCCAGAGTCCTTTTATGTGGTTCGGTATGGAAAACTGCCATGGTATTTGTCACAAAAAGTCCTCGCTGGCTAATCTGTTTTTAGGATTGTTGATGGTTTATAAATTAGAATTATTAGTCAAACATTGCTCTGTGTATGCAAACTCCTACAGACTGGGCTATAGGGCCAGCATGGAATCACCTTTCTAACTATGGCAAGTTGTTTTGACAGAAGGGAGAGGTAGTCAGAGCAAAACCAGAAGGGTATGGAAGCAATTTACCCCTGACACATACTCTTAACATATCTTAGTCACAGGATTGTCCACAGAACATTTACAAATCCCCAATAAAAGTGAACTTCTTATATCTCAAGGCTCTGGCAAGTTCCATTTAAATGTGCCATATCTCTGTGGCAAATGCCTTGTGTTTTCTCTCTGTGTTAAACAGAATGGGGACACATTAGCAATTCAAAGAGGTAAAATTAGGTGAGCGTGCTGGTTCTCTTTAACCAAAGCACAAGTCCTTCAGCAGTGCTTCAGCCTGCCCTTCCCAGGCACTCAGGATGCCCACCCTAGAGGTGAGCTGAAAACTGCTTAGAGGTGAAGAACCCTTCAGGGCTGCATGGCCATAAATCCCGAGTCAGGAAAGTTCTGTTACTGACAATAGACTGAAATTATCAGAAAATGAAAGCTGTCAGGCACTTATGTACATCCATGTGTGGCTGTGCTAACCCAACTCAGATGTCATACTGCTAGATTCCCTCACTCTCTTTGTATTCCAAATTCCTTGTTCTTCCAATTAGCATGAGTAAAATGACATAAAAAAATACATAGTGCTAAATTCTATGATGGATGTAGACCTGAGTCTTGAACTGAAGAATACTCAAAACAGCAAAAATGGCTCTAATAATATCAACCCTGTATTTTTTTTGTTGTTCCACACCTGGCTGAGTTTCAGAGCCCCTTTGCCCACTTTCTGAATGCACCTTCTTACAAAAGAATGTTTCCGGGGAAATGCAGAATGGACGAATAATGTAAACCCAATATGGATTAATTTAAAAAAATATTGGAATTTATAGACAGTGTTCCTCTCTACCTCTAAAATTCAGTTTGAAACTCAGAATGGGCAATGTCATCAAATGTGAAAGAAAAAGACCATGTTAGCTGCTCCTGATGTCCTGAAATTAGGCCACTTTCAGCTGAATGATGTTTCAACTGGAACATGTATCTTTTGTACTAGCGCCATGTGGCAATCTGTCCCTGCAGTTCTGGTAACTATTTTTTGCATCGGACTGGTTCTGATCAACTTTCTTTCTTTTTTTGTCTTATCCACATAACCATAAATTCACAGCTTTGGGAGAATGACTTCCTTAACCCATAGGTTTTATAGTGATAGAATCCAAATTCTGTACCTTCTGCTCTTTTCCTAGGAATGCTAATTACAAAATTAATACAATGTGCAAAACAACAGACAAATCTAAAGATCAAATGGGGGGGAGAAACCAAAACCAAACTCCTGTTTACACTAACATTGAGTGTAACACCACAGAGAACTATACTTGACATTCCCCAAAATAAATTTCATTCAAGAACCAACTAAATATATTTGCTTTGATATGTCTTTCAGTCACAAGACTTCACTCTCTTTTTTTTACATAGCGACCTGAAATACATTGTTTGTTTTGTGTTTGGCAAAAGATATTAGAAAGATTAGAAATGTTTATGTTATTCACAGTCACATTAGAATGAGAGTGTGTGACAGCTGCTAACTGCCTGGAATATATGCAAAAGTTCTCCATTTAGCTTTCTACATACATACGTACGTGTGTGTGTATTAAAAAATATTAAAAGAAAAAAATTTATATAAGCACACATACAGCATATATAACTATACAAGGTCAGCTACCAGACAATTCTTCTGGAGCATTTACTACAGCAGCTGCTAGAAACAAGGCTAAAAGGCAACTTGAACAGGTGGTAAATCTACAGTGCAACTTTTCCTTGCCAAAATTTGTTGGGTAACTTCTCACGTAGAGGAGGGTGCTAAAGCAATGATTTGAACCTTCTCCTCACTATGTAGCCATAAAACCCCACACCACTTGTAATTCCTTTCACCTCTCAGGGAAGAAAGGATGGTCAAACTGTGTTACCTCTCTAAAAGATGCACGTGTCTCTGAGTGGGGATCTGCCTTCCTTGGATTTCTGGGCAATGGCAGTGTGAAAAGACAGAAACGCAGCCTTTCCCTACTCATACTTGATGTTTTTTCATCTAGCACTATCAAAAGGCAAGTTATGACACACAACTAAGAGAATTAATTTTGTTTGATGGCAGACAGTAAAGATGTGCTCAGCTTCTCAAACATCAGGGCACAAAAATGTGTGAAGTTGAGCCTGTGTTCTACACGTGCAGAGTAAGACAATATGCACAGAGTACCAACCTACCACACATTCTACCATGTAAGTGAGTGTATTTTAGCCTTGTCTGCAGCTACAACTTAACAGAGGCTAAGCAGGCACTTGTATCTTCCAGAGGTACACATTGTCAACAACGTGTGATTTTCAAAGTGTTAATAATGTGCAGTCACAAAGCATTATTTTGAATTTTTCTAAAAAAGTGATCATAAAAAAAGAAAAGCCTAAGTTTCTGAAAAATGCAAACTCACAGACTTCAGAGTTTGGACACAAGATGCAATGCCAAAAATTTATAGCCAATAAAGTGATCAGGGCTGAACTTGGGATGTTCATTTGGTTGAAATCTTTCCCTGCTTTGTTTGGTCTTTGTTGGCTGGGGTTTTTTTTTGTTATTTTCACAGTCAGTCAGCCCAAGTTAAGACTGTTTTTCTGCAGTATGGATACAGCTCAAGCATCAAAGGTAGTGGTAATTAACCCATCCACATTTTTCCCAGTCTGGCAAAGCCTATGTGATCCTTATTTTCTTTCTTTTCGTCAGCCTCTCTCCTCCCTTCACTTAGAACATGCTCTAACCCACAAGTTAGATCCTGAAAAAGGGAATTCCATGACTGGACAGAGGCACATGGAGTCTAAAATACAAAACATTCCTAAATTTGACATTGGCTGCAGTTGCTTACAAGCCACTGCCTCACTCCTGGTTTAACACTGTTTACAAGAAAAGGAAAGAATGGTCAGCATATGTTATGGAAAGAATGAGTGACCCAGGTGGAATGGCTACCAGAGATCCTGCCCACTGCTCGCTGGCAAGACATCTGGTTTCAACTATGGGGTTTTTATCTGAGAACTGGTGAATAAGGGCCCCTGATATCCAAGCACCATTGCTAACTCTGGTGACAGAATTTCTCTGCACGTCACCCCTACCACCCTGCAGTAGTGATGGTGCCCAGGCCAGCCTGTTTGCAAACTACACTGTGCATTCAGCATATGCAAATGTTTGATTGACTTCTAACTTGGAGCTGCCACTACCACATTTCAGTCTTCAAGCCAGGCTAGGCCATCATTTAAACACCCAGGTTAGAGTATGACATACAAGTAGTATTACATCTCTGAAAGAAATTAGCCTGTAGAAATTTCTTCTCCATTTTATTAAAAAAGCTTTCCTTTAGAAATACCTTAAAGTCTGAAATTTACCTCCATATTGCCACTGAACTGGAAACATCATCATCACAACACAGAAAAATCAGTTAAACACCCATGGGAAGGACATACAGATAGATGTAATGTAGATAAAATGCCAATAAGCTCCGAGAGCCAGATTTTTAAACCGGTAATTCACTGTTACTGGGAGGGAGGAGATGTTTACGGTCATCTTATCCCAAAGGCCACCACATACAATATTCCCACTGACTTTAATAGTTATAGGAGGTGCAGATTTATGGTTGGGTATAAGGATGTTTCAGTCTTCACCTCTTCACCTCTTATTAGCACTTGTCTTCTACTTCCTTGCCACAGTTTAAGCAGTCCCAGATGCTGTGCAGTTCCAAAGCTCCCCTCCAGCTCCCATAAAACCAGAAAAATAGGATCTTGTGGAGTACATTGTAAGTGGTAGAGATGGGGCAGGAGGGCAAAGGGGAAGGATTCTCTGTAGAATATTGATGAGCAAAGGATGGTTTCAACTCATGGCTAGTTAGAGTTAAACCCAGTGTTGCCCTGAATATTACACACATTTTCAAGCTTAATGCTTTTACTAGTTTAAGTACATTCAACAAATCTCAATCCATTTAATTTAATTTATTAGTAAGAAAACTTAGCAGTGAGGGGTTAATGCATGTTAATCAGAAATGTGAAGAAACAAACCTATATAAATTTAAAACAAGTATACATTTTTTCACTGCCTTTATGAATGAACCTGCTTAGGCATTTCAAAATTACAGTAATTTTGCCCGTTATAATTTCAGTGATTAGGATAAATGAATCTATGAAATCTTTATTTAGAATAAAAGCATTGAGGCTAATGCTGTTTTATTTGAATAAGAACTGACTTTATCCTAACACTGCTATTTAAAAATATCACATCGCTCTAAATCTGGAAGTTTCCTCCAGAATGTCTCGGGCTGTAGGGTAACGTGGAGAAATGGATATAATTATCTCTGGAGAGGAATATATTCTTCTCAGAGTATTACAAGTCCTGCAGTTTATGAATGATACTTTTGCCGTGACAAACAGGAATTTTTGCTTACCATATTCTAGCTGTAATTAAGAAAGATGGTTTAGTCACATTGCCTCTTCCTACCTCTGCCAGAAGGTCAAGATTCATATAAAGATACATAACTGCCTCTTCAGTATTCTTCTTCTTAGTAGCCAAATACCTCTCCCTTTTCTGGCAACCACACTCAGACCTCGTTATTGTGTAGTCAGAGATTGTGCCTGTAATATTGCATTTAAAGTGGCAGGGGGCAATTTAGCAATGATACACACATGCATCAAATGCCACCGGCATTCAGTTTTGAAACTCCCTCAGTATTTTTCTAAGCCCTTCCCTACACCAATAAATAAGTCCCACAACAACAAAAAGAAATACCCTCTCCTTATTAGACTGCCAAAGACCCCAAGATCTTGTTGATATCTGGTTCCAATTTGTCTTTGTGGAAGGGAAGCCAAAGCCTCGCTTTTCCTCCTCCCTGCAGAATGCAGCCAAAATGTAGCCTAACGTGGGTGCACCCACCCACACTCACCCGTGTGCACATTCTGGTTATGGCTCGAGTTAATAAATTTGATTAGCTCGTACAGTACTCCAAGCCAGCAGCCCACAAGGCAGGTTCAACCAATACCTTTGCTCCACTCACTGCTCTCAGCAGACCACCAAGGCTCTAGTTTGTATTTTTAAACCTGGGTTAAATTGTGGCATAACCACAAACCATTGTATGCGATTAACAGTGGGGTTCCAATGACTGACTGACAAACAAAATCTTAGCACACTGAGCCTGCTTCTCCCAGTAGTAAACACATGTTATTAATGAAATGATTCTAACAGGCTACACAATTGGAAGCTTTTTTCTTGATTGACAGACTATGCTTTTCTCAACAGGCAAAATAAAGAGGGCACAAAGAGTACACTTGTATTTTTTACTTTGTGAAGTAAAGACATGAAACTATTGCAATAATCTCACCATTCAGTCATAGCCCAATGGGACTTTTCTCTGAGTGATGTATTACCTAGATACACAAGCTCTGTTTCTATGAACAGAAGGGACTGAAATTTTAAAAACTGCTGCCCTCCAACCCTTATTGCTCCCTTTCCACTGTGGACCCACACCTCTGTCATCACTGACACAGCCTAACAGGAGAACAGATGACTGGGGGAGAAAAGGAACATGTCAACATGCATGTGGCATAAGATCATGACACCATCCCTCAAAACCACTGCAGACTGGTACAGTTAATCGCCAGCTGCTGGAAGCAAGGCTCACTAAGCTAGACTGAGTATTGAGCAGCAGGGTAGAACAGATGCTCATTCCTAGGCACTGGAAGTTCATACTGTCCAGAAGAAACAGCAATGGCCAAAAAACAGGATGGGAAGCATTACACAATTTCACCACGCCTTTTTTGTTTCCACAAGGAGCGGATGAAACACATATCCAACACATCTTTAATGAAAGAATTCATACCAAGATTGTCATCACAACTGTCAGGGCCCCTAAATTGGACCTACGATATCAGGCATGGGATTTAGTTACACATTCAGTAGCTGTGTTCTTCAAGCTATGAAGCAGCCCTCCTTACTTCAGTCTCTCCCTGGACAGTTCATATATACCACTATAGTGTCAATTGCCAGGCTAGAGAGTAGAAAGAGGAGGCAGGAGGTTCTGTCAGTGCTGCTGCCACAATAGAAAAATGCAAGTTTTTAGCCTCACTCTGATGAAATGGCCCCAAGTTATGGGAAGCTCACTCACCTAGGTTATCATTACACCTAACGATGCCATTGTAGCCAGTAAACAGTAACACACACGTTACTCTCACGGTAATCTTGCTCCTGTGCTCAAAAAGGTTTGGAATATTTGTCTTACACAGCCCATCATGGCAGTCTGCACAGCAAAACTGCTATCATTACACCACATGCTTGGTCTCAAGCATTGCAAAAAGAGGATGAGATGAAATACTTGACTTTCAGGACAGGTTCTGGGGAGCAGAAAAGCAGTATTTCATACTGAGCACATTCAGCACTCCATTATCATCACCTTCTCATGCCTTTTTTTCATACCAAACACGCTAAAAGGAAAGATAAATATTAATATTCCTATTTTGAGGTTATTCCAAGCAATTGTTGCATCACCTACATGTGAATGGCGATTTTTTGTAGCAAACAGTCAGTGTCCACGGAATTCACTGTTTCATTTCAAAGAAACAAGCTGTGAATGCCGAAAGATTTCTTCCATGCAAAAGGTCAGAGTTCATGTTAAAGCAATCTGTCACAGTTGAGTCAGTGATATTTCCATGCTGCCCTGCTCTCCCTGTATGTGGTATACACCAAACTGAAACAGGTTTGCTTGGTCACTTTTTATAATTTATTATTGACCTCCCTATGGGAGACAGATCTCACATCTCAGAACTTTTCAGCTTTCTTGGGCAGAAGACTAAATTTATGGGTGGAACAGAAAGCTAGAAAAGGAAGGATTGGAGGGAATGAAACAGCACTAGTGCAGTCAGGCAGGATTAAGTGTCAGGCTGTGATGCTGCCTTCTAAAGGCACATGAGGGATGGTGTGGATTTCTTCCAAACAACTAATGCAGGTTTTCCTGGATGTTTCCTGCAGTCTGGTATCTACTGCATGTCTGTGCACCCACTCTTGTCCTTATCCTCTTCTGTTCATAGCAGAATAAAATGCTGCTTCCTCTGCAGAAGTGACCCAAACTAGAAAGCCAGTTGTTACTGCTCCCTTTTGTGGCTAGGTAATAGCCACAGGCTTAAACTAGACCTTCTCTTTAGATTCTGCTTCCGAGGATCATTCTTTCCAAGAATAGGGAAGTTTTTCTTAAAATAGAACTTCAAGGAAAGAGCTAAACTGCTTTTGCTGCTTAGTTAGTGTTGCATTATCTTCTCGTTCCCTCATTAACAACAGAGTGGCAAACAAGACTCTCCCACCTTCCACAGAGAAGAGGAGAAATGACAAAAACAATAGAAAATAATCCAGCTATAAATTGCTCTAAACACTAGACTTAAGCAAGGATTTCATTCAAGGCACTTTTGAATCACTCACAGCATGGAATATTTCAAAATAAGGTGACACTCTCTCGTTAAACCTTAGAAATTAATAAGTAACCTTAAACTTGTTGAAAATAGTTTCAATGGGATCAGTGACTTAAACAAACATGTATAAACGCTGACACTAATTTGCATTATTATACAATAAGAATCATGCTAAAGGTAATCTGACATATTGCTAACCAGGGATTTCTGCCTCTCAAGAACCGAGGAATGAGAGAATATGGAGTCTGAGTTTTATTGCTCCAGCTTGGCTGGCTGTGATGAGGGCTTGGCTCTCCTATCATAAAGCACAGGCACATCCTGTTGTCAATTAGACTCACCGGTATTCTGGGGCAGCAGCATCGGGCCCCTGGGATGTTGTATAGTTTGCTTTGCTATGTAAACACCATGAAGTAATCCAGGCAGTGAAGGACACAGATGAGCAGGCAATTTGCAGCATACTAGGCAAAAGAATAGAAGGTCTGTGAGTGAGAGTCAAAGAATAAATAGTAACAACATCCCTGGGATATAATATCAGCTGGTCTGGAGTCATGAAAAATATATACAAAAGAAAGTTAAGGGACTAATTAAAATAAAATACTAAAATACATCTGTGTTTTGCTTCTGTGCATAAGCTGAGAGAAGGACATATTGCAGGGGAAAAATTTTGTTTTAGTTATCCACTTTGATTTTAGCACATATCAAATATAGCTTCAAGGTGGANGACAAAATAAAATATATCTTCAAGGGGGTTTTTTTTTTTTTTTTTTTTTTTTTTTGTATGGAACCTACGCTGGGACCTTTGAAGTGGGCTTTGAATCACATTGTAAAACCAAACATTCATTCTGTACCTGTTTCTCTCTTTTGGTAAAGTAAAATGTAAAAAAATGTCCTTAGACACACTTTGATTGGAGCAACTTAGGTCCCCTTTGTTTGAAACGCACTTCCACACTGTCCTTGAAAAATTGAGGTCCTTGAAAATAGACATTTGATACCAGCATAAACTTGTACAAAAATGGGACTGCAACAGATTTAAGCATGTGCTCCCGAGTCTTTCTTCTTCTCCTTTAGGACACACAGAAATGAGATATTTAGGATGTTTAAAACATATCAGACTTCATTGATCAAAGAAAATGCATGAATCCATGTTTATTAACAATGTTGGTGTTTAAACAGAGCTAACCAGAGCACACCAACACAAAAATATTTGCCTTAGTCCCTTGGTGCTCTTTGTTTATGGCATTCAGCATAGAGAGCTCCTTCCCACCCTCCCATTTATAAATAGTGCTCCGCTGATGGTAGTCTTCTATTATCAGTTTTACAACAGCATGTCATTCTGTCTTTGAAATTTCTAGATAACACTGTGGAAAAATTGCATGGTTTACTGTTTTGAACATGGGCTTGAGAACCAGTATTCCTGGTTTCTATTCCTCTCTCTGTCAGCACTTTGCTGTGTGACTGTGGCCAAGTTACTCATCTTTTCTCCTCTTTGTTCTGCTACATCTGCCATTTTCCAGATCCTCCATCCATCCTCATTTTGAATAGGTGCAAGCAGTTTTCTGGAGTTTTTTCTCACAACTTACAACAGAATAGAAACTACTGAGGGGCAAGGGAATAGAAACTACTGAAGGCAAGGGATAGAAAAGACAATCTCTGTCCCAAAGGATTTTGTTTGTAGTGAAAAGGCCAGAGATTTCACAGGAAATAAAACCCAGGCAGCAATGTGACCAGCCCTATGCACTGTTCAGTACACCCAGGAAGGAGCAGCTTAGCACTTTAGCACTCCTGGGGGAAAAAAAAAAAAACAACTGTGGGAAGAGGGGATGTGGAGATGCATGGCAAAGAAATAAATTTAAAAAAAAAATAGAGAGGAAAATGTGAAATCCAAAAAAGGTACAGCAGAAGCTTCCGTTCAACAGCTCAAGCACATCTTCCATGCCAGACCGTGTCGACTGCCCTGCCACAACTGGATAATCCTGGGCAGCTGGTTATTGACTTCCCTGGCTATGGCAGGAAGCATCACAGCAGGAGCCAGCAGGGCCAGCCTGGACATCCCTCTCACAGTCAGCACTAAAATTGCTTGTTAGGAATTATCATCAGCACTTAAGTTTGCTCTCTCCCCTCCTTGTTCCTTCCTAGCAGAATGAAAATGTCAGCTCCTCATTTGAGAGGGCCAAGGCAAAAACAGTTGGCACAGAGCAGGTACCATTCAAGGGCTTTTTGTAGTCTTTTAGTAGGGAAACATCTGAGGCCTCAATAAGCAGTAACATTGGAAAAGAACTAAAACCTCCTCTCTTGCTAGAAACATACAACATTTTATATAGCTGAAAGTACAGCCTGCTAGAAAAGACTGAAAGGGAGGTCACTATTCTAGAGACAGTGAGTTAATGGGGAGGTAGAGCACACGCAGATTCAAACGTAACATTTTTTTCTTAGTTCAGACAATGACAGAATAAAAATAGATTGGTTTATGACAGTGTGAGCAATGGATCTGCCAAGCTGAATTTAAACTCAGCTCCACAACAGAATTATGTCCCATCAAGTGGCATGACGTGCAATATTTCATTTGCTGGCTCACTACTATACTGTCTGTGAGAAAACATAAAACCAGTTTCATTGCAGCCTCTATTATTCATATTTTCTGAAACTGTGTGGTATTAATTAATCAGAAAGGAAGGCAGAATTCTTATATGAAATATTTTTTCCATTTCAATCCTAATTAAAACAAGCTGAGCACAAAAACTGTAAGAACTGTTCATGATCACTAATTGTAAACAACGAAATGGGAAATATACTTACCCAAAAGATTTCCATTGATTCATTTTTAATATTACTTATTTCTCCCTGAATGAATTATGGAAAGTTGACTTTTTTTTCCTAAATAATTAATCTTCTATTCATAAAATTGAAAAATTCAGATTTTTTATCATCTTCATTTACTATTTCACTGAAAATACATTTCAGAACATGACAGTTAGTTTATAGTTACATAAATTACTGCATTACTTTAAAACTAGCCAGAACCCTACCTTCCTGTGGTGGCACTATACAGCCCTTGGGATTTCCTGAAGAGAAGTCATGAGAGCAAAGATGTCATAAATTCCATATTTTACGCAAATGTATGAATAAATTTATATTACTCAGGTGGTGAATTCTGAGAAGGCAATCATTCATATTGTTAAACTCTTTAAATAAGTGATTTAAATCAGAATCATAGAAAGGCCTGGGTTTGAAGGAAACTTAAAGATCCTCCAGTTCCAACCTCCCTCCCATGGGCAGGAACACCTTTCACTTGACCAGGTTGCTCAGAGCCCCATCCAACCTGGCCCTGAGCACTTCCAGGGATGGGGCAGCCACAGTTTCTCTGAAAGGGCCATCCTGATCCATAAGGTATATTGGAACAGAAAATAAGCATGACATTTTCAGTTCTGAAGATGGCCAGTGTCAGGTCTGAAGTGATTATGTAATTTTCTGTATTATATCAACATCCAAAACTGAAAGTTTTCATCAAGAAACATGTTTCTAAGATGCAAAATTGCAAACCCCATTTGCTGAGCAAGACCTGTATTTGTGAAACCTGAGCCAAATAAAAGCATAGAATCAGAGCAAGACACAGCACCTGGGAATTTTTTTCTTTTTATTTTTTAATAGCACAGGAAATCTAAGCTGATGACAAATCTATCAGCCAGCTCATTTTAGATCTCAAATAAACAATAGTGGTCATAAGTAGGGGAGGATGGATTTCTTTAATTTAATTTCTTTCTTTATTTTAATTTCTATTAAAAATTGGGTTTTGCCACAAAATTCTTGACAAACCAGAAATTTGCTTGGTGGTAGAGACAGAGAAGCGCTGTTTATCCCAGCTGCTGCTCTCCTTCACATCTCTAACTCTTCCTAAACAAACACCCCAGCTCCCTGCTGAGGCCATTTCACATGACAGGCTCCCCACCAAGGAACACCCAAGCCCTTCTTTCAGCTCTTTCTATGACGACCCAGTGGTTAGGACAGAGAGGACAGCAAAGGAGAAACAGTCCAGGAATATCTGGGGGAGGACATGGGAACAGAGAGAGAAAAAGGGTCAGTCATTGCATTCCCTGTGCTGTCTGGCAAAACTCCTCTGGGGGAGTCCCTAGCTGGGACTTGGTGAAGACCTATTTGCAGATGAGTTCCGGGAAATAACAGCTTTTCCTTAATTTCCTTTCAATGTTGAGTTTCTTCACTTGCTCCTAGGCTGGATTTCAGCCCACCAGACAAAACAGCTCTGCCAGAGCTCTCTGTGTCTGTCTTTCTGTGCTCCTCTCGGGCTCAGGGGATGCAGCTACAGGCTGTCTGTCTGTCATTCACAACTCACTCCAGAGGAATCCAACTGTACAGAGAGATGCCTGGTTAGCTTTGCCTTCTCCAGAGCAATTCTCCTAGAATTAAAGCCTTAGGGGACTTCTGTTCATTTCCACAGGAAACTAATGTTTCTAGATTTTCACTGTTGCCTTCCTCCTTCATTTATATGATAATATCATACTTGGGCATTAATATATATTTGATTTTCTGTGCATATGGCATCAAGGACTCCTCAAAATACAATGATACACTAGATGAGGCATTTGATTTGGACAAAATATGCAGCAATTAAGACTTAAAGAGTGACAGTAAAGCCATTGAACTTAGAACAATGACCACAGAAGAAGATAAAACCAAAGGTGTTGGAAGACTATTATTTTCCTTCTGAATCAATCAAAATTGTAAGCATGTTTCTACTGAAAAGAGAACACAGAAAATTGAAGGATCCTGATATTAATGAGTTGTTTGAAGCCTTAAAGACAAAATTAAAACCACTTGGCCAAATTTTTTTTATCTCTGAAAAACCATGCAGAAGACATTTCTCATCATTTGCCACTCCCAAACTATTCTAAAGAGGTTACAAGTTGTCACAGATACTGTACTGTTCTATGACCAAAATAAAGACAGAAAACCAGATATGTCTCCTGTAGAAATGTGCCCGAAACCTGAAAATAATTGTGGATCCTCAGTGGCCCACCCACAGACTCGAAAGTAGAGCAAGTAAAAATATTTCTTCCTAGACTACAGCAACTTTTGCACATCTCTGATGAAAAAAAGATCAGTGCAGCTTCCTGCTAATGTAATGCAGTCTGTTCACTACAACGAAATCCCCTGAAGAGTTCACGGAGTACTGGACTGGACCTGGGGTGATTCTGTTGCTGGATGCCCTAATGGTCATCTGTGATCTTAGAAAACTAACCCAGTTTGTGCTTCATAGGAGGAATTTCCAAAAATACCTTCCTGCCTTTTCAGAGTAGTTAGTGAGCTACACATGAATATGTATTCTTCTTTCCATGTATTTCACGGTACATACATTTTATACCACAAATTCTAGAATTTGGTAGATTTTTGTAGACTAATAAAAATCTGCATTTCTTTCTCTGGCAATATTCAAACTTGACTATTATAAAACATTTTTGTTGTTCCACTGCTGTTCTCTGTAGTATTAGAATCAAAATAAGTACATGAGAATCAGATCACTGAATAAAATGCCAGTATTTTCTATTAATTAAATGTGATCTTAGCATCTCTCAGGGATAACAGTTTCTTTCTTAAAATTTATTTTGGAGACCAATGCTTTAAAAATACTCACTGGAAGCACATTAAACTAAAGCTTACTTATTACAACAAGTAAAAGATTTAAGGAATGTCTTTTTACCCTACCGATTTTTAAAATAGAATGTCTCTTCCTATGCAAAACATCAAGAACCAGAGTTGAGACAAATTTTTGAAGAGCTAAGACCATTTTGTTGTTTGCAATGTGTTCCACAAGAAGGAATATGCACTTGTAGAACTGATGATCAAGACCATGAACTGACACCAATAAAACTTCAGCTTTTCATGCAGTTGAAATTGCATCAAATATCTCTTCCCTTTGTTGCTCACTTTTAAATACCAAGGAGTGGTTTTTGGCACTTCTTCTGAAGGAAAGAGGTTGCTCTAGTCTCCAAATTTTTTCTTCACTGGTGCCTTGCCAGTTGTGCTCATTGTGCTGCATAGTGTAAGAGAGAAAACAGAGTCAGTCCAGCCTGCTAAACTCATTTTCACTTTTCAGTGAAATAAGTTTTTTCCAAATTTTTAAAAGGTGAAAAGCCAGTGCATTAACACAGTAATACAGACTGAGAGATTTGAAGTCTAGAAGTTAAAGTCTTCCATTGTAAACCCAAGTAATATATTACGCACCACACAGATTAAGATCCTCCATAAGACACATTTGTTCCAGAGATGGTTACCCTCCATGGAATGTAACTCTCAAATCTCTGTGGGTAAAGGTTCTTTTTGCAGAGGAAGAAAATATTTTCTAATGAGAGAATTTACTGGAAATACTCTAAATTCATGCCACATAAAGATGACTGGTAACTCCTTCAGCATCTTCAGGAAGGACAAAACCCAAAGCCAAAGGGATGTCAAATTACTTCAGGGCTTTCCTTTGCCTGACCTGCATGAGAATTTGAAGCTTTATCACAAAAACTGAACTGACTGGCTTGCATTTGTTGAGAAAAGGCATCAACATCTGTTTCTGGTCTTTTGCTGAAGAATCCCTTCAGCTGATCATTTGGATTGGTTTGTTTCCATAGGCCCATTTCTTCCAAGTTCAGATAAAACAAACCTCTCCTGTGGGCCTGATGGTTTGTGCTCAGAATTCTTGGTTCATGTGGCAGAGATTCTCTGTATTATATTGCTAACATATTATCCTTCTCAAAGAACATGAAGCCGGCTATGCCTTGGCATGTTTCTGTACATTTCCTTGTCTAGTTTGAAAAGATCTAGTGAAAGCATGGAAATGGGATCCTGATAAATTCCCCACGGTCAAGCACAGTTATGTGTGTGGGCATGTATTTCAGTGTCTGTAAAATGACATTTGTCACAAATGTCAGTTACAGCATTCCAGAAGGAAGTCTTTAATAGCTCTTTAGTAACAAATTCTGCTCCTAGATATAACAAATATTGCAGAGTTCACTTTACAGCTCTGCCTTAAGCATGATTTCAAGGTTTGGCTTTGATTCTTACGTGCCTATGTGTAACTAGAATTATGTTCATGTCCCATCTTCAATGAATAGGAATTAAAAAGCACTTGTATTTTTAAGTCTTACCCCTTTACACAGGTTTTCTGAAAGTTTCCTGAAAGCCCAAATAGGGGAATAGAAGAGTTCTGGGCCCCTTACTTCAAGAAAGACATTGAGGTGCTGGAGCAAGTCCACAGAAGGGCAAAGGAGCTGACGAGGTGTCTAGAGAGCAGCTAGAGAGGGAGCTGAGGGGTTTGGTCTGGAGAAAGGGAGGCTTGGGGAGCCATTACCATTCCCTAAAACTACCTGAAAGCAGGTAGTGGCAAGGTGGAGCTCGGTCTCTTCTTTCCGGAAACCAGCAACAGGACAAGTGGAAATGGCCTCAAGCTGAGCCAAGGAAGGTTCAGGTAGGATGTCAGAAAGAATTTTTTCATTGAAAGGATAGTTATACACTGGAACAGGCTGCCCAGGGAAGTGGTGGAGTCACCATCCCTGGAGGTGTTCAAGAAATGACTTGACGTGGCATTTACTGCTATGGTTTAGTTGCCGTGGTGGTGTTCGGTCGAAGGTTGGACTCTATGATCTTGGAGGTCTTTTCCAATCTAAATGATTCTATGAAAATGACAGTTTAAAAAGTTGGTCCTCAAGGAAGGTTTCAATCTCTTGCCGAAAAGTAAAATGAAACCATAAAACATGAATCTTAGAGTGAGATTCATATTCTGCTGATTCTCCCCATGGGAAAAAGTACTTTCTTAAGAGCACAGAAATGTAAAGTCACAATAAGTTTATTTGTGGATACAAAATTACAAATATACAGACATTCTAAAGCTGTGATTTGTTGTGAAATGTTTTACTTGAGCACTGTAATACATGAAAAGTAAGTTTTTGATTTCTTTACATCTCAGAGGAAATAATAATACAAGAAGAAACAGGAAATTACCAAGTCTAGCTTAAGAGAAATATATTATGGTTACCATAATTCCTAAACAGGAGCAAGTCTATCAAAATGCTCTCCCTGACCACCCATATAATTTTTCAGGACACTGATTATATATATGGGGCAACTACACTCAGTAAGCCAGTCAGGGAAAAAGCAGTACTTTAATGCAGTTAAACATGTTAATATATAAAGAATGAAACTGCTATTTTTCTCATCTGAGGATATTTACATATTTACAGTGGTCTTTTTACAGTTTCATCATGTTATTTCTCAGGAGAGAAGAGCAAGCATTCTCTTTATTTTCATTACAGCATCAAACCCCCAAAGGACAAATGAAGGGCACAAACACTGCCCACTGCACATTCTGCTCAGAATGAAAGGGCTCTGTGACTGCTGCAGAAGGGCACAGGGACAGCTGAGGTAGTGCCACTGCAGCCTGCAAGAGTTAGAAAAAGCTGCCAGGGACCACCAAGTTCCCACCTGGTCTTGCATGTTTTGGAGAAGGAGACTCACTGGAGCACTGTTTTTAAACAGATATAAAAAGCCTTGGTTTTCCAGTATCCATAGCATTAGGGAATGCAACCAAATTCTGAGTGCTGTGACCAACAGAGGTACGATAAAACACAAAAATATAATAAAAATACTTTCATTTTCTTATTTAATTTCAGCTATACACAGTCTTTCGAGTGCCAGCTGAAGAAGATTCAAAGCTTTAGTCTGATTTCCAGTCAAGTTACAAATACAGACTTCTCTGTATATAATGATCACAGTTTTATTTCTGTTGAGTAAAACAGTTTTGTCTGGAATCTAATCTTAATTTCATTGCACCAAATATAAAAAACAGTTACAACTTACTGAGGGGTGGTCCCTTCCTTTGCCAGGGAGAAGAAGAATAAAAGGACTTCATTTGATTAGTTTAAAAAATGCTTACAGACATTCCCAAAGACTCAATGAAATCTGCTCTGAGAATGCTTTCTGAAATGCAAAATAATGTCTAAGAGTGGCATGTTCTTATGACAAAGGTTATTTACAATAGGGAACAAAATATGAGCAACTTGAGAGATAACACAGTTACCAAGGTTCTGCATTTGAAGTCAAAAAGGAAGTGGAAAGTGTCAACAGACATTTACGAACAGGCAAAATAACTATCCAGGTTAAAACCAGCACTGTTCTAGGGCAGGGGGAAAAGTCTCACAGAAGAGTTCAGATTTTCTGAGTGAGCTGTTCTCCTGGAATTATTGATAAAATATTAAAAACTGAAACATAGCTTTCAAAAAAGCTCTTTGTAAGACTCTTCATATTTCACTGAAAACCCAATTTTTACTTTAGAAGATAATAATTCTCAAAAAATTCACTTATTCTTAAATACCATATGAATTGTGAGGCCATTTCTCTCAGTTAAGAAACCTCAGCACCTAGCTAAAACTACCTACCTTACAGATGCCACATACAGAAATCTAAATTAAAGTATTGCACAGTTTTTAACAAAATCTGTGTAAAATGTTTTGATAGAAAATGATTTCTTTCTTTTAATGATTGTAGATGACTTTGCCATCCAAATTTATATACTTGGTCCACCATCTTCCTTCAAGAAAATGTAATTTTTCTGGCAATTTTCATTTTTTATGACTGTACTTCTTTTATAAGACACAAGCTACCTTTCAGCATGAGCATTTGAAACATGAAAATAATCTGAAAATGAGTAAAATGAAAATATGCTACAAATATGTTAGATCACTCAAGATGTACAATTAGAAATCTTTACTCTTAACTTCATGCAGCTCTCTGACAAATTATGGTTCTTCAGTTGCTGGAAGTTGAGGAACCAACATTTCCAGAGTTTTCTATAATACCTATCATTGCTGTTTTCTTCAGGATTGCGAGAATTTCTCATGATAGTAGCTAAAATTTCCAGATGTTTCTTCAGTGAAGAGCGCTAATTTTGCTCTCCCATATCCAATCTTCCCTAAATACCACCACTTTCTTCTCACAAATACTATCAAACATCACAGCTATCAATATTCTAGCTTCACATTTTACATTTACATTGTTGAGTTAATCTAGCAAAACCCATGAAGTAATTCAGACACATCAAGTTCTGCCTGAATTGTGTGTTCTGGGTAATTTTGCCATTCCTGAACTAATGACAGCTTCTTTCAGCACTGCTCATGAAACAGCCAAGTGCATCTCTTTGGTTTTCTCATCTGACTTATAACATTATTGGGGAATTGAATATTGCTTCAAAGTACTTCAAAGTTTTGATCATTAAGTATCCCCCAACTTACATCACCATTCCAGTAAATTTTTGAGTCTCTGCTGGCTTGCTTTTGAGCACATTACCTCCAAAAAGAAACCATGTAAATCCTACTATTTGGGAAAAAAAAAAGCCTTCTAGCTGATCAGGCAAAAAATATTCATCTATTTTAACTAGTAAAGCATATCAATATCTGATACAATGAATATCTGAATATGCAAAACAATACATTTATTTATATATATGTCAAAACCCACAATATCACCAAGCTAGGTAATTTATTTTTTATATTGAATGACATAGGGCATGGAGTAGTTAGAGTGAAAAAAAATAAAAATAGAAGAAGTTGTTAAATATTTATTAGAACATTAGGAAAAAAATTATTCCAGCAGTAATGTTAAAATTCAAATTGCTTGACTGTTGCTGATCATCACTGCAATAAACAACAGTAATAATTTCAAGGCAAAATTGAGAGAAACTCAACTACTGGGCTGATGAATTTGAGAGTATTGAAAGACAGAGAGCAGATGAGCGGGCCCTAGACTGTCACATGTGAGACAGTTCAAGAATTCCTCCTACGCCTGTGGAGATAAAGCAGTGCTATTAAGGCATGAGACATCTCATTCCAAGGCTACACAGGCTGGATGAATCAGGGTTATGAAATGCCCCATTTTTTGTTTACTGATTTTAGGAAGTTTAATGACTAGTTCTTATAGTAGTCTCATACTGCTTATGTGCAGCTAACCGAGGTGAATCCTGCACAGGATACCTGAGCTGGAACTACAGGGGGATAGAAATTAACATGGTGATTCAAGCCTCTTGCACTCGGCGAAGAAGTAGGAACAGAGCCTCGATCTGAGAAGTTTTGTGAACATGCTTAAATTTCTTAGTGCTTAAACGAACCAAACCACAGAAATCTGAGGCTTGCCCTTCATGAGCTGGCAGATTACTATTTTTGGCACTCGGTTTTTGTGATGATGTCAGAATGATTATTTTATTGTAATCAAAATTTGAATGTATATGACATTTTGTTTATGCCAGTCCTCTTTTTGTTCTCCATGTGTATAAACAGATATACCAGCACTAAACAACTACAATTTTGTGTCCCAGACACAGATGTGGAGCAATATGGAGGCTTTCAAAAAGTTCAGGGTTGCCAAAAATAACGTTCCACCTATCATCTTGTACACCAGTGTTTCAGAAGACTTGTGTACCACATACAAAGCAATTTTCCACTTGTGTAGTAGAAGAAAAAACACGATTTTGCAGGATTTGATTGCTCAAGAAAGATGGCACACCTACAAGTTCTACAATGAATATGCATACCTAACGCATTTTAAGAGTTTCAGACCAATTCTAAACATCTGCATTTTATCAGAATTTCAGGGACATCACTTGAACAAGGTCAGAGCTGTCCATACTGAAGAACCAAACTGCATCTGAATGTTAGCACTGCCACAGTACCTGCTCTTTGCAACAAAGCAGTTATTGGCAGCGGTCCCCCGCAAGCACACGGGCTATTTAAAGCTACTTATTTCACAAACAGCTTTTAAAAAACCCAAACAAACAACCTAGAGCTCACAGCCTAAAAAGAAAGCTCAGTGAAAATCCCTCCATCAGCCGGCACAACAGCTTTCCTCCCCATCGGTTCTTTGGGGCGTCTTTAAGGGCAGCTGAGCCCGTGCTGCGGCCAGAGGTGTGGCAGAGGTGCCTCCAGGCACTGCTGAGCTGGAGCCCCCACCTTGTAAGCAGCACTGTGAGTGCAGCAGCCAGGATTGCAGCACGGGGTTTCTCTGTAACCCCGTGGGGCTGTGGGTATGACTCTTTCTGCCGCAGGCACACTTCTGGTTTGTCTGCAGACATAAGTCACCCCGCTTGATTTTGTGTATCTACGGCTGAGTCAAACTTTCCTCGTGCTACCAAGCTCTGCACTGGCAAGATTTCCTTCTGTGTACAGTGAGTCAATATACTCTGACTCTGTTTTCAAGATTCTAGAAAGACAAGGCTGGAAAAGCAGTATAAATCATTCCATGTTGGAAATAATTACTTACATTTGAATTCTGTAATCCTTATTTGAACAAAACTCACATAGACCTTAGTGGGAGTTCAGCTCAGTTAATGACTGAAGTACTTGGCCCTTAATTCCTTTTTCTGCCCTGCTATCAGATGTATTATGATTATGAGAAACATCTGTAATAATACTTTACACTTCCATAGCCCCTGACATCTGGAGGCTTCAACAAACTCTCTCTGAAATTACTATTAGCTATTCTTATGTTACTAGGGATGTCAAGTAATTTGCCCAAGCCAGAGGTATTATGTTTATGCTTTATGCAGCTCTTAAAAAATTAAATGAGGTTGCACTGGTAAATACCATCCATTATATAGCCCATGTATTTATTAACTGAGTGGAGAGAAAGACAACTAAAAAAATGACTGATGCTGAAGATTAAAAGAACCATAGATGCCTAATATCAAATAATGTCAAATTCAGCTCTCCCTACTTGAAAATTTTTGTTTTGCTTTTCAGACTCTAGAGATCGCTTAACAAACATGAGGCCAGAAGTCTAAGTGGGACAATAATGTGGTTTCTGTTGATGCTTGCTAGCTTGTCTGTCTGTGTTTATCTGAGGGCTGCAGCTAACTGATCACATACCATATCTGTTCCACTCTGGCAAACCAGCACTATTTGTTTTGTTTTTCTACCTCAAGGTACTTTAAAAAAATATTCCAAGTATCAGGCAGACAGTTGTTTTATGGGTTCTCAGACCTGATCATGTTCTGTCACACAAAATGTGGCACAAGGTAAGCAAACACTCAAAAATGCACCTGAAAGGAGGTGTGTGATATGCATGTCCTTTTAAAAGAAAACCCAACAAATCGATATACTGTAAGGAAAGAAATTACAGATTCATATCATTATATGAGAGCAGGAAAACCAGAAGAGATGTAATGTCATGAAGGAAGTGTCTGCCAAACTGATCATAAACAGCAACATGTTCATGACAATGAAAGGGAAGGGTCTATTTTCAGTTCACAGCTAGTTACAATTCATCCCTCATTGTAAGGCACTCAGTTATCAAGACCCAAGAATAATAGTTCATTGTTCTGTTAGCTCTTTCAGACACTCAGAACCACAGGATTGCACATCTCCTCTGAGTATTGCTGTCACTGTAAAAATATAGAATGCTTCACAGCTATATATGTCAGCTGTTATATCCCCTTGTACCTTCTTTATGTGGGCTCTCAGGGTGATAAGGCTTTCTAGACACTTTGAGCTGTAATTTGTCCTTTTTCAGATGAAGAAATACTGAATAGAGGCTGAGATAATTGCTATGCTAAAGCATAAATGGGCACAGAGCCAAAATGAGTACTTCTGCTTTAAATTATAATGTATGATTTATCTCTATTAACTTCATCATATAACAATCTACAGAGAGAGAAAGATTCTGCTCCAGTCCCAAAAATCTGCTGGGATGTAGTGCCTTGCTGAAGCATTTGAATGGCTTAGAAGTGTAAAATGCATAGTTCACAACCCTAAGTCTTCACATGCATGTTCTTTTAAGGGTAGAGAAATGACTGAAAGCATTGCCTTAGAGGAGGGGGAGTGAACGAAAGTGAGACCAAGTGTTCTGCCTAGCTGCCTACAACTTTTGGCAGCGGATCAGACAAACAAGTTCAGCAGAAAGTCGATGTAATTTTATTGGACCACACTGTCTCAAGCAATTAGAAAAATATTTGTAAAACATCAGATGAGAAGGGGAAATGTGGAGCCCAATAATGCAAAACAATGTTTATAAGACAGAAATTGTGAAACTGGAAGAATAAACATAATTACTCTATCAGCACCTCCAGTTCTGAAGATTACTTAGCTTAAAAGCAAAATGTTTTCTTGTTTCATTTAAAAGAATTCATAATTCAAAAAGCTTTACAAATGCACACGTATATTAAAAAAACATTTTATATGGATTTTTACTGTGGAGTCGTCACTGCTCATCAACAGAAAATTACATGCTACATGAATGCACTTTAGGTTCTGACATTCACATGCATATTTGGGCAAGGAATTCAAATCCACGGTTGAGCAAGAAGGATAATTTTTAGAACCACAGATTCTTTTTAGAAGAACAACAGATCATCCAATGTATGTCTAAACTGCTCAGATAAATTAATACTGTGTGAGGCAAAATCTTTCTTTGTAATTATTATTTTCTCTTCTTTAAAAACTATGCTGAGAAAAACAGATTTGACAACTTGCACAGTGCAAGCTTAGAACACACAACAGTAAAGATGACCATATGCATTTCTTTTTAAGTTGCTGGCAAGTTCAGAAATTTGTCTGCATCTTAAGTCGGGATATTTGTTCTTTTCTACCGAGTAAAAATATTTCACTTTCTGCCCCAATTAACATCATAAGACTTGTCACATTAACTGTTCTGTTACAACTCCAGCTACTTAGGCTTTAGCGCATGGAGAAGATTTATCTGTTAATTCTGGGATAACACAGTACTGTCTGACTGTAGGCAGCTATCTGAGTAATAGGATTGGACAAAATTCAAGTATTACTATGTCCATTAGAGGTTCTATCAAGATTAATGATGGTTGTTAATGAATCAGAAGAAGATTCTGAGCTCCCTGGAATTCAGGTGTATTCGGCATATCAATCTAAAACTATCTTCAGCCTGCTGTCTGTGTCTACCCTTTATGCAAAAAATCAAAGAATTCAGGCTGTTGAAAGGATTGTTTTTACCTGAGTCTCAATGAAAAAGGCATTGTGACAAACAAGAGAGAAATTTAGGTCAAAGAAGGGCGTCCTGAGCAAAGGCACATGATGCTGAGTGACAGAGGCAGGACTTCCACAAATCCAGGTGGCTTCAAGCTAACAACATGGCAGCCAAGGCTCTGGAAGAATACTGCTCTTCCTACATTGGGAAGAACTTTTAGGGTAGCAAACACAGGGATCCAGAAGCTGGAACTGCTAAAAGTTTCAATAGTTTATAGACTACTACAGTTACTCAGTTGCAACCTCAGCAAAAGCAGGAACAGGCCTTTATAACACCAACCATCAAGTTTACCTTCCAGGCTCCGTTCCAGTGCCAACATAGTCAAATAAAATCCAGAGAGAACAGCCTGTGTTGCCCAAACAGCCTTCTTGTACTGAGCTGTACAGCAGTGATTTCTGGGCAGCCATGCAAATTATCTACAGTATAACAGACTTTTCCCACAAGCACACTCACAATGAAAACAAGCTGCACATTTCAGGATAAACCTAAGTCTAGAGAAAGCAGTTCTATTTGAAGTTGTGTTTACAGTGAAACTTTGGCAGTCCCAAAAAACAGCTAAGCTCTGATTTCCGTACATCTATATACTCTGCAATATATCTTGTGTGGACTAGAAATGAATCCTTTGCATTCCAGACGCATCAAAGGACGACTGCTGAAGAAGACTAAAACTTCTGTGAGTGATTGCTGGCCGTGTGTGAGCTTGTCTGTGTGTGTGACAGAGCTGTAGCCAGACAGGACATTAAATGTCCCAGCAGAGCTGTTGCTTACACACATCCTTTAGCATACTGTCAACACTGGAAAAGAATCTGCACTGGAAAATACTGGGAAAATACGTTTTTCGATGCATGCTATGTAGTCAGCTGAGCTAAGGCGCAGCAACAGCACATGAATTGGCTGATATGCTGTGTTCAACCAGCAGCAGGGAAAAAAACATGAAGGCAAAAATGGGCACAAAAAAGCAACTAGGCAGATAAATAAGAGCATGGAAGATAGCAGAGAAGTTGTATGAATAGATTACAGATGAGGTTCACACAATTTTAAGAAAAAAGAGTTTAAAGAAGCATGCCATATAAGCAAATTTCATTCTGAGAGAAGTACTTCAGCAGATTAATTTTCTACTGAATGTCTTCATTGACCACACAAGAATTTTTTTTCAAGGATTAATGCTGAGCAAATACAGGGTAAAGAAACCCTTTGCAAGAAGTATTTACAAACAGCCATTTGAATAAAACCACAAAGTGCTTTAGGTGGTATTTGGTTTACCTCACCATTCACACTCTAAATAATGAAAATTACTTGCATTTGCAGAGAGAAGAAAATTTCTCCATTAATATTTTTGAGACTATTACACAGAATTAAACACACGAGAGAGAATTTAAAGTTGATGACTGGAAGTTAGAGTTATATAATGGGTGAGATGCAATGACTGTTTATAAAGCACGTCAGGAAAAACTGCAAGCTTATGAATATTGATGACTTTCTCACCTTCCACCCTTGCAGGCTTACTTACTGTTGGGAGAGCAATGTAGCCTCATTGGAGCATTCAAAGAGCAATAATGAGTATCCAGTGCTTTCTTGTCTTGGCAATGTTTGTCTCATTCCCAAGATCAAGGTCAGAAGCAT
The DNA here is from genome assembly GCA_013400315.1 of Bombycilla garrulus. NCBI lineage: Eukaryota > Metazoa > Chordata > Aves > Passeriformes > Bombycillidae > Bombycilla > Bombycilla garrulus. The sequence continues at coordinate 460,478 of VXBU01018903.1, read as the reverse complement.
TATCAGAGCTATTAAACACACCTGAAAAAGCTTCCTATGGCTATGGGAGCCTGAACCTTACTGGCCTGATTCCTTGAACTGTGTGGTCCATAAATATACCTTTTCTATGCAGACATATTTTCAAATTAAGGATTCGCAGATAAAGCATTTTTAACGTTTCCTACTGATCGTCCCATCCCAAGTTTAAAGAAAAAGAGCTTGCTGGAGTTTTTCAAGATGGCCTCCTCCTTAAAAAGCAACATTGTTTAATTAGAAATAACTACATTCTCATGGAATTCAAGAAGGGGAACAATTAGATATGTCTGTGGATAATGAATATATCAAAAGTTATATTAAATCTTACTTTTTTTTTTAAAGAACAGTATAAACTCATATACTTCATGAAATATGTAAACACAGAAATATCTGAGGGTAGAAAGTTGCTTCTCAAACACATTGGACCTACTCATGTGCAATTTGCTGTGTCCTGAATCAAATACTTGCCACATATACTTTACTGATGCTTGACACTGTATTTGCATGGAAAACTCCAGCAGAGGTGCAAAGCTGGGAGCCCTATGAATCAGATAACTGAGTAGTAAGTATTAGAACCTCATCCCAAGCTGAATTCAAGGACTTCACCTCTCTGAAACATGTAAGTTAAGCTATGAAAAAGTGTTCTGCAACCCAGCAATGAACTGCACGACAATATGGAAATAGTCCAAAATATGAGTATCCTTTTCCCACTGTCACCTTACTCTGTTTTCTTCTCATGGTAAAGAAGTGAGAACTAATAGAAATGATACTTTGATTGGGATGTTCTCTAAATTATTCAAAAATCAGGACATTCCACATGGAGTTCTAACATAGTCTTTGATTCAATTGTTTCAGTTGTCTTCTAACACGAATCAGCACTTTTCAACAGTTTTTCCTCTGTCTCAAGAGATACCATGTACACCTACCCCACGGCAGAGCACAAAAGGGGATGATATAGGGTGATCTTCCTCCTGGTCATTCTGATCTTCCTGGTCATTTAATGCGGCAGAATATGCACCATGACATAACCGTAAACATCCTGAACTAGAAGTTACTCAAGTACGAGATGAAAATACCATTTCTGAAAACATTTCAAACAAATCCAGGACACATTTGTGAGAAAGCCTGTATTCTTTTCCCCCTTTCCCATCTTAACTGCCTTAGCAAAAGCATCAAATACAATTGGCAATAGATGAAAAGTAGAAATCTACAATACAGTCAAAAAACTGAACAAGGAAAATGCTGTTTCAAAGGAAACTAGTCCAAATTACTGTAAAGTCTTGTAGGTTAACTTCACCTTGAATAAGTTACTAACCCTGAATGCCAGTTCATTCTAGATGTTTAGGTATGAGGCAGTGAAACAACCCATGAACAAGAAAAATACACACAGTGGTTCTGTAGTGTGCACTACATAATCTGAAGCAGTAGGCAGCAAAAGCAGCTTTATCTTGCAAGTTCCCACAGTCATTCTTTAAAGACAGTAGGATAGAAAAGAAAATGTACAGATCATACTTTCACATTGAGAAAAGTAAATGGAGGAGGTTTTCAGTTGGCCACATACAGACACATTAGCTTAAACATCCTACAAAAAAAAAAGAAAATCGAACAAAGCCGTCTTTGTCTTACTTCCTTGCATCAGTTGACAATCATGGTCCATCACAATCAGCTTGCACTCAGGTATAATAAACAGTACTGAGGAGGTAATATTTTAATGTGAGAGATGTAATTTGCTGCTGCTGACAGGTTCAAACCATGCCTGTAAACCCATCATATAACACATCCTCTTTTAGTCCTACTTAGATTTAAAATAATAATACTGAAGGACAGGTTTTGGCTTTGGTACTCACTGCAGGCACTTCAAAAGGACATACAGGGAAATGGGATGTATCTGACTGACTCATCCAGAGGGCCTTCTGTGTGCATCCTAAAAACCAACTTGAAGAAAATCTTGCCCATGCTCCCAGCACATAATGGTCCTCCATTACATTAGTGCATGTGTGGACATGCATAGCTGTGCAGGAGACAGGAAAAAAAGACACAGGAGGAGGAAACTTCTCACCCCATTAGGCACTGAGTGCTTCCAGAAGCTCTGCAAACCATAACAGCAATTTCCCTCCCTGCCCTGCCCCCAGGGTTCATCTAGTCCTTGCACCATAGTAAAAGCAGGAAAGCTGTAGAATCACACAACCCTTAGCATCTTCTTGTTGACATCTTGGGTTAAATAGACCTCTGGAGTGCTCCAATACAAGCATTGCTACATTTTCATTTTATGTTCTTCTCTTGCTGCATCAAGTGAAGAAATTCCTGCTTTGATGTATTCTCTTACAGTAAAGGACATAGCATCAGGAATTAGCTCTCCCAAAACAATAAACTTAACAGATTTAGTGACTCTGAATAATAATTTATCTCATGTAAGTCTGGGAAAACCAGTTTGATTCCAAATATTTGCCCCAAAACCAAAACAAGCAAAGTCTTTGTAAAAAATTAGTTCATTTATTCCATAATTATTTTCCATTTTCTTGACCCTAGCAATAACCAGATGAGATCTGAAAGGCCAGAACTTTTGCAAGATTGCCTTCTCAGATGGTCTAGTCCTCCACCTTAGACTCTGAATGTCAGGGCAGTTTAGATAAATGTTCCTGATTTTAGGCACCTGTCCAAGACTGTTGCATGTTATTGGGATATAAGAAGTTAATTGGAAGGACACACTTTTCCTTAGTTGGTAGAAGCAACTGATTGATTACATTACGTGAGATCTCCTATTCATGGAAACAGCAGAACACAGCATTCTACAGGCTGAGATAAAGAGTGTTTGTGTGTGTGTGGCTGAGGGGAAGGGGCACAGCAGGGGAGTAAAATACTAAGAATATCGGTGCACCAGATGAGATGTCAGTGGAATAGAAAGTCATCACAGGATAATGGTCTCCTGCTGCTAAATGAAGGCCAAGGCAAAACAGATGTTGACTCAGAGCAAAGAAGTTTATTTTTAAAGCACAAGACACTGATCCTGTCCTAGTAGTTACTCATCTAAACTGCCGGTAAAGTATCACTCATTTCACTTGACAGACGTGTTGAAGAAAAGCATTACTTATTCCATGATATTACTGACTTCTTATATTTTTTACTTAAGAAAAACCTCCAACAAAATCCCCCCTCACCCTAGACTTACTGTTGTGGTCCACCAAGCAAGAAATAAACTGCTAGTGAAAGTATAACCTTACTGGAAAGTTGCACTGATCCTTCATGATTCTGCAACTTTCTGACTCGGGCTGGTTTACCAAGAGGCTTCAGGCCATTAAAATTGAGCTAGCTATCAGTGCAACTGGCTGGCTGCAGTTACTACTTCTGTAAAAATCAGTTGTCCTAATGTGCAGGAATGAAAGGAGAATGTTTGAGTAAGGAACCCAATTTTTTGTTAAAGCAGACACTTCTATTTTTAAATCTTGGACAAGACTAACAGTTCTAGACAAATCTTGGTTCCACTTAAATCAGTGGCAATACACCCACTGATCCACAGGGACTAATGATTTCATCATGTGTTAGTCTGAAAAATGGATGTACATGAAAAATGTCCGGTGTTAGAAATTCCTCTGTTGGCTGCCCAATGATGCACTTAAAACTTTGCTGTTGGAAAATCAACTCTGTGAGGGATAGGATATCTTCTCTCACTTGTTTATGGCCTTTGGAAAATCCTTTAATTCCCAATTTCTCCTTTGAACATAATATGATCTTTTTTTTCTTTTTTTTTTTTTTTACAGGATCGTCAGGGTAAGGACTGTTCTGAAGAGAAAATGCATGGGGAGAGGGCAAGATTCTCAGGCACTGATCTCAGCTATTGTCACTGAAACTGCTGTGCTAGAAGATCATAGAAACATATCTGAAACTTCACCCAGTATGCTTCTTTGTTCACTGGCTTTCTGTTGAACACAGACAAATGAAAGGCCTTGACACTCACATCCAAAATACTTCACAGATTTGGGTATGGCTACTTGAAGAGTTATTTCAACTCGAGTTAAGACTTTTCATCAAAACTACATTTGGAAGACGACAACTCCTTAACCAAGAGGACAAAAAAATTTCCCAGCAAGTTGTGAACAGCTATGTGTCAGAATCCCAGTCTGGAAAAAAACATCACAACTGCGATTTAGTGTCTTCTTCTCCTTCTGGAAGCCATCAGTAAATCCTGCTTTACAGTCTCAATTCTAAAAAATCATGGGCATTTATGACCAGAGGACTCCTTAAAACCAACAGAAACCAGGCTCTGAGTCTTTTTGTTGCACTAGAGAATCAAGGTTACACATGATGTTTTTTTTTAAGTCACTCAGGTGCTTCAGAATTTTTTAACTGTTCATCTCTCAATAACCTCTTGAGTATAATAGACAGCATTCCTAAATAATAAGTGCATCTGTTAAACTCCTCTAACCAGTGCAATAGAAGTATCAGGCAAATCCATTTAATTTGGTTTTCTTGATGTATATTGATCACCTCTTTACTAAATTAAACATACTGTACTAAATTGAGCAGCTGTGCTATAATTTTCATACTTCTTCTAGCATATTCCCATTGATCAAAGGATTGCAGTTCAAATGCAGACACAGAATATGTGCTCTTACAACAATTTCAGCTGCAAAAAATCAGTATCACATATAATTACAATAGCGACAAATATGTCAGCACTAGCTGAAAACATTGCAGTGATAGTAACTTGCAGCTCTAAGAAAAATAAAAGGCACCACTTTTCACAATATATCACAATAACTATATCACAGATCACAGCCTGTTTTTAAATACTAATCTGTACATTCTGGTCATTAAAAGATTACTAAAACCAGATTTTATTAAAATATGCTAGCTAATGAACCTGCTAAACTCATCCCAGTTTCTCATTCTAGATAGAGCTTTCACATGTTTTAATTCAGGTTTGCCCAGCTGCAAAATGAGGATAATGATACTGCTCTGCCCTTTGTAGCTTGTCTGTATAGGCTGATAACTGTTGGGCAGAAACAATCTCACTGGGCAGTTTATACCACACAACAGGAATGAAAAAGTACTTTAAAATGCAATTGATTTTTTCAAAGGCATTAAACTAAGTAAGAGTTAACACAAATGAAGAATTTTAAATGAGTGTTGTTACTGGTAGTAGAATTCAAATGATATTTAAAGCATATTCTTTAAATGTTACCTAATTTAGTTTCTAATTCAACATCATTATCTAATGTAGCCAACTTTCAGAGCATAGTGAAAAGGTGAAACAGCCTTTTTAGAAGCGGTTCCAAATCCCCTTTGCTCTCTCCACTTCTGTCATATTTCCCTGTCCCTACAGATTTTTGGAGCTTTGCCAAAGAAGAGCAGGTCCATAATCCACTATTCCTGTACTCCCTGGTTATTCTAGATGTCATGGTGCAGGTAACCACTGCAGATGTTTAAGAATTAGTGACTGGAAAAAGCAGGAGGGACAAAGTGATTTTGGGGTTAAAAATTACTCCTAGAATTAGATGTCACAGTCTGAGCTGCACAACAGAACGAACTGGTTAGGCATAATTCATCATGTGCATAATATTACAGGTAAAACATGAGACAAGATGATGGTCAGTGAGTTCACATTTTGAGTATGGCTGATTGCAAGTAAGACCTTTGAACAGACACAGAAGGGAAGGGGGGATGTGTGCAGGAGCAGGAAAGCGACAGAATGAGCGCACACAGAGCCTCATTCAGGTGAATCTGAGTGCTTGGTGGAAAGCCTGGTGCACGTGGATTTCACCATCTGGAAATGAAGCTGCTATGTGTTTACTAGAGTTCTCACAAAGAAGATTGATCATTTCCAGATTTCCCATTTTGCTGGGATGGACTAACATCTGGACAAAAGAAATGCTGTGTTTGCTGTTGCAGAAATTTCTACTACTTGTAGGCATTTATTGAAGCCTGCAAAGTCCTGGGATATCAGAGATTCCAACTGCTGACCAAATCTTTACACTTCCCAGATAGTGGAATTAGGCTCAGAAGATTTTTCCTGTTGTTGGTAAAATAGTCACTGCTGCTATATAGAAAGATAGGATGTAGCTCACTCAGAGAAGTTTTCGTTAGACTTGACTGTCTCCCTTCTAAAATTTCCCACCTTTGCTTTCACCAAAACAGGTTTCTGACAATAGCACTGATCTCACAAGACTCTTTACTGAGCAAGAATCCTACTGCCATCAGTCTGCCAGGTATTGCTGTTATCTCTTCTGAGTAATTGTTCAGAGTTCTGCATGACAACTATTCATGAAATACAAATATTTAAAGAATTGAGTACATACTGAGTATCACTGATACCATGGATAAATCATTCATGTCTCCAAGTCTTTTTGGACAGAAGAGCAGGAGCTAATAGAAATTACAGATTTGCATTTTTATTTAAACATTGATCTGACTACTTACTTTGTGTAATATCTTACTTAAATGCCAATCTCTCTGAGTATGAATCACAAGAAGGCGCTTTTCTGAAAATTTCCCTTTGAAAATTTTTTTTAGTATAACCTGAAATATTTCCTTGCACACAAATGAGAATCTGTGATGGTTTTGGACAAGCTTTATGGCACATTCTATTGATTTTCAAATAGTTGTGATTTTTTTTTTAATAGATGGAAGACATTTCCTATGAGAAAACATGGGCATTAAAGTTAGTATATTGATCAAAATAAACTAAAACTATTTTGAAAAGAAAATGGAACATTACTTCCAAAAAGGAGCTTTTTATCTTCAGTCTGATTAGAAATTGCTCTGTAGAACTCAGGGGAAAAGAAAGAGCTTTTATAAGCTCTAAATTAGAGTTTGTTTGTACTCAGAAAAGTGATTTAGTACAGGTTTAACTTTAGGCACATGGTTAAATTCCATTGATTCCTATGGAAGTAAAGCAGATGTGCTTGGACCTGGTCACATGCTTAAATAGTGTTGAATTAGGGCCTTTATACTTTACAAGTTCAATATACCAAATAGTAATTAATCCTCACTGCACTTCTCAAGAAATATCTCATTATTAAATGCTCAATAACTCATGTAATATTGAGAACTAACTCATGTATTTAATTTGTGCTACAAAATGTATGTGCAGACCTCCTAAGCTCTCTCATTTTTCTAGCACGGCAGAATTGCAGAGAGGAAAGAGGTGCTCAAGGTAAAAAAAAATAATTTCTTGTCAATAGAAGAACTTCAGTGACTGCTTCTACGGTTTTGTGTGCAGCCCATATTTCAATCATTGTTGGTGATATACTGAGAAAGAGAAAATAAATACATGCAATATACAGGCAGAATGGATTCTTAGTGGTCAAAACACGAGTGAGAAAGAATGATAGCAAAGAGAAGCAAATTGGACAAAACACTATAAAAACTAAAGCCTCACCCCTGCGGAAATATCTCAAACAAGCAGACCCTAGAAAGGAAAACCTTTCAAACCTTTTAAAGCAAGTAATTAGGAATAACAGCTTGTGAGGCATTTAAATGAATCTTGCCATTGCTCCACAATATAGGAGAGTAGGAGGGCACTTCCATCATGTCACCCTGCCAAACAGTCCATATTTTTTAACATCAGAAAAGGCCTGAGTAAAAAGGAGGCTCTTTATGTTTTAGGTAGCTTGTGGTAAGCATGTTTAAAAGGTCCAAACCAAAGACAACGAGGCTTTCACCAATCCCACAACAAGTTTTCAGGGTTGACTTCAATAACAAATATACATATGCCTCCAACTAGATATTTCAGTTGGTTGACTTAATCAAGAACAGATTAAGCTTTATAATTCTAGTACATGTCCAGACTTAAACCAATTCCATAAGAACATTTGCAACAATGCTTTAATAAAACACCATTTCATTACTAGCCCTACATAATTTACCTCCATCTAATCCCTCCTTTACATCAAAATTTTGTCAGTCATCAATATTCCATCAATACATCATTAGGTAACAGCCTTTCCTTATTCATCAATACCAGAAGGGACATGTATTCTTAGTAAAGACAAGAATCTGCCTCAAACTGCTAGGACATCTGACTTTCCCCTCTCTCCCCAATTATTTTAAGAATGAATTAAAAAAAAATTTAATGGAGAATATTTTCAAATTAATTATTTAGTTCAATTAAAAGTTTTGTTCCCATTCCCTGCCCCCCAAACGGTATTGACAAACATGAGGTTTCTGAAGAAAATTCCAGCATCCAGCCTTATTTACTTTGAAAAGCAAAAATCTGATGTGGAACAAAGCATTCATTAGAAACAGGACGTCATGGGGAACTGGACTGTTTTCACCTCACACTCTAGGAGTTTCTTTAAAGATGTTCTGCCTAAATTCATTTTTTTGCACACTGATGCTGTCCTACATCCTTCTGACAAAATACCCTCCATGCCTTTAACAGGTAGCACATGGGGGAAAAAAAAAAAGTTTAGAAAAAAAGCCTTCCCTAGGAACCTCCAGTGCCAATATTGGAAAATGTGACTATAGACAAGAAATGTGTTGTCTTATTTTTATGTCGTGGTGTAAACTGGGGTAAAAGATTTGCCAGTGCCAACGGGCTGGCTCATTGGAATAAACACAGTGGTCAGTGGCTTGAACCTCCTGTGGCCAAGTGTGTCATTAAAACCTGGTGGTCCCTGTGTAAGGTGAAACCACGGCCATATAAACACACACGCCATTTCCCACACATCCCAAGGAATGCTAGAACCTCCCACTTCCCCATGGAGTGATGCTGTTTTGTGGGCAGTGGAACCTGGGTAGCAAATGTAACAGGCTGCCTTTTGCTCCCCTCGGTTTCAAATTCAATCACTCCCCAGGAATACTTCTGGGGTAGTGCAAATAACCAAATAAAGCATCAAAGATCACCTCCCCAACAAAAATGACTGATCAAACTGAATCATACTGAATAAAAAGTTTCTCTCTTTATGGATAAACACTTCTCCATCAAAGAAACGGAACATTCAATATGAGACTCAAACCATTAACCCACAGAAACTCTTTATGCTCCTAATATTAATTGTTACTTGGGATCAAGTAACACACATACATTGTCACAGGATCAAGACCAGGTTTAATCTAAGAGTAGTGCACATCCTCATAAAACACTTTCTAAAACACAGAAACATCAATGTACTATGCACCAAAACAGAAAGCTGATGCAGCCCTAAGGAATCATTTCCAAAGGAAACCTAAGCTGAATCTTTTTAACTGGCTAGCTGCTTGGTTATCACCGCCTTCAACACTAAGGCGTCATTCAACAGGCATTATCAAATCAAGTACCATAGTCAAGAACCTTTACATGGATAGGGGCACAGCTGAAGTCTAGAAAAAGAAGTTCAGTCTTGCGAGGAATGGACAAAATACTTAAAAAGGCAAGAAATGGTCAAGAAAAGGCAACCAAACCAGAAGAAACTACAAAGAAAAAGAGTAGCAAGGAAATAAAGATAGAGCTACATCGACAGAGCTGTAGGAAGAGAGTTCAGCACTCTTTCTCAGTTCTTGGTGCACACAGATCTGGTCCCAACAGATCCAGAGAACTCTATTTTCAGATTTAGAGTGAGGAAAGATTGGGCAACATCCTCAATGGCGACTTTCAGGTGAATTTCCAAGTGCTTATGAGGGCTGCCCTGGCTGGGAACAAGTCTTGCTCAGAAGAGCCTTTAATTCTACTCTGAATTCTGCCACACAGTACCTCCAGCCTGGTCTATTATGCTGCCTGCAGGATTATGAAACTTATTTAGGATAATATTTTTTTATGTGGTCCATTTAGAGGCATTAATTGCAGCAAAAGCGTGCCTTCCTTTGACTCTCCAGCAACTCCAAAAGTGGCAGAGTTATCTGAGATTATTTATGTGCTGATACATTTTAAGAATACTAATTATTTATTTTAGAATAGCTCTTTGTTCTCATTTTCCTAATTTGGAAGGGTTCTTTTTTTAATGCTTTAAAGCCAAATGCTGTTGTAAGGCCCAAAATAATGTCGATTATGTATTTTAGAAGATGCACTGAGTGCAAAGTCAACACTTAGGTTTTGATTAGCTCCATTCCATGCTGTATGTCAGAACAAAAACTCTTGCAAACTTTGGCCTTATTGTATTGTAGGACCTGTGCATGTTTACTTCAAAACACACAGAAAGGAGCACACAGCAAAGCAACAAATAAAATATGAAGGAAAAAAAATCAAGAGAAGTTTTAGATACTAGAAACAAAGCAATTTCTGTAGGACTAGCTTCTTTTAAATCCAACATATTTATAAGGGTACCCGCTTTAAAAAAAAAAAGGAAAGAAAAAAAAAAAGAAGCTGTATATAAACTAGATAGCATACATAGCTGCTCTGTTTAGAAAACAGCAAAGTACCATGTAAAAAAGTCTCTGTTTAGTCAGCCCACCCACTAGGAAAGAGAAAAAAAAAGAAAAAAACCTGACATTTAGAAAACAGGATATACTGAACAGTTTTCACAATTGTGCCCAGCAAATCTCATAGAGCTTTTTGTGTAAATTCTACAGCACAGACCCAATCCTGCAAGTTACCATGTATTGGGAAATGAAAGCCATCAAGGATAAAAGTTAAAATAGACTTAGAAGCCCAACCTTCCTTTACAGTGCGGCGTTTAAAGAAACCACTAGTTAGCAGGGAAATAGGAAATCAAACAGTAAGTGTGAGGCAAATATCTAAACAGCCCTACCTTTTTGAAAAGTGATCTTTTCAGTCCTACCATAGATATAACAAAATATTGTTCCTGACAGACCAAATGAGAGCTGAAAAGCCCCCTGCAAGCCCCGAAAAAAGTACATATAAACAAGAGAAGAAAACCCAAATACTGCTAGATAAAATTTGCAGAGCACAGATTTGCCTATGTGTTTGGAAAAAACGCTAAACACAACGAGATCCAGATGCTAATTGGAGCCAGCAAGCTTAATGCAAAGCAAATAATGCACAGAATTATCATGCAGGTCCCTTCAGACACCCCTCTCACTGCGTGGTGCAGGGGCAGCCCCTGTGTGACACTGCTTCGGGCAGCCTGGGTGTGCTCTGGGTGTGACGTCAGCTGTCAAATGCTGCAGTGAATTATGTGTGTTTTGGTGTGGTGGTGTGAAATCTCCTGAGGGCAGGTACAGGTGGGTGACATTCAACCTCTGAAACCACATCAATACAGTTACACTCCTTCAGGTTTCAGACTTTCAGCAGCCGTGAAGCCTGCATTTACACACACACACATGCAGGGGTGTACATACATATCCATTTCTGCAGTAGGGGGCACATTTATTGTGGGAAAACAGTAAAATAAGGAAATGTCATTCTTTACTGTGTTATTTGTTCTTGAGGACCAAGCCTACCTTTTGTCTCTGCTTCTGGCTTGCCTTCCTCCCTCCCTGAAACCCAGCAGGTCTTTTCCATCTCCCTCAGACCTATGAATGATAAAGAGCATAGGCAACAGATAAGGAACAACTTTAAACACTGCAGAAACATAAACAGAACTTTAACTGCAAGCTGAGTGGTTTTTTTTTTTAAAAAGAGCACACAGCCCAACAGAGGCATCCTATACTAAAAATTCCAACACAGAATTCCTGCAAAAGGCAAAATCCATTGCCAAGGAGTCTCCCCTTGAGTATTCACTGAACCTTATTAACTAGACAGCGGTTGAAGGGGATTCCATTGGGGCACTCACAAAGTCAGCCCTTGTACAGATTTGTGTCAGCGCTGCATCTCAGGAACAGAGTGGTCTCAGAAACGGCAGCACACTGTCAGCCCGATGGCAGGCCAAGCAATTCAGCTCCTGACAGGTTAAAAAAGTGCTCATTGTCTGAGCAGCAAGTCAATGCAAGCCAGGAAAAACTTTCAGAGATTAGACCAGTGGCTAAACTTCAAGGAACAGAGGAAGTTATGCTGAGGAATCCACTGCTTTTTTTCTTCTTTTCTCCTTCCTGCCAGGGAAAAGAAGGTTGGAGCTGCAGTGCTGGCTGGCAAGGACAGCAAGAAAATTAAGGAAGCTTTCCTTTAGCTCCTTCTTATTCAATATTATAGTACGTTCTCTCACCCAGTTTACTTGAATACTGATGGAAGATAAGAAATTATTCTAAAAGCAAATGTTTTCTCAGAGGTAAAGGGTTTAACTCTTTCAAAACCACGAACTGCAGGATTATCCCTAGGAATAAGTTGAGGGGTACTTTCAGTAAGAATGTGTTTGCTAAGCTTTAAGTCACCCTATTTTGGGGAATCCTAATTTCAAAATAGAGTCTTGATAAAGATTAAAGGACTACATCCCAAATTTTCATTAGTGTCTCTCCAAACTTAAAAACATTTCATGTTTCTCTTATTCAGTGGATGGACCCTTAGTTCCTGTGTGTCCCATCCAATCAGACAGTGAGATGCATTACAAGTGACTGAGTCCTATTAATGGCCTTAAGCTGTAAAATGCTGCTAAATTATGTAAACATTTCAGATGCATAGGCTTTTGATTACACAATAAAATATCACAGAACTTCTTAGAATAATTAAAAACTGGAATTCATGAATGTAGGTTTCAAACAAGTCTGACAATCACTTTTTGCATTCAGTTGACCTAGAAGAAGAAATGGTTCTTCAATTGTTATTGAAAATCATCAGAACTTTCACTACTCCTTTAAGTTTCTTCAGCTGAATTTTTATCATACTTGAGGACATGCCTATTTGGAGTTGGTCTAAATGTGCAGAACTGATTGCAAACAAAACTAATCCAAGTGCTGTTGAATAATGATATACAGGAAGAGAAGATAAGCAGACAAATACATCCTTGTTTTTTTTCCTGGAGTCCCAAAGACTGCACACTTGAGGAAAGCTTCAGTTACTTTTTAGCTATTGGACAACCACAGGTATGGAAAAGTGCTAAATTCATGTCCCTGTCCACATCATTCACATGTTTTGTAGGCTCATGAAGAGTTCCTTGGCAATACCAGATGGGAGAGATAAGTTCTGTTCTTTGCCCGTACCACATTTAGGACCACCACAGAAAATACTTAAAGAATTACATGTTTCTCTTGCCTACTCTTCCAAATTTTATGGCTATTCCCTGTCTCTCTCTAAGCTCCACTGGGGCATTGCTATTTGCTGCCGTATGTGTGCAGAATTGAAAGAAATATTCCACTGTAATTGTATATACTGAATTAAATGGCGCAGTCATTGGAGTCTGGCAATTGGACTGATCAGGGTTGGTGACAGCAGGGGATATCTGTCAGAAACCCTACGTTAACCTAAAATGGTGCCTCCAAAATGCCTTGCACAAAACCAGGTAAAGGTGTAATACAATTATCAATGAGAAGTGAAGGAGAATCTGTGCACTCTGAAACCTGATAAAGTCTCAGTAAATATAAGGACTATCATTCTGTATCTTTGTTAAATGTAGTCTTAAAAATATTTACTAAATGGTTAACCACGAGACTAAACAAAAGCATTACCACCATTGTAAATCAAGATCAAGGCAGTTTCATGCCAGGCAGGGAGGCAGCTGATAATTTAAGAAGAGTGCTACAGATATTATGAGAGGTGAGAGCTGATGACGATCCCATTGCTGCTTTTTCTTGAGATGCTGAAAATGTATTCAATAGGGTAGGATCAAATGCTGATATCTACAATATGCCTCTTGCAAGTTTTGTTTTGGATTAAAACTCAGAAACCTAATTAAAACAATTTACTTTCACCCATTAGCCTTAATCCTTATGAATGGCTTACTGTCTTCTCTGGTTATTTTACTAGGAGGCACTTGAAAATGATGTCCTCCCTCTCCTGTCCTACTTTGCACTTGACCTTGAACCTTTGGCCATCTCCTGCATTTTTATTCTGAAAAACTGCTTGGTATCCAGAAACTACTGGTAGGTGATACCCAGACAGTTATTAAAAGGCATTTTCAAAGAACAAGGATTTTCAGTGTACTGGTGTACCAGAGGCACAGTATCTAAAATATCTAATATCTAAAATTTTGACTATTGCATAATTCCCATTGAGATCAACTAGTGTTGGGAACTTGGCTTGTTTAGGGTTTTTTTAAAAAAAAGCGGTAGATTCCAAACATTGTAAAAACATGGATTACTTCTCTAAGAATCAGGCCTATTATAATTTAATAGTTCAAAGAAACAACTGCAGAATGAAGTTCCTAATTCTAAGCATTTACCTTTTAATCTTTGATAATTTTTCCAAAGTGTAAAATACTTAAAAGTAACTTCGGAGCTCAAACAAAAGAGAAAAATACAGTGAATGACAAAAGCATAGAATAAAAGGTTTCAAAACTGAGAACATCTGAACTGTAGCCCTTCAAAAACACTGCTAGCATTAGGAAGCTCATATAGAGACTAAGTTCCTCTCCACTGGCAAGCAATACAGAGTCCATCCAGTCACTCTAAAGAAACAAACTATACTGAGAGGAGAAGAAATTCCTACCCCTGGCAGTTATATGAACTGTTCTTTCTTTGACTTACCCAACTTCCTACTCTACCATGGAAGAAAATACCCATTTTTAAAGAGGCTTCCGACCAAATCTGTGGCAGCACAGTTACAAACACAAAAAGGACAAAGAGAAGAGGAGGCAGGTTGTCCGATATAACTCAATCTAGCGTGACCTGACCCACAGCTTCCTTAAAGGGAGGGTTATAAGTCTTCTTCCAATGCAAATTCTACTTATTCTAAAGAATAAAAAATTAAAGGCTTTGCCATGCCAGTGCAATGCTATTTCAGAAGAAAATCCCCTATTCATCAAAAATCTCACCACATATTAGTGGAAGTGCTTTCCTGACAACATAATTTTACCTGCTTGCAGCAGAAAATACAGTTTAGATTATGAAAAAAACAACTTTTCAATGTTGCTTTTTTGTTTTTGTTTTTTGTGGTTTTTTTTTTTTTTTTTAGCAGCAACATTCAGGTTGTTTTTTGTCAAAGCTCTTGACCAGCTTTCAAAGTCTACAAAGTGAGTATCCACTAAATCTCACCTAGGAGCAAGCAAAAAATACAGCTGACTGGGCTTTATGACTCACTCGACGGATCTGTGTGTGTCAGCTGTGAGCAGCTTTGGAAAGATCAGTAATCCATGTACAGTAAGTAGCATTTCCAGCTTTTCAGAAAAACAAGACTCTTTGGTAAAACTGAGAAAACCAGATGTTGTTGAAAGAAATGTCCTTGAAAAATCTAAAAACACTGAGAAAGTGAAATAAAAAACTACCCAAAAACATTACTGCTTCATACTTTCTTCATTATGAAGAGTTTTTATACCTTTTCACCATTCTGGAAAGAACAGCTTTGCCAGATGTGCTTTTGCCCTTCCAAGCTCTCACTGCCCCTCAGCCCATCAACCATCAGCTTGGTAGGATGCACATTGTTCACTTGCATTTCTTTCTGCCATTTCCCAGTTTTAAACCTCTTTATAAAACCCTACCTTGCTTGACTTATTTTTCTGTCTGTGCTAGAAAAAACACCCAGCTAAAAAAAAGAATACAAGTAAGTCTCCAGCTAAAAGCCACAGAATTCCTGAGGTTGGAAGGGATCTCCGGAGGGCTTCCTGCTCAAGCAGGATCACCTAGAGCAGGTTGCCCAGGACTGTGTCTAGTTGGGTTTTTAGGTATATCCAAGGGCAGAGACTCCATAACCTCACTGGGCGATCTGTGCCAGCGTTTGAGCATCCCACAGCAAAAAAATAAACAACAAAAAAAAAACCCCAACCAAACAAACAAGCATAAAAAACATCCAACCCTCCCAACCCCGAACATTTAAATCCCTCAAACTGAAAAAAAAAAAACCAAGCCCCACACTACTATTTCAAAAGAAGATGATATATTATAATATTTCTTCCACTCAAAAAGGAAAAAAAAAAAAATTAAAAACTCTGAGTGACTAAGCCTATGTAAATATGAGTACCTAGGTAACTGCATATATGCTAGTTTCTCCCATGTTTATTTAAGTATTTTAATAGGAAATGGTCCATTCAGATAGAGTAATTTATCCCCAGTGCTGTCCTAGGGCAGAACAAAAACAAGACAAGAATATGTATCAGTACACATTTCAGCATAGAAAGCAGATTAAAGAACAGCTGCACACCGTATTTTCTTGAGAACAGAAACTAAATTCTGCCCACCTGAAATATATTTAGTCTAATAACTTACTCTATTTGATATCTGAATTTATATTACCATACACATTAATTTTCAGATATTTTTGTTAGGATTGGGAACAGAGATTATTTGATAACACATCAAGTGCAATCCATACAATACTGTATGTAGAAATTGAATTGATACAAAAGGATGAGCAGAACCACAGTTTATGCTTGGCACATTTTACTGAACATAGGAGAAGAAAAAAGAAAAAGGCAAAAATCATGCTGTTAAAAAACATGCCATTGTTTCCTTCAGATTAAGAAAAAATGTCATTTAAAAGTCTCAGTCTACAGTTCACCATCAATGCTGTAAACCCAAGGTTCATATTCATTGAGTACAACATCAATTTGTCTCTTCCTTAAAATCCTTACTGCTTTGGTAGTTGTCCTCCTCCACCTTCCTGAAGGCCCTGAAATACGTTACTCTCCTGTGCTTTGAACAGGTTTGCATTTAGAAGATCTGAGAAAGATTACATTTCCTCAGTAGTGTCATTTCAGGGAGCTTGACTGGAGGCTTTTCAGAAGAGAAAAGAAGGTACCCAATTCCCACTGATTTTCTGTGACTCATATTCTTAGAAAAACCTAATTTCTTCCCTGTACTTTCTTGCAATGACAATTTTATATACTCTCATTCTCTTCTTTACCTATTGCTGCAGATAGTCCTCATTATTTGAACACTGTCCTTCTGTGACTATTTGTGTCCAACGGTTATAATAAATTTCACCTGTTCAAATCCAATTCTCTGACATTTGTTGTTGCCAAAAACTTCAAATCTCTTTTCAGCCAGTAATAATATTGGTGTCAGCTGCCAGGTCCCTTCCTTTGTGGACTTTTGCCCATTTAAACTAATGGTGTCTTATTAGTTTTATGATTTTTTTTTTTTCTAGTAGCTGCCCTTCTGTGAAGCCTTCTCTTGGCTATGTAAGTCATACACCAATCTGGAGGACACCTGCTTTTTAGTACTTGCTGCCAGACCTATTTGAAAAGTCAAATCTCCACTAAGCACATCAAACACTCCGGTCTCACTAGATCAGAAACACTGTGAGTTGTTTAAGAATGTGGCTTGACATTATACATAATCTGGTCTAGCTGCAGGTGGCTGCCAAAAGGGGAAATCCTGCTCCCCCTGCCCCCAACCTGTGAGCTGAATGCTCTCTCCCTCTCTCCAGCTCCATTTGGAAGCAAAGATCCCGAGGCCCCTGGCTGAATCAGTTCAGTGAGCTGCTCCAATGGAAAAATCCTGTCTTCCCCCACCGAAAAATGAGTGATGCTGGATGAGCTGACACCCTGGCAGCAGCACGACCTGCTAGACCTGATGTAAGGGAGAATAAACTCCTGGACAGGAGTGAAAGATACAGGAGCACTTTCTGGCAAAGAAAGAGGGTATTGATTAGGAAGATAAATGCAACAGACAATGTTCTGAGCTTCAAACTCCATCCCAACTATGGTATTCTTAGACAGAGTAAGGGCTAAGTAGCTTCAAGATGAAATCTCAGAACACTTTTTCACAAGGCTATTTGTAACTACTTCTCACAGACAGCGTTTTAGTCTTACGCCTTGCAGAATAGTCTCAAAAGGACAGATAGGGGAAATGCAGTGATCATCCTGTTCTGAGACTGCAGAATACATTTGGCAAATTGCCACAGAGGAGATAAATGTCTACATACAAAAACAAAGATAAAGGCAATGAACAGAAAATATATTAAAAAAGGCAAAGCAAAAATAGAAGCAGTAAATTATGTGAGGAAATTATAAAATCAGGGTCTGCAACTAGCATTTCCCAATGAAAACAACTGATTCTAGATTAGGAAGAACTAATTCTAAATTAGGTGAAAAATCCATAGAATAGCTTTCATAGACTTTTATCGAAAGATCTGAAATTGTTTGGGAAGTGGGAAGTAATTAGGTTGCACAGATCACTTGTCTGTTCAGGGAATATTAATACACACATTCCAATAAGAAGAAATTAAACATCAAACAGAATGTGACACTCTCAAAAACATTCTGTAAAATCAAACTCACATCACTTGTCTCCTGAACTTCTACAAAAATTCAAGCAATTCCAGGATAGACAACAACATCTACATCACTTAATTTGTCAGCATATTGATTGGTGAAGGGCAAAACTCCCAACTGTTTCAAAGGCATTCTCCAAAACAACGACATCACTGACTTCTATGTCACATATTGTTCGTTCTATTAGTTCTTCTGCACCTTTGGTCCAAAAAGATGCATATAATAATCTGTGCTACAGCAAACTTGTTCACCAGACTACTGTGTGATATTAATAGAGCAGCTCCATGGAGAAGGAAAGCAAGCCTCAAGGATGAAGAAACAGGCCAGAGTCTTGGCTGTTATTATAACAACTTACACATAATACGCACTCTAAAATTGCATTAGAAATTTCAGCAAGCAAAGGCATCTTAGCTTAGCTTTCAGCAACATGGAAGTCAATGTTCCCATAAACTAAAAGATCAAGATCATTCAGATCTTATGACTAGATAATAAAGAATCATGAGAAAACTCTGCCCTCTGACTCGAGCAAAACCAAGCTCTATGGGAAATGATACTGATAGAATGGGAACCAAAGTGGAACAAACTGAGGAAGCACATTATGATTTTCTCTACTCTAAGTGACGGTTCCAACACAAACTTGACAAAACTGAAAAATTGTTGACAATATTTAAGTATAATGCAAATCCCAAATGAGGAGAGATGCAACCCCCAAGAGGCATCTGGTAGTAATATTGTACTGTAGCAAATATAATAACAGTAATAATAATTTACATTGCTATATACTCCCCTTCAAGGCATCTGAAAGGAGCTACCGTCAGAGAACAGATGTAGGACAAAATGGCATGTGTCCAATAGAGATGCAAAACCTGATTCCTGACTGCTATTCCTGACTGAGGGGAAAGAAAAAAAAACAAACAAAAACAACGAAATTATGAGAAACATATTTTAACTGTAATATTTATGAGTAGAAGCAGACTCCAGTAATTTATATGAGGACCTCATCACCAAAAGCCTAAATTGCACAGAATAGTGAAGTTGCACATGACCTACAACTTCTCCGAGTTGGTCTTTAGCTTGACTTTGGTGAGAATATCCCAAGAGCTACTCTAGCTTTTACCAGCTGTCAATCACTTCAGAAATCATTGTCAAGAATTTCAGAATTCAAATAACCTCTCCATGCCCTTCACACTTCAGTCACGGAAGGCAGGTGCAGTCATGATAGTCGGGAAAATATTTTCCTCAGAAAAAAATGCTCCCAAGGAAGGATCTAAAGCTACTGAATGTGTAACCACTTTATGTCACTGAAGCAGTTCATGGTGACACAAGTCACTACGTGACTTTCCAGGGAAAAAGAAACCTACTGAAGAGAAAATTGCTGCTTTCAGTCAAAAAAAAACCAGAGTCAAGTTTACAACTCGCAATGCAGAACTCCTGGAGTACTAACACAATCCTCATAAGTCAAAAAAAGAGAAAAGGCTGTCTTCACAGGAGAGAGAAAAACATCCCAAGTCTGTACCATTTGATTTATACTTGCAAAAGAAAGTTGAGCCAGTTCTATGTGTAAACAGGAGTTGAGCTGATGTGTTGCTTTTCTCCTCTTCCATTCTGGGAAATGACTGTGGGTGATCCCTCTTGTTTCTTTACCTCCCACTGTCTCTTCCTCCTCCATCAGAAAAAGAAACTAAAGGGAAAAAAAATAAAAAGGAGAAAAAAATCTGTTTGCCAGTAGCCAGTGTGAATACCAGCTGAAACACCTGCACGCCAGACATGTCCAGCTGTCCCTTTCCCCTGCCTCTTGCTGACAAGGCATCTGTGCTGCACACCACACACACCAGGTTTGCTTGCTGTAGGTAATGAGACTTTCAGGATTATTATTCCCACTGCTCTTGTACAGTTCTCCTTACCATCCCCCACAGCCTGCAGAGGGGAACTTCTCCAGAATGTGCAGGAGCCCCACAGATATGCTCGGTATAACCCAAAGCAATGGATTTTCAAATTCTCTCATGGTACAATCACCACACCATTCTAGTCTTGGGTTCCAGGGCAGCATGAAGTCAGAGTCCTCCTCTAGGCAGGAAATACAAACGTTTATAAGGTTAAAACCAGGCCTAATCATCTACTGCAGAACCCCCCCACTCAATTTTCACAAATTGCTGCACTTAGATAACAGCATCACTGCTCATTTCTTCACATTTTTTCTTCCTGGTTGAGCAAGAATCAGGAATAAACTAAGCACAGCAGGAAGTCTTCCACCTTGAGAATTTGACCCTTATTCCAGACATCCCAGAAAACTGGACAGGAAGAATAAATTTCCAACCAGAGTCAAGCAAAAATTTCAAACCTCTGTGCCTTAAGAATATGAAACAGAACTTTATGAATAACTTCTTTCAGTTCTTGACTAAAGGGAAAAAATATTTTTTAAAACTGTTTCAGTTTAACAAGTTATTTTCAGGGGTTTCATCTGACAAGATAGAAATATTTTGGAATTCATCAATACAAAAGAACTGCAACACACAGGAAAGATTGTTTCAAAATGCAAAACCAAAATATATGCTTTTAAAAACACAAAATTAATATATCTATATCACCTAAGTATTATTTTTCACCAAAGAAGTCAACATATTTTTCTATGCATATAATCTTTCATCACTTAAGGGACTTCTGTTTTGTGGGTTCTCAGCATTTGTAGAAACTGATGCCTGTGTGCAGAAAAACAATTTAGGATCTTATAATTTGTCATCTAGATTTTAAGATTTTGGTTGCAAGTCAAAAATCTACAAGACAAAATGCAAAGACATACACGTAAAGTACTTTTATTTACATAAAACCTGTTAAATTTTAATTTTTCCCATTTTCCAAAACTTAGTGACAAAAAATGGCCCGCTTTACCATGTCAGATATTCGATACTAAAAGAATATAATACATTTTATATTTGATTTTTAAATTTGCTTTCTCTATGTGTTTTAACAACTTCAGTAAATACTAGCAACAATCTTGCTTTTCATTTTGCTGAAGTTATTGTTCCTGGAGCTGACCAAGATCAAACTGTGGAAGGACAGAATGAATTTGAAATATCAGTTCCTAGCTCTGTATTTTTTTCCCCTCATTCTCTTGAATATTTAGTTGTTAGGAGGTGTGCTCACCATTTTCAGATAACGAAGAACAGTTTTTCAGAAAACAAACAAAAAAACCCACTAGCAAAGTGTTTGTGATTAATTTTTAATGCCCCACTGGGTTTCATATATGGCATTAAGAAGGATGTTCGTGCTGGGAAAAGCAGAATTTCTAAATGCTTTTTAAAGACTACAAAGCACTTTACAATTTTTTCTCCCAATGCAGGTAGTGGCTTTGTTTTTTAATACACCCACATGAAGACAGTTGGCTGTCAGTAGGAAAATAGATATAGAGCATTTTAACCTGTCCTTAAAAGTCAACATAATCAAGTAAATAGGGTGGCAGTGTTCCCACAATAAAACAGAAGATTTCAGTTTCTTCCCAACGAAGAATTTGTGGTTCAGCAGTTCTCTTGAGCAAAGACAAGGGCAGACTCCTAATTTAGCCCACAATTTCATCCTTTTAATCAGAGATAGTACTGTAACTGGTCTCAAGCAATGATGCTCAAATGTTGTCCAAACCCGTTTTCCTCTACAGTTCTAAGCAATCCATGAAGAAAAATATTGTTAGAAAATCATGTTAACATGAAGAAAAGTAGGAGATGGGAAAATGTAAACAAAAAGCCCTGAACAAACCAGTACATTTTGAATTGCTCTTTGGTAACTGATGAAAAAAAGTGTTATGAGGCAAATCCTTCACTGGGTCACTCACTGGGGAGACTGGTAAAAATAAATTGCACAGCTCTAATTTTCCTAGCAGCTTCCATGCTATTCTTTGAAACTGAGTAAGAAACCCTTGGCCTAATCCCAAGAGCCAATCTATAGTAAATAGTGCACACTTAATGCCTAAGTTCCTTTTTAGCACCATTCAGACAGTGACTTCAGCCACACAGCTTAGTCATAGCAGACATTTTTGTGGTGAAAGCATTAAACCCACATGCAGCTCTCTTTCTGTGGCCACTGGGGGTCATGCTCCTTTCCCATTAGCTGAATAAATCATAAAGTCTGCACAGACCACACAAGAAGCAAGGCTAGCAAGCCACAGGCAGTGCCTACAGCCTGCTATTTCTTTTCAGAATTAAAAAAAAAGGGGAAGAAAAGAAAAACAGGAGAGAAACACAGCAAAACAGCCTAGCTTTAAGAAATTATTTACTTCTTTTTTTTTTTAAATTTGATCTCTTTGAAGTCCACAGAGATTTGTTTGTTTGTTTGTCTTTTAACCCAAGCAGCTACAGCAAAGAAGAAAAGCAGACAAAAATAAAAAGAGTGGCATGCAATTCCTTTGTCCTGTGTTACAACAGCAGAAGGTAAAAAATCCTGCTGGTTTGTTAAATAATAGAGGCTGTCATACAATATAGAACCTCATCAGATAGCCAGAGAAATCAAAATAGATGTTGATAAAGAATATATGATATAGGACTGAGCAAGGAATCAGAATAGTGCACAATACTTTTCACAAATGTGAAAATCAAATGATTTATTCTGCTAATGAAAAAAAACAGTAACTAAGCAAGTCTAGAGGTTGGTTCAAGTTCCCATCAATCAGAAAACAAGATAAGAAGGAATTTTAAACATAGCCATTAGCATGCAACTAATGAATGTGGAGAAGATATGCACAGCTCATTATGCTAAGGAGTGTTTCTTTAAAATGTACCAAACCCCGAAATACTTTAAAAAGTGCACCGAACTTTAGCAGGACTTTACATAAGAGCTTGATTGGCAACTCGAATACGCCCTGCTTCTCAAAGCCCCCCGGTGGGGCGGGCAGGGGGAGCGGCTGCGAGAGCAGCTTTTCAAACCAGGTTCTGTTCCATGATCCCGTCTAGATCATTTGGACATCCAGTGTTTAGAGAATAACATTTACATGCTTCACTGTCTACATGCTGAAAAACTGTGCTGAGCAGGGAGGACAGCTGAATCAGGGATTGCTGGGTCTATTTACACACTGTCAGCTGAACCTTTGTTCCCTATCCTATTTCGGGTTAGCATTTTTGGTGCAATCTAGGGAATTTTTAAGCACAATTAAAAACCAAAAAAATACCAGTGAAGAAAACCATAAAAACAAATCAAAAAAGCTGAAGGACAACACAAAAAAAAAAAAAAAAAAAAGAAAAAAAAAAAAAAAAAAAAAAAAAAAAAAAAAAAAAAAAAAAAAAAAAAAAAGTAAGCTAGGGAGCTAAGGTCAAATAGGCTTAGACCAGAGTTTAGAAAGCTCTTTCAATCAGCTCTCCCAGTAATCCCATATCCTTACCTGCAATATAACTTACTCTTTAGCTATTATAGTCCTCCTGAGCAAAGACAGATAATCATGTTGAATTGTGACAAATTATACAGTGGTTTTGAGATGTGAGCAAGCAGTCACAGGGGAGTAGGGCAAGACCACTTAAAACCATTTCATTTGTGACTTAATATTGTGGGTTAAAACTTATGTGACCTTTGCCAAAGACATCTCATATACGTGCAGGAGAAAAATCAAATCCCAAGTCTCAAAAGATTCCTAGCAATAAGATATACAGTTTCTGACAGGTCACCCAAGGCACAGCCTGAATTTTATCATGGAATTCTTACTGATGGATTAAGTACCACTTTAACCAGAATAACAATAAATAAAAATCCCTCAGCGGAAAAATGTAGAACAGTGTAAAAGTTAAGATTTCACTCATTCCAGTGGAACAACTGGCTCTTAACATCTTTATACATGTGTTTTCCCCACCAGCAAATGACATTCTTTGAGCTCATACAGCATATTCTCTCTGAAACTGGAGTGCTCAAAAGATCTCTAATACTTGAGATTTCAAGCTGATGCAGTTACTAAGAGAAGCTGTGTGAAGCACAGCTCATTTTTGGCCTCTATAAGCCAATTTTTTAACCTTTTCCTTAGGCAGAATTTGTGTTGATCTCACTGGGAGATTTGCTCAAGTGAGGACAGCAATACTAGATTCCACTAGCAGCAAGAACCAAGGATACCACTTCAATGATTTTAAAATTAAAACCATATAAAAATATACTTGCTTTGTCCAAATGTGTATGAACATTAGCAACATAGAGCATTTCATAGGCCTGTTTCATACAAGGACAGCTACAGATTCAAACGTGGCTACTTTCAAAGCACTCTCACTCGTAATGAACAAACACAATGCAAACATTGTGAGGCCAAATTCTCTCTCCAGAATCTGGCATGGGTACATGCTCTCCAGAATCTGGCATGAGCCCAGGGTAGGGTAATGCAATATGTGTAAGGGAAGGGAAGAAAGGCTTTCTCAAGGCAAGGAGAAGGGAGCCTTAAAGGTTCAGGTGAGGGACAAAAGGCCAATCTTCCCTTCTCACTTTCCCTCTCTGCCTGCTGGACTAATCAAAGCTCAAAGCTTTCAATTGAGCTTAACTCTGCCATTCCCAGAATACAGAAATGTTCATGTATTTTTGCTTTTCTGAAGAAAAGAATGAGATAGACAAATGGTTTAATTGTTAAATAATATGAGCTACCAGCAACATAGCACCAGGCCTCTTCCTCAGATATATGGATGAGAAAATGATATAGGGTTACATTATACAACAACAAGAACAAGCACATTGATTTCCATTACATAGCATTACTTCTACCTTTGCAAATGAACCTAAGATTCAGGATGTTTAAATGAAAGAATAGTATCTGACAACCTATTCTGCACTGGTGTCTTTTGTAACAATGAGTACCACCAACAGAAAAACCCAAATCACAGAAATTTGAAGAGCCAAAAGGTTTCCTCAGCAAATACAGGGGTCCTCCACCTTCACTGAACAAATTCCAGGAACAGTAAGCACAAGAGCACATCTTTATGTAGTGCAAATCAACCCACATAATACAATTTATAAAAAATGCAAGCACCTCCCACGCCAGTAAAGGCTTAGAGAGAGCTGGGGCTGGAGAAGAGAAAGCTCAGAGGGTGTGGGGATGTGTTTTACCAATGTACATATAAATACCAGGTGGGAGTGGGCATAGAAGATGAATCAAGGCTCTTTATATTGGTGT